>CM076582.1:554093616-554219904 GCA_034641835.2 Pinus albicaulis | reverse complement strand
CACATCTAAACTAAAAATTACCAATTCAAACTTACCATAAATTAAAAAAAAAAATATTTATCCATGGTACTGAAACTTCACATATCATAACAATTATCAAATTATTATAATTATCACAGTTTTTAATCTAACATAGCATATAAAATTCACGAGACTTAAAATACAATCTCGTTTGTATTACATTGAGCAGAGTTATTATTACACATATATTTGAGCGTTAAGTTATTGTAACACATGGTTTAAATGTCCACAAAAACATACAATATATTTCCACTGTACAAAGGTATGCTGGCATTTAATGATGGGGAGTTTGGGATCACAGGAGATCCGTTGAGGAGATCTCCTCGATTCCCAACGCTGTCATAACTTAAATTCTTATCACCTAACAGTAAATTCCACCAGCCAAATGGCTTCCGGTTCCACGCGTTGAGTACAGGTGTCGGCTTGAAGTTTTACTATGGTACATGAGGTTAATGGCGGGAACGGATAAGCAATCAATCCATTCTTTCTCGATATAGGGAGGAAAGGTTCTTCGGTAAACACAATTTTCGTTTTATGGATGCTTCGCCTTCTGTTGCTCGGATCCATGGCGCGCGTATAACTGGCGTTCCTCTGGTTTAATCGACCTCCCATGCTTTTAGGTGAGCTTGTCTCGTCCTGCTCCAGATGACTACCAGTTTCAACTCTTATATGTACCCTTCTGATTCCTCTTTTACTCGTCTCATGCATGTCTCTGCATAATGGTTAATCCTCTTCTCTAACACCGAGTTTCTTTTGGGGTTCTCTTGCCGATTCCTCACTTCCAGGTTCGATGCTTCTTTCCGGAGGTTTACACCAGCTCCACCCCGCCACGGGGTTTCACCAAGTGAGTCCTTTGTTCACATATTACCAGCTGTTTAATGGTGATAACATCTTTTGGCTCTCGAAAATGATTGTTCTAACTCTCCTGTCGATTTTTGCAGTCGGGGTTTTATTTGGCAAGTTGAAATCCGCCTGTCAGGTGAGTATACTTCCCACCTAGCTTGTCCACTAGTCTGTTGTCTTTTGCATTTTATTTAACAATTGTTTCTCTCGTTTGCCTTGCAGGAACAAGTGAGGGAATCCTTCGCTGAACCTTCCGATATGATGTTGGTCTCTCCGTTTGCTGAGTCGTAATAGAGACTAAGAGACGCTTCTTTTTTTTCCAGGTACCCTGCAAATCTTCCGTGCATGAAGCTAATACTTGGTCTACGGAGAGCATACTCTCTGCATCACCGTGTCATTCAAGCTAGGGTGTAGAGAATCTTACTAGGGTTTTAATTTTTCCTTGCCGAAGTTTGTCTCAGAAGTTTTTATTGAAATTTCCGTGGAACATTTTGACTCTTATGTTGTGAGAGCAACCTCTGTTGACTCTACTATTGCAAATTATGGTTTTATCGGAACAACATTACGCTATCTGTTCCCTATGTATGTCATAATTTACCTAACTCTCTTCTATTGCTGACAAGTTACCTTTAAGGGTTTTTATTTAAGTACTATTTGCAGTTTTATTTATGTGCATGTTCTGTTATTTCAGTAACTGTACCATTTTGAGCAATAGTCCGGGTTTTACACAGGGAAGCTGCTCTCGGCTTTACCCTGGATTTGGTATTCCGATGGTTATTTATTGTTTACTACAGAATACTGTGTTTTATTTCTTTCTATTGGTTTCTCGGCCTTACTCTACAGAACGCGAATTCACTCTTGTCTAATACGCTCCTGAATGCATTTTAGTCTTATCTACTTCATGCAATCATACGTAGCATTAGTTTTCCCTGGTTAAGGGTCTTATGGTGCTTCACGGTTCTGGCTGCCGTTGTCTCGGCCGCGTATAGGTAGGTAAGAATAAAAGAATAGGGGGGTAAGGTAGGGTTTCCACCCTGCCCAACTCTACAAGTTCATCCATCAATATCTCTTTCGATTGTTACAGGAAAATATTATATATATAAGTACTAAATGTTGTGTACTATCTTTATCCGGGGTTTATCATTGGTTAATACCATTGCATGTCGATACCTATGTCTCTTCGATTTACTCACTACTGTAACTTGAAATTTCGGTTCATATATATATATATACTTCTGATTCCTCTTAACACTAGATACAATCCCTATTAATTCGATTCACTGTCTACATAGATTGAATATGATGCATTGATATTTTCTTAATCTTCAATGCTATACTATGTACTGTGCGTAAAGAACTTTCCTTTCATGTAAGATCTTGTCTTTACAGTTTAGCTGCTAATGAACTGTAGGATTTCCAGCATTATAATAACAGTAATTAAACTATTGTACCTACGAGTTTTACATTACTCCTATGATAGCAGAAGATCTGAAATTTCTATTCTTTTATCATTTGCTAAACATTACCAGAACATCAACAGAACATTAATACTTAAAGTCTAGGTCTGACTATGTTACTTATCTGATAGAAGCACATTAACTCTTAAAACCGTGGTCCTCCCAACCTTCAAGGGAGGCAATAACGTCCTCCACTTTCCCCCTAGCTCCAGAATGTCAATCAGTGCCACGGGAACAAAGAATAAGCTTCTGTCATGACCTCTGGATGGCCTATCCAGTCACAGACAGATCTGGTCTTATGGTCTTTCAGTGACTGCTTTTCCACTGGTCTCTCACCCAGCTCTAGAGAATCCTACACTTACCATTTCTCCAAAAACTTACAGAACCCCTATCCCTCTCTTGGGATTTTCTTTTATCCCTGGAGGGTAGGTAACTATCTTCTAACTGTTCCCAACCACCCATTCTTGGATACTTTTACCAACAGCTTTAAGAGATTCTTTTTATTTATTTTCTAACTCAGTAATTCCAAGTAACATGTGTTTTTTTTTTAATTTCCTATACAAAAAGTAATTTAAACAAAATAATAAAATGAACAACTTGTCTTTCAGTTTATTCATGTTAACTAACTCTTATTGATTAATGAGATTGCCGATGCCCTGTTAGGTGGACGTAGCCCAGATTGGTTGAGTGAACCACATTAAAAATCTGCTGTTTTTTATGTGTGTTTCTGCTGTGTGTTCTGTATATTTATTTTGTTATTCCGCTGCTAAGCTTAACAATCACGCCACTTATAATTACTATATTAATAGTCCTTAAAATTTTTATTTCTTTACTAGTACCAAATACCTATTTAATAAAAAATAAACTCTTAATTCAAAAATTATATATATATATCGCCACTGGTTTATAATATATAGTTTTACATCACTTTAATAGATCCCTGGTACTTTTTCAACTCAAAGATTATCTCTACCATGTTGTTCCTTAATTAAGGTACGGCTTCACAGCGTTATAGTTTGTAATAAATTTTGTTGCTTAACATCAATTTTAGTTTTTAATTTTATTGTGACGTTTAATGCTTATGATGCTCTTTTCAAGGTTGGGTCATTCTGAGGTTTATTTTTCAACTTGCGGGTTATTCAATTTTGAAGAGGTTTCTTTCGTTATTAAAAGAAATTGGGGAAGTTTTAATTATTATTTTAATTTATGGAATCATTTTAAGATGGTGATCAAGTATTTGGGCGTATTTAAAAGATATGTTATTTTGGAAAAAAAAGATTGGGTTAAATTATGGAATCAAGAGATAGTGATAAGTATTTGGTTCAATCAAGAGATATGTTCTATGTAAATTTATCAAAATCCACAATCATGCCTTTTAAAGTAGTAACTTAAACTTCCAATTTTATGGATTTAATTATCGAATCATTTTAAGATGATGATAAGTGTTTGGTTGTATTAAAATATATATTACATTATATATAAATTTATCAAAATCCACAATAATGTATTTTAAATTAGTAACTTAAATATAGTTTAAGTGATGGAGAGGAGAGTGTATGATATCTTAGTTTTTCATAAACTGAATATTTTTAGAAATATCTTTTTTTGAACCTTAGCCTTCTCTGCAGAGCCGTTTGAGATCTTACATGTGGGTTTTTGTCTTTTTGCAATTTCGAAAATCTAATGTAAATGGATCTACTATTAGTTTGTGTTTGGGTCATTTTATGTAATGGGTAAGTTATCTCTACGAATTTTTATCAGTTCTGAATTTCGAGGATGTAACTATTGCAACTGAGCGCAAATTTAATATCAAATTACTCATTTTTGTGTAAAAAAAACTCTCACCAAAATAATTTTATTTAAAAACTAAATATATTTATAAATATGTGTATAAAACATCTCATCTCCACTTTAATAATAAAAGCATAGAATGTTATATGTATTTTGGACTGGACTTAATATCTATCAAGGAAAATTTATCTCTCGATTTTGTTTTGATTAACATTTTAATATTATTTATATTCAAATTATTTTATTAAAAAATAAACATTATTGAGATCAATTTATTTTATCACATATATATTAAATTTATTTTAAAATATAAAATAAAAAATTAAGATTGATTTACTTTATTTTATATATTAAATTTATTGAAAAAAATAAAAAATTGTTAAGGTTGATTTAGTTGATCACATATATATTAAATTTATTTTAAAATTAATATAATCACATAAATTAAATTAGAAGGTAAATATCAGTAGATATCAATAATCAAAACATTTACCTCTAATTTACCATGGAAATTATTAGTTTGTAGATATTAATAATCAAAACACTTCCCATAATTTACCATGGAAATTCTTAATCTATAATTAGGCTTTGTTACAATCATATGAGCCAACACCATGACTTAATCAATACCACATGCTAGAAAAAAACTATATCTCACTTTATATGACACTTGTTCATATAAGAGTTTTTTAATTAATCAATTTAATTAAAAAGGAAAAAAATGCATAATTACTTTGGAGGTAAATATCAACTTTTGATTTATGTATACTACTATGAATATTCTAGAATATTCCATGGAGATTAAATCCCTACCATTCGCCTAATGATTATTGATTATTAAATTAAAATTCTAGAAGCCCTATTCCAAAATAAACACGTCTATCAACGTAAAAATAATATTATATATATATTTTTTTGTTTACTAAGTTGTGTGAGTCCTCAAATAATTGCACGCTTAACCTTTGGCTTGAGAAGTTGCAACCCATGGGCATCTAAGCCATCAAAATCTCCGGAGGACCACACCTGGACTGGGCCACACCTGTCGTTAACATGACTAGATTTTTTCCCATGGAGTTTCAAACTGTTTGCATTCACAACACTGAGTGCCTTAACAATACACCATATCACGTCTATTCTACAATGCATGGGATAATGTTTTATATAATTTCTCATCATTAAAATACAACAATTTTTTAGAAAAATGATATAATATTAATAATATCACATTAAAAATAATTTTACCCAATTTTACAACCAAAATATTTAGGTGGAAAAGGTACCTAATGTTAAATGACCATATGGGAAAGAGGAACTCAATAAATTCCTGGAGCACTTTAATGGAATATTAAATGACATCAAGTTCAGAAGTGAACTTGAAGACGCTAATAATATTCCCTTCCTTAATGTATTAATCATAAGACAAGATGATGGGAATTTAAGAAATTAGGTATTAAAAAAAAGAAAAGAAAAAAAGACATATACTGACAATTATCTTCATGCAAGCTCTCAACCGTGTCTTGTTCTAGAAAATTGGGAACTTGAATACCTTAGCCTTAAGAGCTATAAGGATATTTGATAATGAACACATAGAACAATAATTGAACCACCTTACAAAGGTCGTCAAGGAAATTGGCTACAAAAACAAAGATATCTTTTAATCCATCAAGCGAGAAAAAATAGGGAAGATGCCTCCTCGGAACTCAATAAACTCACAACATTTTATGGATAAATAACTGATAAAATATATAAAGTTCTTAAGAAAATGAATATTGGTTCTGTGTTCAAACCATTAGAGACAATTAAACAAAAATTGAAATCTGTAAAATTCAGCATTGACCAACATCAACTCAAGGGAGTGTACAAAATTGATTGCTCTTGTGGTATGTGCTACATTGGTGAAACTGAGAGATCCTTCAAAATAAGAACAAAATAACATGGAACATACATAAAAAATCAATGCACCCACACTTCTACTCTTGCGAAACACTCCCTCCACACTAAACACCATCATCTATCTTGAAAACATGGAGATCATCTCCAAAGACAACCATTATTTCAGAAGAAGATTTAGAAAAGCTTTGAACATACTAAAACATCCAAACAATTTCAAGCAAAATAATGAACTTGAAATAAATTGTAATTGGTTCCTTCTTATCATTTAACTCATCAACCCCTAGTTCTTTTTTCCTTGAATATATGTTTCCCTTGATTGATTTCACTCCCCCTAGATTCTCTTTATCATATCTTCATGCCTCCTTCTTTCTTTCCCTTTGATTATCCCTTCCACTCTTTTCTTTTATGTTCATTTATTTTTCAATAGTCATATCAATTCATTGTTTCATAAACATATTAGTTCATATTAATATTAATAGGGTTAATATTAATATTATATTACTAGGTTTGTGACTTATGTTAATATTAATGATTCATTTTAAGTGTGGGATTTATATTATAAAGCACACGACTAATATTTATCATTCATTTGTTATGTATAACACTTATATCAATAATTCATTTATTAGGCATGGGTTTTATATTAATTATACATTTAGTAGGTATAGAACTAATACTAATAATTCATAATAATTATTATGGTATATTATTTATATTAATATTATTCACTATTAATAACTAATATATTATAAAAATAATAATATTACATTATTAATATAAATAATATTTATAATTTATTATTAATTATTTTTTTTCTTTTTTATCGATAAAAGGTTCAATAATTATATTATTATGGAAAAACAATTACATACATCCATTTTTTTCTTTCGTTCTATTTGTCTCACTCCGATCAAAATTGTTGGGAAGGAGAGTTGGGCTATGAGACACAAAATTAAACAGTTTACCTTTTATTCCCAGAAGGCTATGTAGCTAGACAAGCCAAAAAAAAGACAAAAAGAGAGAACAACCTATTAGTTTAATATCAAAGTTGTTAATGAGGGAGATGTCATGTCAAACAAACAAGAGGATCTTATCGCTCATGCATGTAGAAGTCGATGTGCTCCAGGCAGGCATATATTGCTTGCAAGCGTTCATTTTTGTAGCGTAGGCTTCTGCAGACAATGGCCTAACTATTCCAGAATTTATGCCCAGCTCGACTAAATATCATTTAGGTACGCCATCATTTCATTGTGGTCCTCATAGCGGTGGTCACCCATTATGTCCATATTTTTCTGCATACTCCTTATTTGTTCTGTAATTGATTCCAAGGAGGCTCGTTGGATGACATGTCCCGAGGAGATGGATGGGTCCTAAGCGAGTCCCTCCTCTTTGTCTACGCTTGTTGAATTCTCTTCACTGGAGCAAAAGCCTCATCCTACACGGTCCCCAGGGTGGCCCTGCTATTGACCCCCTCTGCATGGTCTCTCTTTGTGACATTGCATGTCTCCAAGAAGGAGGTCACACTCGAATTGAACTGACACACACACAATTTTACATAGGCTCTTTTCCCTTTTATCATGCGTGAAAGGTCTTTAGAAAAATATCCTTGCAGCGAAAGAACTTTGCAGAAGAAACACTATACCAGAATTTCCCCGCCTTCATAATCAATGAAGAAAAGACGAATACCCACATAAGAGAGACTGAGAGAACCCTCTCCCTAACCCAAAAAATGAATATGTTAAGTAACAAAGGCCAAAGAAAATACCCCAAGGAGACGTTTGTTTAAACTAGGGTTGCCCTGAGCAGACTAATTATTGATAGGGGTTCTGCAATTACCCTTCCAATTTCCCACTCTTGGTGTCGAGAATAAACAGGAAAGTGGGGAGATCCAAAATTCCCACAAGACGCCAAAAATGATACATAAACCCCTCGGGAGAGGTTGGACCACCCAACTAGGGAGAATGGAGAGTGAATGTCGAGCTTCCACCTTGGCCCCTAGTAGGGTTAATATGATACTCAGAGTTGATATACTAGGCAATGCCATCTGGCCAATGAAAGCTTAGTCGTTAGAAACTAAAGCCTCTTTTTAAGAAGCTAGATGTCACTCTAAGAGGCTATCTCTACCCAAATTACTACACATGGGTCCCAGGAAAAACTCAGCAAAATGAACCAAGCATCTGAGCCAACTTCCTCATTCAAAATTACACCACCCCGACCTTTCAGGTTCTATTGCAGGCTTGAATATTTGGGAGCTTCTCCATTTGGAATGGTTCAATATGAGAGCTTGCATAGTTGAATGGATCAATGATCGAATTAGTTGGGTGGGTGAATGATGTTGTCTGTGGACACGTTCTTTGGATGCTCTTTCTTTTCCCTTTCATTCCTTTATCAATTGTCAGTCGATATGATCTCTCCTACCTACACACGCCAATTAATTCCTTAGACATTTCCTCACAATTATTTATTTATTTATTGTGACCTAGTTTTCCTTTATTTCATAATCTCAGGTTTGAATCCTTTGGAATCAAACCCATTTGGCCACTAGACTGATTTTCATAGCCCGATTTTTCATTTGGGGTTTATTATTCATTTAAAGCTTATTTGCTTCTTTTTTTAGCCCCCAAATCAGATTTATGTGTTTGAGTCTGCTGATTCTGAGAATTTGATCGATTTTGCAAACATGGGTTCTTATTCCGCTTTGTTGGGTTTTTCTTTGGTGGTGATATTGGCTTGGAAAGCATAGGCACAAAACTTTAGCACATTGTTAGTGAGCAAGAACGAGACCAAAACATTTACTATTTGCAATAGTTTGCCTTCATTAAATGCTACTATGACATGGAGTTATTTTCCTGCGAATGGGTCAATCACTATTGGCTTGGTTACAAACCCAACAGATCCACATGTGGTTGGAACACATGGTTTGATTGCCTTCAAGAATTCCAACGGATTAACAATAGTTGGTACTTAAAATATCAACTCTAGGCATCTAAAAAGGTGACTTGTCACAAAATCCTTAAATTATCTATCATTAGAAGGATTGTATGATATCCCCATTGTATCAGCTGACCTTTCCTAGGCCCTTGGAACAAATATGCCCGTAAATGGGGCGACATGATGAGGTGTCTTTCATTAAACTATAGGGTATTGGGGGATGGGTCTAAATGACTCGCCTTCAAACAATTATTTGGTTCTATTTCTCCTGTTATCATTTTCGTATAGGAAACTATGTCCTCAACACATAAAGTCATCACATATTTTGTTTGCGTCCTCCTGGACTGGTGCATGATGGTGAAGGATGCTCTGGGAATGTCTAGTGGATTAGATTTTTTTTGGAATCATAGATGGGTTAAAATTAAGGCTTATAAATTATTTATTGGTATTTTGGTATTGGGGCACATTAGAGAATTTATGGACAGAGTTCATTTCCTAAATCTTTATGCTTCACGTGAAGATAGAATTTCATTTTGGGATAGGATGGTGGATGGTGATATTCTAAATATTGGATCTCTAATCATTTTAGGGGATTATAATGCCACCTTGGATGGGATGAAATATGGGGTGAGAGGAAAAAGAGACCCCCTGGTAGAGAAACTAATATATATTTTCAAATCAAATCATCTGGGGGATATTTTTCCTTCTCCTATGACACTGACATGGTGTAATGGAAGAACGAGGGAGAAATATATCAGTATATGACTGGATATATTCATGGTGCATGAGAATATTATGTATTAAATGGGAAATTGGAGGTCATGGTCAGATTGTTCATTTATCTCTGATCATAGGCCCTTGGTTTTACAATGGCAGTTGGAACAACACAGAATGGAACTCCCCTTTAAATTCAACAAGGTGTGGCTTGAGGACTCGAATTTTTTCAATTTGGTACAATCTACATGGATCACCTTTAAGGGGAATTTTCCAGACTCAATTATTTCAAACATGGTTGATAAATTAGAAATTTTAAAATCAAAGGTTAAAAATTGGGGAAGCGTAAAGAAAAAAAATGTTGGAGGAGCTCACGTATATTGTGGGGGAAACGACACAATTTAGAAAGGATATGGACATGTTCCATCTGACGGAGACTATATGGGTGCAACTAAAGAAACTAGAACAAAGAAGACGGTAGATCTTGAGGATTCATAAAATTACTTGGCATCGAAAAATCAGAGCTCTGTGGATACAGGTGGGAAACAAAAATACCAAGTACTTCCACACATTTTCAAATAACCGAAAAAAAACTCAAACTAAATCTTGCATATAAATGGCCGAGAAGGCCAAAAGGTTTTTTTGAGCTCAGAGATACAAAGGGAGGTTGTATATTACTATGAGTCTTTTTATCAGACTAGACATGATGTAGACATTGTGGACCAAATCTGGGCAGTCCAAAATTATCCTATGATATTTGATGATGGGCTAAACACTTGTATTCTTTCTTGTCTCCATAGAGGAATTATTACAGATCCTCAAATATTTCAAAAAAGAAAAGTGCCCCGTGCCAGATGGTCAGATTGTCAATTTATTCCTTCATTTTTTCGATTTGATGCTAATGGAACTTAAATACATGGTGGAAGAATCATGTATATAAGGAAATATCTTAGGTTCCCTAAACTCTACCTTTATTTCACTTATTCCAAATAAATCTGATTCTTCTACCTTTTCTGACTTTCGCCCTATCTCCCTATGCAATACAAGTTATAATCTTATTTCAAATATCATATTTGGGAGGTTAAAGGATGTATTGGCCATTAATATATCACAGGAAAAAAATGGTTTTATGAAGCATAGACTTATCCATGATTTTTTTTGCTATAGCATAGGAGGTAATACACACGGTACAAAATAAGAAGCTGCCTGTAATGATAACGAAAATTGATTTTAAAAAGGCCTATGAATGTGTTGACTGGGCCTTGTTGAGGATGACTCTCACCAAAATAGGAATGTCGATACAAGTGATAGAATGGATTATGGGATGCGTCTCCACAGTTCAATATGTTATATTGTTGAATGGCTACCCAACATATTTTTTCAAAGCAGGGAGGTGATCAGAATCTGAATTGGGGGCAAAAATTTGCTGAAAAATCAAAGTGCTTAGAATCGCTCCAAACTAGAATGACCAGATAATTCTCTTCGCCAGGAATTTGATGCACTTCTTTTCACTCAAAATAGAGTCTGTATGTGAAAGTTAGAGCCTACTGTCTGCTTGATAAAACAAGCGATTTAAAAAAAAGGGTCAAACAAGGTCAAAGGGGTCAAATTTATGGTTTTCCACTGGACAATAGCGTGCTAACAAGTGTCAATTTGTGGGTGGCTCGAATTTCTAGGCACATGGCAGTTTATAGTTGGTTTTTGAAGAACTAATGGGATGAGGACACGTGGCTAGCCTAGAGGCCGCCACATGCCCCTCCCAAAGGCTGAATGTTGGCTATGGCAAGGTTGAAGTTAATTTTATATAATGGAGAAAAATTCTATATGGAGGCTGGGCAGAGGTCAAGATCGACCCCATGACCTCCCCCATGCAAATTTAACATGCATACCAACTACGCTATCATTTGGTGCTTACATATGTATGCAACCACTTATTATTTGAGTTTAACTAAAGGATTAGGCGGAGGGGTATGGGGGCCAACCCCAACGCATAGAACCATGGCACATGACCATGCAGAGTGCTCCAAATTATAATGGTGTAATTAAACCATAATGCAGGTTATTAACCCTTAATCACATTTTAAATGTCCTTACAGTTTGGATTAGTCCTAAGCACGTGGTTAGCGTTAAGTGCACATTAACTAGTGCCTAAGATGAAGATTAACATTAAGTGTAGATTAGCACTAATTGGAGGAGTCCACCATTTTCGACGGAGCTCCAGTTTTGTTGGGCTTAACTGGAGTTTCTCTAGACTTAGTGGAGGTTTCCTAGGCCAAAATTTATTAGGCCATAACTGGAGCATATTTCGACCAAATTAGGATTAGAAAGAGTCAGTCCTAGATGATTTGGATGCTATAAGAATAATGGTGTAGGTTGTAGAGGTAGAGGAGCACTTCTGTAAGTGTTTTTCTTCACTTTGAATATTAAATAAGTTTAGGTCCACTAGGAGAGGAGGCCATGTCTAGATCACCTTAAGACCATTTGCAGAACCAAAAGAGGCTACCTAGGGATTTTTGAGTCTTTTGAATCCAATGGAGTAGGTTGTAGAGCCATTGGAGCATTGTAGGTGCATGTAATCAAAGAATTGACCATTAATCCAAAGAGGGCCAAGACATTAAAGCAGGTCCATGGAGATGTAGCCCAAGAGAGGTGAACTCTGTTATCTGCTACTGTGTAATGTGTTTGTTGTGTATTATTTCTCTAATTTAACTTTTGTACATGTGTTTTTAACAACTAATTTAATTAATGAATTTCTCATAAGAGACACACAAAACTTGACACATAAAACCTCTCATAAATTTCTAATTTGAGATGATCCTTAAACACAATTATTTAATATTGGTGAGGGAGCTAACACAACAAAACTTGTTTTCCCATATTTAGATCAAGTTGGTATCAGAGCACATTTTAGCTGATTTTAGCCTCGAGATGGTTCACCAAGGTTATCTATAGAATTAACTATTGGTTTCATATTTGTGCAAGGAGAATTTAACTATGTGCAAGTTTATGTGTATTTCCTCTCTTCAGGAGAAGGAAAAGATTGAGGACTCAGCTCTGAAACCACAGTAAAGAAGACTTTTATGCATTACAAGTGTGATGGAAGCTTCATCAAGTATTTTTTCTAATCAATCTTCCTTAGAAATAATCTTTGATAAAGAGACGATGTAGAAGATCTACATCATGAGAGATATGGTGCAAGAGTTGCAGAATATCTATATTTCCATGAAGGAGGAGAAGAAAGAGCTTCTTGAAAAGATGCATGAGATGGAGACTTGACTCCTTATTGTGAAGGAAACTCTAGCCAAGTATGTGCATGAAAAAGAGGTGTGAAATTCAAGTTTATTTTAAATTTCCTCTAAAGATGAATTTTTTGGTGTTTTTGAAAGACACGATAGAGGAATAGGGTCCAAATTATTGATGAATATGGGCTATGAAGGTAAAGGATTGGGAAAACATGCACAAGGTAGAGTTGAGCCAATTGTTGTTTAGGAAAGGCCTAGGTATTTGGGTCTTGGTTATGGAAAAAATGATGGAGAATTCTCCAAATCCAAGGAGGCACATGAAGGTGTTCCAAGAACGGCTTCATTAAATTTTCATTACCTCAAGCTTGTGAATTTTGTGTTCATAAAGAATGCAAAATTTTTACACCCACTTTGCAAGAATATGCTTATAAGCATGCAACTAATGGAAATAGAAAACAAGAGGATGTTGAAATATCTAAAGTCATTGAAGCCATTGTTGGTATTTTTAATAGAGCCACTACCTCATCAAATTCACCTCCTCAAGAAGGCGACAAAAGTGAATGTGCAAGGTATAAATCTGTCTTTAATCAAGTTGCTTTTAACTATGATAAACATGGTAAATCCTCACATAATATTTGGAGAAAATTTACATGTTCCTTTTGTGGTTTGAATAACCATACTGTTTCGAGATGTTGGAAGAATATAGCCATACACAAGAAACTTTCAAAACAAAGGAGACAAAGCCAAAGTTCCAATGGATAATGGAAACCATGTTGAAAAAAAGATGCAATTATTTTGCACTCATTTCCATAAGCAAGGTCATCTTGTAGACAAGTTTTGGACTTTGTGTCCAAAAAGTCATCCATGAAATTTGAAGAAGGTCGAAAGAGATCTTGACAAGAATGGAAAGGAGGATTCCATAATTGATGTGGGTCAGGATGATTCACATGATGAAGTGTATCTGAAAGAAGCGACATTGAAATGGTTTGGAAAGAGATAGTTAGATTTCTTAACCAATTAAGGCATTTCATTTATTTTGATGATTAATGCAAATCTTCCCTTATTGATGCATTTCTTTGCCAATTGAATGCATTTATTTTCTCTTGAAAGTATTATGCATATTGCATGAAGAAAGATGTTGGAAAAGTAGATTCATGTTGACTCACTTATAAAATGCATCAAAGATGGAAATTTATACATGCTTTTTCTTGACTTGAGAGTCAGTTGTTTAAAGAGGCATGTTTTTTCGACTTGTGTTTGATCGATGAGTTTGTACACCAAGATGTAAGAATGCATGGCGATGTTCACAACATGGGTGTAACTAAAGAAACTAAAATAGAGAAGACGGTAGATCTTGAGGATTCATAAAATTACTTGGCATCTAAAAACAGAGCTCTGTGGATACAGGAGGGAAACAAAAATACCAAGTACTTCCACACATTTTCAAATAACTGAAAAAAAACTCAAACTAAATCTTGCATATAAATGACTGAGAAGGCCAAAAGGTTTTTTGAGCTCAGAGATACAAAGGGAGTTTGTATATTACTATGAGTCCTTTTATCAGACTAGACAGGATGTAGACATTGTAGACCAACTTTGGGCGGTCCAAAATTATCCTATGATGTTTGATGATGGGCTAAAAAACTTTTATTCTTTTTTGTCTCCACAGAGAAAGTATTACAGATCCTCAAATATTTCAAAAAGGAAAAGTGCCTGTTTGTGCTCAACCTAGTGTTCCTAAATTGAGTTCATTAATTGTCAACCAGGGTTGGTAAACTGCTGAAGTGTGGTGCACTATATGTGCCTAGGTATTTGTTTCTCACTACGCTGTGTTTAGTGTTTTATGATGTTTTTGTTTTTATGGTTTTATGTTTGAAAAGGGAAAGAACTAAGTGCTGGTGAAAAGAAGCTATTGGTTATTTAAAACAGAACAAAGCCTAAACTATGGATGACAAACAACAAATGCAAAGCTTGATAATGACTTTATTGCAAGAAAATAAATCACAACATGAGCTTGAACTTATCCAATTAATTCATTAAAGGTGTGTTGGAAGAGCTTGAGAAATGGACAAGTTAAGTGTAAATGAAGTTCTCCTAAATAAACAATCAACTCACAATATTACAAAATGATTATTTGTAACACAATAAGGTTTCTATTCTAGATTAACCTATGATGTTGAAGTTACCCTATTCTGCAACTTGACTTATCACTTCTAGGCCTTATTCATAAGTTTTGAGATTTTCTAAAATAATGCTTGGGAAAAAGGCTATAGGTGAATTTGTAAAAGATTCGCAGAATGATCAAAGCCTTAAACTGATATTACTGACCCCTGTTCATATGATGATGTATCAATATAAATTCAGAACAAAAGTAAGTTGTAAATAATGAAGGCCGAGAGACTAATTTTGAAAACTAGCACTACTTGAAACACAATTGATAACACTAGGCTAGAAAGCGATCTATCAAGTTTAAAATGCAGTGACTACACTTAAACTAGAATGCCATTAATCTTTTCTTGAAACAAAATGAACTGAGACTGAACTAGAGTGCTTCTAATCTACTTGAAGTACAGTGAACAAAGTTAAACTAAAATGCCATTATCAAACTGGAAATGTAGTGACAGAGCTAAACTAAATGCAATCAACCTCTGAAGTGCTATAACTAAATTAACATGCAACTAGTTTATGGAATTCTACAGCCCATCTCGTTCAATAGGAATGATATCTTGGAAGAGTTTGTAAAACAAGTCTGGTTGTATTATTCAATGCAATTGAACATAAACATAAGATTGAAAGCAAATACAACTAGAATCTAAGACACCACAGCTGTTTCTTATTCATTGTTAATGATGTTTTGGAAGAGTTTGTAAGAGTAAGACCGGCTGTGACACTTAGTGTAAACAAGCATAAATCATAAAATTCGAAAGGAAATGCAACTAAAATCTACAACACCACAACTATGCCTTATCCATCGTGATGATATTTTGGAAGAGTTTATAAGAGTAAGTCTAGCTGTGATGATTAATGTAAACAAGCATGAAACATAAACTTCAGAAACCTGCTTAAGCTATAAATGAAAGACGAGACTAAAATACTTATCTAAACCGTATAAACAAGGCTGCTCAGGTAGTAGGGGCCCTCTACCACCAGAGTAGCATGAAATCTACTTCAAGATTGACTCAACGCTTTCAAGGAAGTGCTGCTTCTTTCATTAAAGAGAAATTACTTCAAAAATAGAGTGTTTTTCGGACTTATGAAATCTAGCAATCAACCACAAAATCTAACCTTGTCCCTCGGTTTCCCGAGCCATATTTGTAACAATTTTACATAACTGTCTTGAGATAACCTAGGGATAATTTTCTTTCCAAATAAAAACCAAACTAGGACTCTGATGGTGGTCACGTAATATAATTAAGGACATCTGGACTGTCCTTGTCCTATTAAGAGTCTCTCTCCTAGTTTGAGTTCCCACTTGCATAACCACCTACAGAGTTCAGTTCAAACTTTGTGGAGAGCAACAAATGATAAGGGAATGATGTGGAATACGACCATATGTGTTTTCCTCTGAGATGACACCTAGAACCTGCGTAGACATGAAGACAGCTGCAGAATCGGCAACTAGCTACAGAATGTCTGCATTCTGTAGCTAGATTTAGTTCAAAAAGTACTACAATGACAAAATCATAAAAACATAGCAAGTTAGTCATGATATTCATTCTTAAAGCAATTTTAATGAATTCTATTGATCATTTGAGCCTGTAATTAATAATGGATAGTGGAAATGAAGTGGAATTTGGTGGAAGAAAGAACATCTTTGGAGCTCAACATACCCCCACTGCTAGGTTCTTGCATGTCCTCATGCAACTATTCCATGAACTATGAGACCTCTGCAAGAACATCTAACCCTCTTCTTCTGTTTTTCCTGGTAGTCAAAGGCCTTATGGGCTTCCTTATGACTAACTTGAATCTCAAATTTGTGAGTGCCCTGGTTAACTTTTTATTTCTCTTCTTCAATTTTTCACTGGCCTTGTGTAACTTTTTCATTTGTAGAGACAGAGTTGAATTCATATCAGTTTTCAGTTTAACTAGCTCTGTCAGAATTTCATTCTCATTCTTGATATGTCTGTTGAGTATTTCTAACTCATATTTATCCCTCCTTAGGATATCAACTGCAGATTTTGGTGGACTAGGAGTTCTGTCTCTTCCTTCTGGAGCTCTTTTCTCTAATGTCTCAACATAGTTGTAAATTTCTTGCTGTGCAGGGTCTATTTCAGGAGCTCCTTCATCAAAATCCTCCTCAGTAGGTGTTTCTTCATCCTCTATGTTTATGAATCCAATTTTTTTAACCTTTGTTTTCTTTAGTATCCCTCTAAGTCTGTGGCTCCTTCTCGGTTGAGATGGCCCTTCTCCTTTCTCTCTGGCAAATTTTCTTATTATCCTCTCTTTCTTAAGCTGCTTCTTAATCTAAGTCAATTTCTCAGAAATCATTTCTTCACTGATTTCTTGTATTGTTTTACCAGTTTCAGTTTTGGAGGTTTTCCATTTTCTGCTTCTTTTTGTAGGTTTGTCTTCAGGTGGAGGTTCCTTGGGTTCTTCAAAGTGATTTCTCACTAAGAAATCTTCCCAATTATCTCCCATTTTGCTCAAATGATGTTCAATCAAAATTTTGACTAAACCGTGGTGGTATAAGGTTGTTTCCAGAAATTGAATTCTCTTTTGAACACTTGAGGCCATTTTCTTTAAACTATGAAGCAAGAAAAAGGGAAAATTGAGTTCTTCTTCTAGGAAATGCATTATCAACCGAATATGATAGACATAGAAAGTACCATATCTTCCTTCAAAAGTGATGAATTTTTGCAAGATAAGCAACATGTTCCTCCATTTTTTCTTTAGTGCAGAGCTAGGGATACCCTTTTTAAAAATGGTAACATCCATACCTGGTGACTTGAGTATCTGCTTCCATGCTTCGTTATGAAATTCTCTATTCTTGAACCACCTTTCTCCTTGTCTGGGAAATTCGGTTGCTTCTGCAATGAAGGCTTCAGTAATGGTGAATTTGATATCTCCTATCTCGACCTCAGCTCCATTGAAGGATCTTGCAAACGTTTTGGTCACCTCTTTTTGAAACCCACTGAATTTTTCAAAGAATTGCAACCACCCTGCTTGCTGCAACATTTCTCTGACTTGGGGATAACCTTCCAAGTACTTAGTGCCAACCGGTTCAGTCCTCACTATAAGACCCATCACTTCTCTTTCCAACCTTCAAATTGTTGCTCCTCTGTTCACGGTGACAATGGCTGTTTGCCCCACAGACGTTTCCTCTGTTTTACAGACTGAAATGGTTAAGAGTTGGCTACGGGAAAGAATGATATGGAGTGATTGCGGAATGAATATAATGAGTTGAGGATGATGTATATGAGTTGAAAGATATCACAGAAGAAAAGACCACAGAGATATTTTGTAACGAATTCAAAATGATCATTAAATGCTTTGGCCTAGTGATGTGACTAATCCAATCACTTCAGCACTTTAACCGTTTAGATTTTTTGAATGATGATCAGATATGGGATTTGAAATGGTGGAATAGAAGGAGTTTTATCCAAAGTTTTTGCAGGAGGTTTGTTAGGCATGATCAAAAAAATTAATTAAAACAAATTTTTGAATTATTCATAACTTAACTATACTAAAATCTTTCATGATATGTCATTATAATCAGAACTTTTACCTTTGCCTTTCCTCTGTTTTTTTTTTTTTTGTGATCTTCATATGCTTTTTTCTCTCCTGAAAATCATTAATTTTTGAGTCTTCATAATCTTCTTGATTTTTCTTGTTGTCATGGATATGCAGGATCATTTTATTGCATATCAAGTGATTACTAGACAGTGCCTTTAGGATCTCTGGCTGCAGAATGTCTGTCTGGCTGCAGAATGTCTGACTGGCTGTAGAATGTTTGATTGATTGCAGAATGTACCTGTAGAGAACTTGAAACATGAAATGGAATGGTTTGGAGCATGACTGGAATGTTGTATGGAATGAGTGAAGATGGATAATGAAATATGATGTAATGGAATATGAATGAAGTAAATAATGGAGTGGAATGGATCACAACTTATGAAATGGAGTGAAGTATGAGAAGTGGCCTGCAATTCATGATATGTATTATTCAATTGCAGAAAGACATCAAAATTTAAAAATCTGGAATGGAAATGAGGTGGACCATGGAGTGAAATGAATGAAGTGTGGATGAATGAATGAAATGGAGTATGGATGAATGAATGAAATGAAGTATGGATGAATGAAATGAAATGGACCATAAGTGAAATGGATTTGCACTTATGATTTTGTAACAACTGCTTGCAGAAAAACAAATTTGAGAAGCTAAAGTGTCAGAAAGATTCTGATTTTCACTCTACCTTTTCTGTATAAACATGCTAATCAGTGATTAGTTTTCATGTTTATACTTTATTTTTTTTTATTTTTCAATAAAATGACTTCAGAAAATTCAATTAAGTTGATGAAGAAGAAAGATTCTTCTTCATTAACTTCACATCACTGTTTTCCTGGAACTTTTTGACAAATTATTCTCTTGAAAGTGGCTTATGATACAGCTTCAATCTATGACCATTCACAAGAAAAGTGACGTCTTCTTCATCTATTGTCCTAATTTTTATTGTTCCATTGTCAAAAATTTTCACAATTTCATATGGCCCAAGCCAATGTGTTTGGAATTTACCTTGAAAATCTTTGAACTTTGAATCAAACAAGAGAGCCCAGTCACCTTCTTTGAACTTCTTTTCTTTGATGTACTTATCATGCCATCTAGTCCTTTGCTGTTGGACTATATTTTTTTTCTAAACTGCATCTTGTCTGATTTCATCCAATTCATTAATCTGCTCCAATCTGTGTTTTTGTGCCTCTGTTAGATCAAGTCCTAGCTGAACTGCCATTTTGAAAGTTTGAATCTGGAACTCTATGGGAAACAAAACTTGCTTTCCATAAACAAGTTCATAAGGAGTATGGCCTGTTGTGCTTCTCCATGTAGTTCTATAGACCCACAAGGCTTCAGGAAGCCTATCTGCCCAATCTCTTCTATGTAAATGAATAGTCTTTGTTAGGATCCCTTCAAGGACCTTATTAGTAGATTCCACTTGACCATTTGCTTGTGGATGATAGGGAGTAGATTTTTTGTGTCTGATTTTGTACCTCTCCATAATTTGTTCCACTAGCCTTGATGTGAATTGAGCTCCTTGATCTGTAACAATTTCCCTTGGGACACCAAAACGAGTAAAAATATCCTAAAAAAGAAAATTAACTACAGATGCTTCAGTAGCAAAAAGTAATGGCTTGGCCTCTACCCATTTGGTAACATAATCAGTGCAAACTAATAGATATTTCTTTTGTATTGATGGAGGACTAATAGGTCCTACAAAATCCAAAGCCCATTTTTCAAAAGGTTCAATATGTACATGAGGCTGCAATGGCATCTCACCTGAAGGAGAAGGTTTCCCTACCCTTTGGAAACTGTCACACCTTTTGACATACTCTTTAGCATCTTTAAAAAGGGATGGCCAATAATATCCTAAATGAAGGACCTTATAAGCTATCCTCTTATCAGCAAAGTGTCTGCCACAAGGTTCATCATGACATGCTTTGAGAATCTCAAGCATCTCATCTTCCCGAACACATCTCCTAATGATAAAATCTAGACCTGTCTTGTACAACTCATTAGCAACCCATGAATATTTTGCACTGTCATAAATGATTTTTATTTTATCTCTTGCATTCATTATTGAAGTAAATTTTCCTGAAACTAAATAATTAGCAATGTCAGCAAACCAAGGAGTTTGGGTAGTAATTGCAAAAAGATATTCATCAGGAAATTGATCTTCAACTGGAGTGTCATCTTTGATGTTTTGGAGTCTAGATAGGAAATCAGCTACTGTGTTTTGTTTACCTGGCCTATCTAGAATAGAAATGTTGAATTCTTGTAAAAACAATAACCATCTTATGACTCTGCCATTAGTAATTGATTTTTTCATTAAATATCTACTTGCAGAGTGATCTGTGTGAACAAAAGTTTCATAGCCTGTTATATAGTGTCTGAATTTGTTTATGGCATGAACAACAACTAAAAACTCCTTTTCAGTTACAGTATAGTTTAACTCTGAAGGAGTCAAATTTTTACTGGTATAGTAGATGGCATAAGGAATCAGGTCTTTTTGTCCCAATACTGCTCCTAGAGTTGTATCAGAGGCATCTGTTGAAATATGAAAAGGTAACTTCCAGTTAGGTCCCCTTAAAATAGGTGCTTCAGAAATTTTTGTTTTCAGGGTCTCAAAGGCTAACTGGCAATCAGAATTCCATTTTAATTCACAGTCTTTGGTAAGTAATTTGAAGAGTGGAGATGCTATCTTGGTGAAGTTTTCTATAAATCTTCGATAATATCCTGTAAATCCTAGAAAAATCCTAACATATTTTTGACAACTTGGAATAGATAAGTTAGAGATGACTTCAACTTTTGACTCATCAACTCTAATCCCATCCCCTGAAATGTGATGTCCTAAAACAATTCCTTCAGTAAACATCATAAAACACTTCTCATGACTAAGTGAAAGATTTTATTCTCTACATCTTTTTAAAACTTTTTCCAAGTTTGCTAAGGCTTCTTCAAATGTGTTTACATAAACTGTGAAATCATCCATATATACCTCTACACAATCATGTATTAGATTTGAAAAGATTCCTAATACTGCCCTTTGAAATGTTGCAGGTGCATTGCATAATCCAAATGGCAATACTCGGTAAGCATAGGTACCCCAAGGACAGGTAAATGTGGTTTTGTCTTGGTACTCAAGTGCTACTTGAATTTGATTATAACCACTAAACCAATCTATAAATGAGAAGTACTTTTTGCCAGCTAAGGTATCTAACACCTGATCTATGAAAGGTAGGATAAAATGATCTTTAAGAGTAGCTTTGTTTAATTCTCGATAGTCAATACATACCCTCCATTTACCATTTTTCTTTGGCACAATTACCAAAGGAGAAACCCACTGACTATCTGAAATAGGATAGATAAAGTTGACATTCAACAATTTATGCAATTCTTCTTTAACAATCTCCCTAAGATTTGGATTCATCCGTCTTTGAGGTTGTCTGATTGGTTTACAATTTTCCTCTATGTAGATGTGATGAGTGCAAGTCTTGGGGCTTATTCCTTTCATATCAGTGTACTCCCATGCATATGCAGAAGAATGTCTATGTAATATCTTGACTAACTCTTCTTGTTGAGATTTTTCTAGGTTTTTGTTTATGTTCAAAGTTTTGCCTGGAAATATCTCAATTATAGAGCTGCCAAATTTATCCATAGAATAAAGAGACATCTGTCTTGATGACAAAAACTCAATGTTGGATTCTTCTTGAAATTGTTCATGTTTGTATTCTGAAGAGGATTCAAAGTTTTCTAAAGTATTCAGAATTTGACTATCTTCACTAATTTATGAAATTGTGAAGAGAGGTTGTAAGTCTTCTTCATCCTCTATCCATTGAGTATCATCTAAATATGTAATTGTCCTTGCTGGAGGATACAAAGTGAATTTCTTAGTTGAACTACCATCAGAGATGTACATATCACCGGATCTACAACTAATGAAAGCATCAGCTGTAGCTAACCAAGGTCTTCCTAATATAATAGGGTGTCCTCCTAGATTATTCTTAGGAGTTAGGATCATGAAATCCACGGGGTACTCCCAAGAATCTAGGGACACTGGAATGTCTTCTATTACCCCATCAGGTTTAATCACAGATCTGTCTGCTAATTGTAATAATGTGGGTGTAAAGAGAAGATTAGGAAGTTTCAATTTATCCATGATTTGTCTACTCATGATATTGATTGCTGCTCCTAAATCAATGAGTGTGTTTTGGATCTCAATTCCATTGATGTGAATTTTAACAATTGGATTTCCTGGGTCTAGATACTTTGGAATAGAAATCTTACCCATCATGATATCTGCTATTTTTCCTGCCAGTTGAATTTTCTTTGTCTCTCTTATTCTTTTTCTTGTTTTCTTCATGCTCAACTCCTTTATTGTCTTTTCTAAAATTGGAATTTCCTTGATAGCTTGTAATAATGGAATCTTAATGCAAACATTTCTCATCTCATCTAGGAAATCATAATTAGGCACCATAATTTGTTTTTCTACACCCCTATCAATTTGTAATCTTTCTGGAAAGGGAGGTGTAGAAGTGGATGTTGATGGCTGCTCTAATACAAGAGTTGAAATGATTGGTTCTTTTTGTTTTGATTTTTCAATGTTTGGGTCCTGAAAAGATGTGTCTTCTTCAAGACTTTTATTTTCCCGTAGAGAATCTTCCTTAGAGTTGTCTTGTTCTTGTATGATCACAGAAGGTTTCCTCTTTTCAAGTATTCTTCCAGACCTAAGTTGAACATCACTAAGGTCTAGAGGAGTGATTAAATAAATTGGAAACTGTTGTCCTTCTATCATGTATGTATTTTGAGGATTTTTATTGTTGGGGTTTGGTATGGGTTGAGCAGGCAACTGATTTGATTTATGAGGAAATGGTAATGGAAGTGGTTGATTTTGATGTTGTGGGTTCTGAGGATTCTGTTGAGGATTTTGTTGAGGAATTTGAGGAGAAAAATGTTGGTATGGTGGATAGGATGGTGGATACTGATAGTACTAAGAGTATCTTCCATAGGGATTTGTGCTCCTTGTGCCCAAGCTTGAGATTGATTTTGAAATTGGGGCCAAGGTTGCTGCCAAGAATTCCAATTTGGTGGAGGTTGGTTATACATTTGATCATGGAATCCTTGTGTTTGAGGTCCTTGCCAAGGCCTTCTAGAGACAAAATTGAGAGATTCTGTGGAATTTGTAGGAGTTTCCTCTTGAAAGACAACTTTAAGACCAGGAAGTGAAGGACAACTCTTGGTCTCATGTTTTTCTGAACAAATTACACAAGTCTCTACAACTTTTGCATCCAAAGGACATTCTCTCAAGGCATGCTTCCTTCTACATTTGGGACAAAAGATTGCTAAGGTATCAGATTCAACTTTTTTCTTGTTTTGTAACTTAAGGGTGTCTATTTGTTCACTAAGACTCCCTAAGATGTCAGATTTGAATTCATCAAGCATACGCCCTATCTCTGCCCTACTCACTGTCCCAGAAGCAGACTTACTTACCCTTGCAAGAGCAAGGTCTCTTGGACCTTTTACAGTTTTGTATTTCCCTCTTGAAAGGTTGATACATAACTCAAATATTTCAGGTAATGTGAGCTGAGATATATCCCCTTTTCCCATCATGTTAAGGATATCCAACCATTCATCCCTAATTTTCTTCAACAAAAGAGCTTTTAAGGTGTCTTGGTCTAAGTTCTCCATTTTTGCTCTTTTGATGTTGTAATGAAATCTCTCCAACAAATCTTCCAGGTTTTCATCTTCTTTTTGTATCATCTTAAACACTTCCTCCTTATGATTGACTGGCATACAATAAATACCTCTCTAGAAATGCTTGTTTCATGTCTTCCCATGTCCTAATAGAATTGTTGATCAAACTCATAAACCACTTCAATGCTGCTCCTTTCAATGTTGAAGGAAATAGTTTAAGTTTTTGAGCATCTTGTAAGTAGTCATAAGTTCTACACAGGACTTCAAATTCAAATAGGAAGGTTTCAAGATCTTCAGTTTTAAGTCCATAGAAGTTTGGAAGGACAGAGGGTGAAATATTTTTCATAGTTGTATTGGTTTCTTCATCTACTATAGGAAACCCAAAAGAGTTTCCCATTTATCTTCTACCTCTTCCTCTACTTCCTTCTCCTTCTGCACCTCTACCTCCTTCTCCTCTACCTCTACCTCTACCCCCTCCAAATAATGTGTGTTCTCCATTAAAGACTCCTCCTCCCCCTTCTTCTGCCATAGTTGATTCTTCTGTGGAAGTGGAAAAATTTGTATCTCTAGCAGGGGTCCTTGAATATTCTTCTAAGACAGGTTCAATGGATGAAGTGGAAGGTATTTCTAATGGAATATCTGATCTTAAGTCTTCGGGAAGTCTAGGATTAGTAAAGGATAGAGTGTGGGTCTGAGTTGGAGGTGTACTGGCTCTTGGTCTAGGTGAAACAAGTGGTGTTCTAGGAATCAAACTTCTACTTCTGCTTCTTCTGAATCTACCCCTTGAGTCTCTCTCTCTACACATATCATTTTTTTTGGAAGTTAAGAAACAAGGCTACCTAGTTACACTTCCCCGGCAATGGCGCCAAAATGTTTGTGCTCAACCTAGTGTTCCTAAATTGAGTTCATTAATTGTCAACCAGGGCTAGTAAACTGCTGAAGTGTGGTGCACTATATGTGCCTAGGTATTTGTTTCTCACTACATTGTGTTTAGTGTTTTATGATGTTTTTGGTTTTATGGTTTTATGTTCAAAAGAAAAAGAGCTAAATGTTGGAAAAGAAGCTATTGGTTATTTAAAACAGAACAAAGCCTAAACTATGGATGACAAAAAACAAATGCAAAGCTTGATAATGACTTCATTGCAAGAAAATAAATCACAACATGAGCTTGAACTTATCCAATTCATTCATTAAAAGTGTGTTGGAAGAGCTTGAGAAATGGACAAGTTAAGTGTAAATGAAGTTCTCCTAAATAAACAATCAACTCACAATATTACAAAATGATTATTTGTAACACAGTAAGGTTTCTATTCTATATTAACCTATGATGCTGAAGTTACCCTATTCTGCAACTTGACTTATCACTTCTAGGCCTTATTCATAAGTTTTGAGATTTTCTAAAATAATGCTTTGGAAAAAGGCTATAGGTGAATTTGTAAAATATTTGCAGAATGATCAAAGCCTTAAACTGATATTACTGACCCCTGTTCATGTGATGATGTATCAATATAAATTCAGAACAAAAGTAAGTTGTAAATAATGAAGGCTGAGAGACTAATTTTGACAACTAGCACTACTTGAAACACAATGGATAACACTAGGCTAGAAAGCGGTCTATCAATTTTAAAATGCAGTGACTACACTTAAACTAGAATGCCATTAATCTTTTCTTGAAACAAAAATGAACTGAGACTGAACTAGAGTGCTTCTAATCTACTTGAAGTACAGTGAACAAAGTTAAACTAAAATGCCATTATCAAACTGGAAATGTAGTGACAGAGCTGAACTAAATGCAATCAACCTCCGGAGTGCTATAACTAAATTAACATGCAACTAGTCTATGGAATTCTACAACCCATCTCGTTCAATAGGAATGATATTTTGGAAGAGTTTGTAAAACAAGTCTGGCTATATTATTCAATGCAATTGAACATAAACATAAGATTGAAAGAAAATACAACTAGAATCTAAGACACCACAACTGTTTCTTATTCATTGTTAATGATGTTTTGGAAGAGTTTGTAAGAGTAAGACCGACTGTGACACTTAGTGTAAACAAGAATAAATCATAAAATTCGAAAGGAAATGCAACTAAAATCTACAACACCACAGCTATGCCTTATTCATCGTGATGATATTTTGGAAGAGTTTATAAGAGTAAGTCTAGTTGTGATGATTAATGTAAACAAGCATGAAACATAAACTTCAGAAACCTGCTTAAGCTAGAAATGAAAAACGAGACTAAAATACTTATCTAAACCGTATAAACAAGGCTGCTCAGGTAGCAGGGGCCCTCTACCACCGGAGTAGCACGAAATCTACTTCAAGATTGACTCAACGCTTTCAAGGAAGTGATGCTTCTTTCATTAAAGAGAAATTACTTCAAAAACAGAGTGTTTTCGGACTTCTGAAATCTAGCAATCAACCACAAAATCTAACCTTGTCCCTCGGTTTCTCGAGCCATATTTGTAACAAAATTACATAACTGTCTTGAGATAACCTAGGGATAATTTTCTTTCCAAATAAAAACCAAACTAGGACTCTGATGGTGGTCACGTAATATAATTAAGGACATCTGGACTGTCCTTGTCCTATTAGGAGTCTCTCTCCTAGTTTGAGTTCCCACGTGCATAACCACCTACAGAATTCCGTTCAAACTTCGTGGAGAGCAAAAAATGATGAGGGAATGATGTGGAATACGACCATATGTGTTTTCCTCTGAGATGACACCTGGAACCTACGTAGACATGAAGACAACTATAGAATCGGCAACTAGCTACAGAATGTCTGCATTCTGTAGCTAGATCTAGTTCAAAAAGTACTACAATGACAAAATCATAAAAACATAGCAAGTTAGTCATGATATTCATTCTTAAAGCAATTTTAATGAATTCTATTGATCATTTGAGCCTGTAATTAATAATGGATAAGGGAAATGAAGTGGAATGTGGTGGAAGAAAGAACATCTTTGGAGCTCAATAGTGCCCCGGGCTAGATGGCTGTATTGTCAATTTATTCCTTCATTTTTTCGATTTGATGTTGATGGAACTTAAAGACATGGTGGAAGAATCGTATATATAAGGAAATATCTTGGGTTCCCTAGACTCTACCTTTATTGCACTTATTCCAAAGAAATATGATTCTTCTAACTTTTCTGACTTTCGCCCTATCTCCCTATGCAATACAAGTTATAATCTTATTTCAAATATCAGAGATGGGAGGTTAAAGGATGCATTCGCCATTCATATATCACGGGAAAAATTTGGTTTTATGAAGCATAGACTTATCCATGATGTTTTTGCTATAGCATAGGAGGTAATACACACGGTACAAAATAAGAAGTTGCCTGTAATGATTATGAAAGTTGATTTTAAAAAGGCCTATGAATGTGTTGATTAGGCCTTGTTGAGGATGACCCTCACCAAAATAGGAATGTCGATACAAGTGATAGAATGGATTATGGGATGCGTCTCCATAGTACAATATGTTATATTGCTGAATGGTTACCCAACATATTTTTTCAAAGTAGGGAGGTGATCAGAATCTGAATTGGGGGCAAAAATTGGCTGAAAAATCAAAGTGCTTAGAATCGCTCCAAACTAGAATGACCGGATAAGTCTCGTCTCCAAGAATCCGACACACTTCATTTCGCTCAAAACAGAGTCCGTATGTGAAATTTAGAGCCTACTTTCCGCTTGATAAAATAAGCAATTTAAAAAAAAAAAGGTCAAACAAGGTCAAAGGGGTCAAATTTATGGTTTTCCATCGGACAATAGCATGCTGACAAGTGTCAATTTGTGGGTGGCCCGAATTTTTGGGCACATGGCAGTTTCTGGTTGGTTTTTAAAGAAATAATGGGATGAGGACACGTGGCTAGCCTAGAGGCTGCCACATGCCCCTCCCAAAGGCTAAATATTGGCTATGGCAAGGTTGAAGTTCATTTTATATAATGGAGAAAAATTCTATATGGAGGCTAGGCAGAGGTCGAGCTCGATCCCATGACCTCCCCCATGCAAATTTAACATGCATACCAACTACGCTATCATTTGGTGCTTACATATGTATGCAACCACTTATTATTTGAGTTTAACTAAAGGATTGGGTGGAGGGGTATGGGGGCCAGCCCCAACGCATAGAACCATGACCTGTGACCATGCGAAGCGCTCCAAATTATAATGGCGTAATTAAACCATAATGCGGGTTATTAACCCTCAATCACATTTTAAATGTCCTTAAAGTTTGGATTAGTTCTAAGCGCATGGTTAGCGCTAAGTGTGCATTAACTAGCACCTAATATGAAGATTGACATTAAGTGTAGATTAGCACTAATTGACGGAGTCCACCATTTTCGCCAGAGCTCTATTTTTTTTGGGCTTAACTGGAGTTTCTCCAGACTTAGTGGAGGTTTCCTAGGCCAAAATTTATTAGGCCATAACTGGAGCATATTTTGACCAAATTAGGCTCAAGAAGAGTCAATCCTAGATAATTTGGATGCTATAAGAATGATGGTGTAGGTTGAAAAGGTAGAGGAGCACTTCTGTAAGTGTTTTTCTTCACTTTGAAGATTAAATAAGCTTAGATCCAACAGGAGAGGAGGCCATGTCTAGATCACCTTAAGACCATTTGCAAAACCAAAATGGGCTACCTAGGGATTTTTGAGTCTTTTAAATCCAATGGAGTAGGTTGTAGAGCCATTGGAGCACTGTAAGTGCATGTAATAAAAGAATTGACCATTAATCCAAAGAGGGCCAAGACATTAAAGCAGGTCCATGGAGATGTAGCCCATGAGGGGTGAACTCTGTTATCTGCTACTGTGTAACGTGTTTGTTGTGTATTATTTCTTTGCAATTTAATTTTTGTACATGTGTTTTTAACAACTAATTTAATTAATGAATTTCTCATAAGAGACACACAAAACTTGACACATAAACCCTCTCATAAATTTCTAATTTGAGATGATCCTTAAAAACAATTATTTAATATTGGTGAGGGAGCTAACACAACAAAACTAGTTTTCCCATATTTAGATCAAGTTGGTATCAGAGCACATTTTAGCTAATTTTAGCCTTGAGATGGTTCACCAATGTTATCTATAGAATTAGCTATTGGTTTTGTATTTGTGCAAGGAGAATTTAACTGTGTGAAATTTTATGTGTATTTCCTCTCTTCAGGAGAAGGTAAATATTGAGGACTCAGCTTTGAAACCACAACAAAGAATCCTTTTATGCATTACAATTGTGATGGTAGCTTCATCAAGTATTGTTTCTAATCCATCTTCCTTAGCAAGAATCTTTAATAAAGAGATGTTGCAGAAGATCTACATCATGAGAGATATGGTGTAAGAGTTGGTTGAAGATAGGAAGGAGAACACTATACTTCAAGAGAAGTTGATTGCCATGAAGGAGGAGAAGAAAGAGTTTCTTGAAAATATGCATGAGATGGAGACTCGACTCCATATTGCAAAGGAAACTCTAGCCAAGTATGTTCATGAAAAAGAGGTATGCAATTCAATTTTATTTTAAGTTTCCTCTAAAGATGAATGTTTTAGTGTTTTTGAAAGACACACTAGAGGAATAGGGTCCAAATTATCGATGAATATGGGCTATGAAGGTAAAGGATTGGGAAAACATGCAGAAGGCAGAGTTGAGCCAATTGTTGTTTATGAAAGGCCTAGGTATTTGGGTCTTGGTTATGGAAAAAAATGATGGAGAATGATTCAAAGCCAAGGAGGCACGTGAAGGTGTTCCAAGAAGGACTTCATTACATGTTCATTACCTCAAGCTTGTGAATTTTGTGTTCATGAGGAATGCAAAATTTTTACACCCACTTTGCAAGAATATGCTTATAAGCATGCAACTAATGGAAATAGAAAACAAGAGGATGTTGAAATCTCTAAAGTCATTGAAACCATTGTTGGTATTCCAAAGAGAGCCACTACCTCATCAAATTCACCTCCTAAAGAAGGCGACAAAGGTGAATGTGTAAGGTATAAATCTGTCTTTAATCAAGTTGCTTTTAACTATGATAAACATGGTAAATCCTCACATAAGATTTGGAGAAAATTTTCATGTTCCTTTTGTGGTTTGAATAACCATACTATTTCGAGATGTTGGAAGAATATAGCCATACACAGGAAACTTTCGAAACAAAGGAGACAAAGCCAAATTTCCATTGGATAATGGAAACCATGTTGAAAAGAAGATGCAATTTGCACTCATTTCCATAAGCAAGGTCATCTTGTAGACAAGTTTTGGACTTTGTATCCAACAAGTAATCCATGAAATTTGAAGAAGGTTAAAAGAGATCTTGACCAGAATGGAAAGGAGGATTCCATAATTGATGTGGGTCAGGATGATTCACATGATGAAGTGTAGCTGAAAGAAGCGACATTGAAATGGTTTGGAAAGAGATGGTTAGATTTCCTAACCAATTAAGGCATTGCATTTCTTTTGATGATTGATGCAAATATTTCCTTATTGATGCATTTCTTTTACAATTGAATGCATTTATATTCTCTTGAAATTATTATGCATATTGCATGAAGAAATATGTTGGAAAAGTAAATTTATGTTGACTCACTTATAAGATGCATCAAAGATGGAAATTTGTACATGCTTTTGTTTGATTTGAGAGTCATTTGTTTAAAGAGGCATGTTTTATCGACTTGTGTTTGGTTGATGAGTTTGTACAACAAGATGTAAGAATGCATGGCGATGTTCAAAAGATGTGACATTTGTTACTTTGAAGGAGCACAAGGAAGAGGTCTTCAAGTTTTTTTTTTTTTGCATGATGTGTTTTTCAGATTAATGGTTGTGCTCGTGACAAGATGTCGCAGGATTTTGGAAGGTCCAATCTTGAGCGAGAGGCTCATGATTAGCCTTCATTATCAAATCATGGCATGAGAAACATGACAATACTAGAGGATGATGGAATAAAGAAGTGGAAAGAGGGACAATATGCCAAAACAACAACCATTGTAGACCATTTGATGTGTTGACACCAAGAAGCGAAAGAGATGGTGAATGCAATCTTCTAGATGTGGAATTTGGAACCGTGGAGGTAAAAAGAGTGGTTATTTCATTTCTTGTTATTACTGATATTATGACTCATTGTTGTAGTTCACTCAGATGGGCTTAACTTGGACAATTGGTTTCCAAGGAGAAGCTTGTATCAAATGCATGTGTGTGAAAAGGAGGAACATGGTTCTCAGTGGGAAGGCCATTAGTCAGCTTTCCAAGCACAGAGGGATCTCTTTGGTACATCAAGGTATTTAATCAGTCAGCAAGCAACCAACAAGTGTTGGATTGGGTCAACAACAAAAGGAGGACATTGGTTGAAGTGCCAAGCCATTTGTAAGGCAAGGCATGTCGGTGAACCCAAGTGGCTATCATGGAGATTTTTCCAAGTAGAATCAAGTTGATATAACTTGGGAAAGAGAAGAGTATTCAACTCTCCTCAAATAACTATCTTTTGTGGGTCTGAAAGCCTGTTAGTGGTAAGGAGTGATTGAAATCTAAATTGGGGGCTAAAATTTGGTAAAAAATAAAATTTCTCAGAATCGCTCCAAACTAGAATGACTGAATAGGTCTCATTTCCAGAAATCCGATGCACTTTGTTTCGCTCGAAATGGAGTCCGTATGTGAAAGTTAGAGCCTGTTGTTTGCTTGACCAAACAGGCGAATTTAAAAAAGAGAGGATAAAACAGGGTCAAAGGGGTCAAATTTATGGTTTTCCATTGGCTAATAGCGCACTGACAAGTGTCAATTTGTGGTTGGCCTGAATTTCTACGCACATGGAAGTTCAGGTTGGTTTTTGAAGAACCCATGGGATGAAAAGATATGGCTAGCCCGGAGGCCGCCACGTGCCCCTCCAAAATGACGAATGTTGGCTATGGAAAGGTCAAAGTTAATTTTATATAGTGGAGCAAAATTTTTTTATGGAGGCTGGGCAGAGTTCGAGCTCGATCCCAAAACCTCCCCCACACAAAACCAACACACATACCAACTGCGCTATCATTTGGTGCTTACATATGTATGCAACCACTTATTATTTGAGTTTAACTAAAGGATTGGGTGGAGGGGCATGAGGGTTAGCCCCAATGCATAGAACCGTGGTACGTGACCAGGTGGAGTGCTCCAAAGTCTAATGACAAAATTAAACCATAATGCAGGTTGTTAACCCTTAATTACATTTTAAATAAGCTTAAATTTTGGATTAGTCCTAAGCGCGTGGTTAGCACTAAGTGCACATTAAATAGTGCCTAATTTGTAGATTAACGTTAAGTTCAGATTAGCACTAATAGGTGGATTCCTCCATTTTCGACGAAGATCTTGTTTTGTTGGGCTTAACTAGAGTTTCTCTATACTTAGTGGAGGTTTCCTAGGCCAAAATTGATTAGGCCATAATTGGAGAATATTTGGAACAAATTAGGCTAAGAAAGAGTCAATCCTAGATGATTTGGACGCTTTGAGCATGATGGTGCAGGTTGCAGAGGTAGAGGAGCACTTATGTAAATGAATTTTTCTTTCACTTTGAAGATTTTAGAATCCCAGGGCCACTAGGAGAGGAGGCCATGTCTAGATCACATGAAGACCATTTGCAGAGCTAGAAGAGGCTATCGAGGGTTTTTGAGTATTCTGAATCCAATGGAGCAGGTTGCAGAGCCATTGGAGCACTGTAGGTGTATGTAATCAAATAATTTAACATTAATCCAAAGAGGGCTGAGCCATTGAAGCAGGTCCATGGAGATGTAACCCAGGAGGGGTGAACTCTGTTATCAACTACTGTGTAATGTGTTTGCTGTGTATTATTTCTCTGCAATTTACTTGTTGTACATGTGTTTTTAATATCTAATTTACTTAATGAATTTCTCATAAAAGACACACAAAACTTGACACATAAACCCTCTCATAACTTGCTAATTTGAGATGATCCTTAAAAACAATTATTTAATACTGATGAGGGAGCTAGCACATGAAAACTATTTTTCCATATTCATATCAGGAGGGGCCTACAACAAGGGTGTTTCCTATCACTATTTCTCTTTATTATTATAATGGATGGCCTCAGTATCAATATTAGGGAGGCACAATGCACATGAATGTTCAGGGGTATTAAAATGGGGGTGTGGAAAAATATTAATCATAGTTTCTTTGTTGGCGGTTTCCTAACATTCAAAATGGTGGATAGATCACAATGGACAATATTACATTAGATTATTAAAAGAATTGGTATGGATTCCAGAATGATGGTTAATGAAGGAAAATCTCTTATTATTTCTAATGATGTAGAAATGGAGGAGATATAATGTTTTGCAGAACTATACCACTTCGAAACACAACTATTAAAGGGCGGTTTCACTTACCTGGGTTTTCACTTAAAACCGAATGGTTATCGTATTGCATACTGGAGATGGATGGTGGAGAAATTCCACAAAAGATTACATACATGGACCAATAAATATCTCTCGCTAGGTGGAAGATACATTCTGACTCAGGGGGTATTGCAACATATTATTTTATTCTGGGCACACTTATATATTATGCCTTCTTTTATTTTAGATAATATTAACAATATTATGGAAAAAAATTATATGGGAGGGAACTGGTAATCTTAACAAATACCATCTTATTAGCCGACACAAGATCATGGTCCCAAAGGATCTACGAGGATGGGGTTTACTAAATGTTAAAATATTTGGACTGATCCAGATTTATGCAGGAACACAATGAAATACAGAAATGCACATAAAATAAGAGATGCAGTAGAAATAAAACTTCATTTCATTAATAACAAATAACTTAAATATGTTTATAGACAAAATGGAAATAAACTAGCTAGGGCATTGGTATCTTATCTCTCAGAAAAGATGTGGCTGTTACATGCCTTTGAATTGTGTTAAAATGAGGCTCGAGGGCCTATTTTTTATTGAGAAACAATGGAAAACCCTAAATATCCAAAAACATAACCCTAGGAGATGAAGCGCCAAAACTATGGGCCCCGTTTGGGAAAATTGGTACATCAATATTCTTGGGGACGTAACTTTGGCATATGATCTCCCTTTGACACACACAATAACTCATTAGAAAGATATATCTGAGGACTACAAATTTTGATGTGAGAAACATCAAAGGAATTTCCATGTTTCTCCCTGGTTTTCCAAAAAACGTCATTTATTGCCTCAAAACGACTCTAGAAGTTCAGGACCCGAAAAATTGCTAAAAAAAGTAAATTGTTCTACACTTAAGGAAACTGAAAATTTGAAAGAAGAAATGGTGGGACCCCAAGTGGAATAGGCGGGTTGCCACCAATATCCACTTGTATCTTTCCTCCCCCCTTAGGAATAAATGGTCCCCATTGCATTGAGTTCCTCCATGAGATGAGGAAACTTCTGTTGAACTTGGTCCCCTGTGAACCATTTACCTTGGTGCAAGAGTTGGCAGCTTTGAAAACCTGATACAGTTAGATCTTCTGCTGGTGAGTGTTCTTGATTTTCATGTCCATGATACAATCTATGGTGACCTATTGCATGCAGTCTGGGTTTAACTTTGTTGGTGTGAGTTTTTATGCAATTTCAAAGGTGTCTAGTAGAGGTGGAAAGTAGGGACGAAGGCAGTCCACATTGAGCACCAGGTGAAAACCAAGGAATGGTGGAATATTGAGCTCAAAGGCATTGGCCCCTACAACCTTGGTGATGGTGTACGACTCATATCGGAGCAGGTGAAGCTTGTGGTGGGGTCCAGCGAGGCACTCCTTCTGCAAATGTATCCATACTTTTTCACCCACCTGGAAGTTGTGTTGCACCCAATGTTGATCATATCGTTGCTTGTACTTAGAATTAGCTCTATCCAATATTTCATGAACCTATTGGCAGATGTGATGAATGCGGTCAATGAAGTTGTTTGCCTTTTCAACTTTAGACTAGACATGAGACGAATCATCATTAGTAGTCGCAAATACCATGGCTACGTCAATGGAACATAATGGTTGGAATCCCAAGCCCACCTAAAATGGGTTGTGGCTGGTTGAGCTGTGGAGAGCCCGGTTATAACTGTGTTTTACATAGGGAAGGCTCTCATCCCATGTGCGTGGATGCTTTGAATTGTACATGTGCATAATGTGTATGATCATCTTGTTGATGACCTCTGTCTCGCCATTAGTTTGGGAATGGAAAGCTGTGGACCTGGTGAGATTGGTATCTAGCATTGACCAAAGGCTGGACCAAAATTTGTTGAGGAACCTGCTATCCCTATTTGAGATAATAGAATGTGGGATCCAAAAGTACACCCACACTCACTCAAAGAAGAGTTTAGCAGTGGCTTCCACTGTGATATTATTCCGCAGGCTGCCATAATAGCCATCTACGAGAATTTAGCGACGACCACGAAAACACAGTCATTTCCATGCTTATTAGAAGGAAGGCCCGACATGTAATCCATGGAGATGGATTCCCATGGTCGCCTCAGGGTAGGTAGCGGATTATAGAGGCCTTGCTTCTTGTTGGTCGGTTTGGCAATAGCATAAGTAGTGCAGGATTTGATGTAGTTCCTGACATCATATCAAAGGTTCGGCCAATAGAAATACTTCTGTAGTGCTACCACTATTTTATCGACCCCAAAATGCCCAACGACCTGATTGTAGTGTGCTTCCCAAATGATCTTGGCACACTCTCTTGAAGGAACACAAAGGTGTCCCAGGTGACATAGCAGTGCATACTGGAGGTGAAAATTTGGAACTTGCATACCCTCCAACAATGTCATGTATGTGTGGTTGAATTCTGGACCGCTCTTTTAGATAAGCATCCAATCAGAAGCCTCCTACCCACAAGAGTTGAGAATGGTGGTTAGCGCCACGATCGGTGGTTGGCTGAGGCAATCTGCAACATTATTGGTGCTTCTCTTATTGTACTTGATGTTCAAATCAAACTGTTGCAAATATGTGGACCACTTCTGATAGAAATTGTTCTGCAACTTCCCTTGCGTTTGTATGAATTTCAGGGGTCAGTGGTATGTGTGGATGACTATGTCCTTTCCCAAAATGTAATGCTTTCATTGTCGGCAAGCCTACACAATGGAATACTTTTCTTTGTCATAAGTGGGATACTTGCCGACTGTGTCAGAAAATTTCTCATTGTGATATGCCACTGGGTGCCCCTGTTGAGTAAGAACTGCCCTAATACCATAGTCATAGGCATTTGTCTCAATCTCAAATGGTTGTTGCAAGTATGGTAATGTGAGCACTGGGGCGGAGCAGAAACAATGTTTCAATTCTATGAATGCCAACTGTTGAGATTCCAACCAAAAGATTTTTTCTTTCTCTCCTCCCTTGGTGACTTGACTCAAGGACCAAGTGATATGAGATAATCCAAACACGAACCTGTGGTCAAAATTAGCAAGACCCAGAAAGCTATGAAGCTTTATTAGAGTGGTCAGGGATGGCCAATCTCGAATGAATTGGATCTTGGTTGGATCCACATGCACACCCCGCTCATAAATAATGCATCCCATATACTGAACCTCAGTCATGCAAAAAGTGCACTTCTCCAAATTGGCACACAACTCGTATTGCTGCAGTGTTTGGAGGACCTGTTGGATGAGGGGGAGGTGCTCTTCCCAAGTCTGAACGAAGATTAGGATGTCATAAAAGTACACTACTATAAATGAGTTGGTGAATGGCCGCAAGATGTCATCCATCAACCTCATGAAGGTTGCAGGAGAATTATTCAATCCGAAAGGCATGACCAACCATTCAAAAAGGCCCTCCTTGGATTTGAAGGCAGTCTTCCACACATCAGAGGGTTTTATTGGTACCTAGTGATACCCGGACTTCAAGTCGATCTTGATGAAGTATTTCACCCCTTTGAGTTGGTCTAGAAGGTCATCAATCCGTGAGATCGAGACCTATTCCAGATAGTGATCTTGTTCATCGCCCGATAGTCAATACAGAGTCTCCAAGTCCCATCCTTATTCTGTACCAACATGATCGGGCTTCCACAGGGTGATGAACTCATTCGGATGTGACCTTTGTGCAACAGCTCCTGAATCTGCTTCTTGATTTAATTGTTCTCTAGAACATAGCGCTGATAGATTGGTCCATTGGGAAGCGACGCACCTGGGGTCATATAGATGGGGTTCTTGACCTGATAGTGTAAAGGCACCCCTGTGGGTGAGGTGAAGATGTCCCCGTACTCCTCCAAGACCTTGTTCATTTGTTTTTGTCATGTGGAGGAGCCCTGTCTGGAGGTCGTGGCCACAATATTATTCTTGCCCTGAGAGCGGATCATTAGGAAAACAAATTTCCCAGTTTTGGAAATGAGCTTACTGCATTGTTTTGTAGTAACCAAAGAGATAGTGGCATGCATTGGTACCTTTGGTATCCTGTACAACTTATTTCCCAAAGTAATAAAACAACATGAGGCCGATACTCATAAACAACATGTCGCTTCCACAAGTATGATTGGCCTAATAATACATCACAAACATCAAGAGGAGCAATGTCACATAATACCTCATCCATGAAGGGCTTGATGCTGTAGGGAAGGTGACACTGCTGGATGACGTGGAGATCCCATCTTTGGTGAAGTCACCCGATGGTGTACGGTTTTGGGTGTGCTTTGGTCGGAAAGCCAAACCGCTTAATGACCTATGCTGAAATGAGGCTCTTTTGGCTTCCACTGTCGACGATGAACTATAGCGAGGAACCCTTTACCCACATCTAGGAGTGGAAGAGACGCTCCTCGTCCTCTGGATATTTCGGCTCCTCCTTCTGGATCTTTGTGGTGGCAACGGTGGGATTGGGCTCCGCATAGATAATATGCTTCCCTTTATCATTCCCCTTGTCAGGTTTTGATTTAGAGTCAGAGCATGCATCTGATTCATAAGCCTTCATCTCGGCCACCAGTGACTGCTTGGCTCGACAATCACTTGTGTTGTGAGTAATCTCTTATGGAACTCACACCACTTCCCCGTCTCGTTCTTCGGCTTTGCAGTATTGTTCTTTGCTTGTGGATTTGGTAAGCTGTCTTGGGCTGCCATGCCTTGGCTTTGTTGTTTTTTCTATGGTTTGGGGGAACCTTTCCCTTGCTTTTGATTCACAGATACAAAGTCTCGCTTCTTCTCTCTGAATTTCTGATCAATCTTGGCAGCATACCGGTATGTTGTACCAAGAGAGGAGATGGCGAGGAAATACATTTCCTCTTGAATATATATGTGCAGACAACTGCAGTACTTCAACACCAAATTTTTCTCTGAATATTTGATACCCAACTTTGTGCGCAGTGTATGGAACAGATTCGTCAGCTCATGCACATCTTGATCCCTTTGCTTCCGCAGCATAGTCCATTGTATGTACTTTTCCTCATAGCTCCCCATGGGATAATATTGTTCCTTGATGGCGTCTCAAAAATAATTCAAAGTGGATATGTCCGAGAACAGAGAGGATTCCCCCTCGTCCTTTTTCTCACAGTAGGTTTCCCACCAGTCCTTGACATGGGGGATGACATTGAGGAGTGCAAAAATAATATTCTCCCAGTCGGAAAAGTCATGAATCGAGAAATATCCTTCTAATAGATTCAACCATATATCTACAACGTCTGTATTTATTTGGCCCTCAAATATGGGAATGTCAAAGTTTACCTGTACCTTAAAAGGAGTGGCACTTCCAAAGTGACTGCCGATGTAGACGCGCCACCGATTGGAAGGCATTGAAGGATCTGGGAAAAGTTATCCATCATCGTGTTCCTTTGTTTCTCGAGGGCCTCCTTGAGATATATTTTTATAGGACCTCCTACTCCCCCATCTTTCTTTTCTTCCCCCATGGGCGGCTGTTGGGGTTTGCGAAGATGATCTTGCAAATGTACAACCAGATCGAGCCCTAACTCCTTATACCCCGACCTTGTTGGGGACATGGAAAGAAGGATTGAGAAATAGCAGACTTCTTTAATACCATTGATCTAAATTTATGCAGGAACACAATGAAATACATAAATAAACATAAAATCAGATATGCAGTAGAAATAAAACTTCATTTCATTAATAAAAAATAACTGAAATATGCTTACGTATTAAATGCAGAAAGAACAACATAGCATGCTATAGTGCTTATTCATGAGAAGAGATGTATGTCTACATGCCTTGAACTATGTTTCAATGATGTCAAGGGCCTATTTATTATTTAGAAACAATGGAAAACCCTAAATATCCAAAACCCAACTCAAGAGATGAAGTACAAGAACACCTATACTGCATCAAATAGGCAACCCCACCAAACGGAATCCCCAGCCCAAAAGACTCAAGTATAAAAACACCTCCTAAAACAACAAAGGTGTATTCTGTAATTCTCTGTTTTTTTTTTTTTTTTTGAAGGTCAAATTTCAACATTTTCTAAAATTATGGTAAAAACAAAATTGTTTCTTGAAAAAGGAATTGAAAAAACACCCTCAAAACAAAACAAGTTGATGTTGGAATAACAAAAAAAAAAGTTGTGTCATACTTTTCGCATTTTTAAAAATAGAAATAACATTTTTTAATTTTTAAAATTCAAACATAAAAAAAAAAAAACCTAAAATTTAAGAAAAATAAATAAATTTAAAAAATAAAAACATTTAAAAGCTTAAAATTTAAAAATATATGAAGATAAAAAAAAAAAAAAAAACAAAATAAAAATTTTAATTCAAACATTAAAAAAAACCTAAAATTTTATGAAGTGCTCTTATTGTATTTAAATCTTTTCTCATAAGCGGTTTCCCCTTCTAAGATGCTCATTAACATTGCTCAAACTTTTGGAGATCTTTAATAGAAGCCTATGTTTCTCTAGGTTTAATCTCATTTTCTTCTATTTCATTTATGCATTTAATTTCTTTAAATATTGCTCATGTTCTACTATTTTTGTTGGTTAAATATGTTATGATGGACTAGGGGATTAGTGGATTATTGTTTGCTTAGAAGAGAGGGAATTGAATAGAAAATCTAACCTAAGAGTGCTTAGGAAGTTCAATATTTCTAGTACATGATTATAAATTGTAAATAGTGTATAAGTACTTCTTATATGTTGATTCATTTGATAGTGTATTCATAATGTCATTAATTATTTTCTCTTGAATGGTTAATTCTTTGTTATGACTTGTGCCTACTACTATGAAATACTAATATGATGATGCTTATTTATATTGATGATTATTAGATTGATTGAATAATGGACTACCCCATAGTTTAATTAAGTGCTTATTACATTGTGATAGGAACTCAAGGTTAAACATTGGAAGGATAATAAATTGTTACATATATTTTAGTGTACAAATTTAATTTTTATTTGATATATAGATTGTAATGAAGTATAAAGTCTATTTACATTTATTTTATTTTAAAATTTAGTTTAATTTATTCATTTTTACATGAACATAGATTGTAATGAACATATAAGTACTTCTGGTATGTTATTTCATTTGTTCATTTGATAGTGTATTCGTAATGTCATTAATTCTTTGTTATGACTTGCTCCTATTAGTATGAAAGGCTATGATGATGCTTATGTATATTGATGGTTATTGGAATGGTTTAATAATGGATTCCATCATAGTTTAACTACTTGATTATCACATTGTGACAAGAACTTGAGATTAAGCAATGGATAGGTAACTAGAATAATATAATTGTTCCACATGATTTAGTGTATAGGGTTAAATTTTATTTGAAATATAGGTTGTAATTAATTATGAAGTTAATTTGCACTTAGTTTATTCTTAAATTTATTTTTACGTGAATGTAGATTCTAATTAACATGCAAGTACTTCATATATGTTGATTCATTTGCTAGTTTATTTATAATGTCATTAGTTCTTTGTTCTAATTAGATGTTTAATTCTATGTTATGACATGCGTATATTAGTATAAAAGACTAATATGATGATGATGCTTTTAAATATTTATGGTTATTGGATTAACAGAATAATGGATTCATCATAATTTAACTATTTTCTTATTACATTGTTATAGAAACTTAGGATTAAGTAATGGAAAGATGACTAAAGTAAGAAAATTAATTGTTACATATTTTTAGTGTACTAACTTAATTTTATTTGAGATATAGATTATAACTAAGTATTATGTTACTTTATCTAGATCAAGGTGGCACACTAACAAAGCATGTGAGAGGGGAGGGGGGAATTGGCCCTCCATTATCAACCCACTCCAGAAGGGGGAAGAGACATGACCATCACATTTAACGTACATGTAGTGTGAGGAATGAAATTCACCCAAGGCATTACTCACCCTAAGCATGGACATGATGAGAATTACTCACCGAGATAGTATTGTTAACTATATTGAATCTAATTATCAGGCAATGGAACGATGAAGGGGGGAACTTGCCACCCTGATTTTGATTTTCCTACCTAGCTCTATTGTTTCCATTTATTTGGAGGGGGAAGACATAGGTCCTCTTGAACTAGCTTCCCCTGAGTTGAAATTGTCTATGAATAATTCCATGGATACCTAACTGAAGGAGGACACTATTTTTTTTTTTGGCATTTGAGGGTTCATTTGATCATGGTGGTTTATGGTTTCTCGCTCTATTGGAACAGTTGGAGGCTTGGGCACTGTAATTATCATCTCTAGGGCACTTTCATCTTCGAAAACACTAGGAAATAGGTGCCCTTCATGACATTTCATGCTTGGTCTCAGCTCCATTTTCATTTCTCTCTCTATTGGAAACTGGTTGAAATTATTTGTGTTGCCCAGTTTCCATATTTCATGTGATATTGGTCATTACACTTCATTCCTTCTCTTGGTACATAATGATTCCATGTTTCTAAACTCATATCTGTTCCATTATACTGACACAAAGACTATTTGGACCTTGACACTTGTGCCTAGGCTACACTTTGACACCAGTGCAATGGATTTACCTAATTTCCTTGCAACACTTGTTTTCTCGTCACTATTTACTCTACATCAAATCAGTTTCATTGTTAAATGAAACTCACTATTATTGCTCCCAATTTTTTTCTACTTTCTTGTTGTACTTTTCTCACTCTCATCATTCTCCTGGTCAGTTTTTTCAGCCTATCTCCTACAATATGCCTCACCAATGCATGAGAAGCAGGAACAACTCCTATAACAAAGATGAGGGGAGTTCGGAAGACCACTTTTGAGCCCAAACTATGGCACAAAGGTACCATGAACACACCCCTAACCACATCCATATAAATGTGAATGAAGCAACTAATGAAGCAATGAATGAAAGGAATGAGCACAGTGATGAGGAAATCCTATCCTTAGTGGTTGAGTGGATTTCATATCTGAGCCACACTTGAGGAGGAAAAAATAAATACTTATGTAATGTAGAATTATATTGGCACATCAAAACACTCATTGGAAAAGCCCTCGAGGATAAAGAAAACACTAAAAGGAAGATCTCTCTTTAGCTCATCGCCATTTAAGGAGAGAACATGACGATGTTTCACAAACTTAGGAACATGGTTCTCTAGTTAGCATGAATTGTAGCCATCCTCCGTGTAGGAATTATACAAACAATATGTATACCAATGGATTCAATCTGATCATGCGATATGCTAAAGCAAGATATTGAATACTTCTACAAATTAATTGAGGAAAATAAACACGATTGCAAATCACATCAAGTGAAAGAAAGAAGAAAATCAATCCACAACACAAATATTTTTCCTGGGGAAAGCTTGCTGCTCCAAAACCCCTCTATCTTCTATTGTATATTCAACCAAGGAATCATGAAAAAATTACAATGCACTCTTCTCACAAGAGTTTGTTGCACTCTCACAACTATCTCACACTGATCCGGAAAAAATCAACCAACACTTAGCTAATTTCCTGCCTCTACTCAGCTTGCCTTTCTTGCGCAATTCATGTGGAATGAAATCCCTATTATTTAGGAATTTCAGCCTTCCAAAACTACGCAAACCTCATGAGCAATCCTATGGGTGTATTACTGCAGGCAGATAGTTTGCTAATAATACAACTGATAGTTAACACCCCTTTAACCTCTGTCTCAACTGGGTCTTCATCATAACTCACATGCATGAAGCTAAAAATAGTAAATCATAATTTACTTGACAGATCATTGCATGTGAATTAAATTTGATTGAATTCACTTGACCTCTCACTAGTGTAACAATCAGTTACAGCTAGTTAAACTGGTTTTAACTCAATTAATTGAGTAAACCGATTTCTCATGCATTAAACTAATGCACTAACTACAACTTGGACTCAAAAAAAAATATAATCACTCTGCATGCCTCACTAACCACCCTCAACTCGATTTCCATGAGCTAACTGAGTTTATCACACTCAGTTAACTATTACTTGAATCAATGATTATGAGATAAGATTACAATTTATTGTCCAATTTAATTAAGGGAAAATTAAATTAGACACACATTTCTTGTTGAATTTTCAACACTTCCTCTCAACAAGAAAGAGATTATCAGCTACCCCGATCCTTCCTATGTGGTATTCGACTTTTCTCTTGGCGAGCACCTTCGTCAGAATATCTGCATCCTGATCCCCCATGGGAATGTGCTGAAGTAACATAATGTGTCTCTGAACACAATATCTGAGATGGTGGTACCAGATGTCTAAATGCTTGGACCTATCATGGAATACTGGATTAACCGAGAGTTTTATGTGACTCTGGTTATCACAATGTATCACCGTCAGATCCATCTGATGACCAAATAATCCAACAAGAATCTTTCTCATCCATATGGCCTCACATGCAGCCTGACTGGCTTCCATGTACTCTGCCTCATCTAAATGGAGTGCAGCTGATATTTGCTTCCTTCTGTACCAAGAAACTATTGTCGATCCTATACTTAAGATCCCTCCTGATGTGTTATTCCTGTTTGATGGACTGCCTGCCCAATTTTCATCGGTGAAGCCTTGAAGCTTCACTCCCTTTGTCTGTCTGTGCCATAATCCATACTTTGTAGTGCCCATGAGATATCTCAAGACATGCTTCCCCACCTTCCAAAATATCTTGGTTGAATTAACCATAGCTTGAATAAGCTGGTTAACTGCGTAGCATATGTCTGGTGTGGTGTTCACCAAGTACATGAGTGAACCCACAAGCTGCCTAAAAACAATAGTGTCCACTATCTCACTTGAAGTAGCATCCTCCCTCCTCCAGTGTCCTACAAGAGGAGTCTCCATGGGTTTACATCTCTCCATGTGGAAATTCCTCAGAATCTCTTTGGCATACTTGCCTTGAGAAACAAATAGCTCCCCATCCCGATGCCATATCTCCAAACCAAGGAAATAGTGGAGTCCCATGTCCTTCATCTCAAACTCTCTTGCAAGATCCTATTTGCAAGAAGTTATGAGCTACTCATCACCTGTCAAAATAAGATCATCAATGTAAAGTAAGATAATAAAAATCTTACCATCAACCCCAATCTGGTATAGGTTCACATCCACTTCACTCTTCATGAAGCCCAACCTGGTGAAATTGTTTTCAATCCTGGTATACCAAGCACGAGGTGCTTGCTCCAGCCCATACAATGCTCTCTTGAGTCTGCACACATGCGAATCACTATCAAAGGTCTCAAAACCTTCTAGTTTCTCAATGTACACTTCTACCTCAATAAAGCCATTGATAAATTTAGTCTTCACATCCATATGATGTATCTACCACCCCATCTATGCTGAGAGTGCAAGGATAGATATAATCAATGAGTACCTTGAAACCGGTGAAAAAGTATCCTCATAATCAATCCCCTTAACTTGTGAGAATTCCCGAGCTACAAATCTATCCTTGTACTTCTCCACACTCCCATCTGCTGCCTGCTTCACCTTATAAATCCATCTAGTTCCAACCATTGATTTCCTGACTGGTCTTGGGGAAAATTCCCTTGCACTGTTCCTAACGATGGAGTCATACTCCTCAACTATGGCATCAACACAAGTTGGTTGCTGCAATGCTTCCTCAAAAGAGGATGGCTCTGTCACAATACACTTGCTCATAAGAGCCATGTATCTAGTAAAACTGTCTTGAGACTAGGTTCTATCTATGTAGTGATGTAGGTGCTCCTACATGTTCTACCGCATCAAGTCTCAATCTATCAGCTTTTGTGGTGTGCCTTCTACCATGTCTGGTGGATGGCTCTGCATGAGTGGTTTCTACCACTCCATTATCCTCCGCATGTGGCTGCTACACATCTTGAGGTTCATCCTTTGGAACCAAGAATTCCTCATCTGCATGCACATCAAGCTCCCTCTCAAGGGACAATTGCATGGCTTTCTCCTCATCAAATTTTACATTCTGCCTGACAATTTTCATCCTGTTGTTCGGAAAATACACCCAATAGTTTGGGGAGTATCATTGTACCCCAAAAATATCCCAATATCAGCTATTGGTTCTAGTTTCTTTCTGGAATCTTTGGTCACATGGAAATAAATAGATGAGCCAAAAATTTTAAAATATTAAGCATCAAGTTTCTTACCAGAAAAAGCCTCCTCTAGTGTACGCATGGCAAGTATCTGATGAGGACTATGGTTCTACACAAATACTGCTGTGTTGCATGCCTCTACCCACAGATGCAACGTTAGGCCCTGATCATGTAACATCGCTCGCGCCGCACCCACAATTGTTATGTTATTTCTTTATGCAACCCCATTCTTTTGTGGGTTATGAGGTGCAATCAAATCTCTCTAATTTCCTTCTTTGCTACATAAGTTTTTGAATTCATTGAATATTTTCTCACCACCATTGTCGCTCCTTAGAGCCTTCACATGCTTCCATATATATTTCTCAACCAGTGCTTTGAACTCACAAAATTTTGAGAACATATGATCTTTCTTCTGCATGAAGTAGAACCAACACTTTCTAGAAAAATCATAAAAAAAATCACATAATACCTATGCTTTTCTATAGAAGATATAGAGAATGTTCCACACAAATCTAAGTGAACTCTCTCAAGGATTTCTGCTGCTCAGTTCTCCTTCTCATGAAAAGTGGACTTTGTAGACTTCCCCATGGTGCATCCCTTGCATGTGTCAATCTACGCAAGAGTACCCTTTGGAAGCCCCATAGAAATTTGTTGCATGAACTTCAAAGCACTGTGGTGTAGATGGGCCAATATCCTGTGCCATAACTCACCCTCATCCCGACTCACCACTTTGTCTGCTTTACCCATCAATGTTGCGTAGCCATCTACATCAAGTTTGTAGAGATTCTTCACATGAATCCAAACCTTCTTAACTTGTCCTGTGGCTTTGTGACAAAGGAATGCTTTCCCTTCACTGAAAACCACATCATAGCCTCTATCCTTCAACATAGCAACTAAAACTAAATTATTTTTCAAGCCTCGTACATGCATGACATCTTTTAATAATAAAGGTGTACCTGAATGTCTCTGGAAAGTAACTGTACCAATCCTGGTAGTGCTATACCTCCCGTCATCACCCATCTCGATGTGCATATGAAGATCCTTCTTCTCCAAGCTACTAAAGAGTTATTTGTCTCCAGTCATGTCAAAATATGCACCACTATCCAAGTACTACAGTGATCCCATCGCACTAGACACTATGCATGCGATGAGTGAGAAGTCTGACTCGATCTGTGAAGCTAAAACTTCACCCGTTGTAGATCCTGAAGCCTTATTGTTGTTGTTATTCTTTTTTGGATAATTAGTGGCATAATTTCCATGCTCGTGATAGTAAAAACATTTCACTATGGACATGTCACGCTTCTTGCCTTCTTTTTCGGTCTCAAATTTGGAATAGGATTTATTTCCCTTCCCCATATTTTCCTTACCAGCCAAGGCGTAATTTTCCTCATCATCTATCTTGGATGAGGATCCATCCCTGGTATTTTGCTTGAATTCTTCTTGTACCAAATCTGAGAAAAGTCACTCCCAATCTAATAGCTTCTCCCTCCCATTAACAAAGTCTTGATAACTATGCCAACTCTTGGGAAGGCCTAGAAGAGTTAGGCTTACCAAGTCATCATCCGCTACAGTAATCCCGTAACTCCCAAGCTCATCTTGACATTGGATGAACTTGGTTAAATATTTCAGAATAGTGTCGCCTTTCTCCATTTTTATTTTCATGAGCTTGTCCTTTTGTGCCAATTTTTTGTGGTCACTGCTACTCTGAAATAGATTTTTCAAAGCCTTCCACATTTCATATGGAGTCGCTTTTCCATGGAGACTTGAGAAAATGTGGTCTCGTACTCCCTCTAATAAGATCCTCCTCGCCTTTGCAACCTTCTTTTTCCAAGAATCAAGAAGAGCGACCTCTTCTACTGCGAGCTTGGGAATATCACTATCAACAAATTATTTCAACCCGCTATCCTCCAGAACTGCCTCCATTCTATATTTCCACGAAATATAATTAGAACTTCCCTCGAGTTCATATTACAATCTTAAGCCATTGAAATCCATCTTGATTCGCCTGTCGCACCAAAGAATATTTTTTCAAATTCTAATGCTATTCAACACAAACTAAATTTCTTCTCCACTATAGTGATTTCATGTGCTCTGATACCATGTAGAAATTATACAAACAATATGTATACCAATGGATTCAATCTGATCATGCGATATGATAAAGCAAGATATTGAATCCTTCTACAAATTAATTATGGAAAATAAACATGATCGATAATCACACCAAATAAAAGAAAGAAGAAAATCAATCCACAACACATATATTTTTCCTGGGGAAATCTTGCTACTCAAAACCCCTCTATATTCTATTGTATATTCAACCAAGGAATCATGAAACAATTACAATGCACTCTTCTCACAAGAGTCCGCTGCACTCTCACAACTGTCTCACAATGATCCGAACAAAATCGACCAACACTTAGCCAATTTACTACCTCTACTCAGCCTCCCTTGCTTGCGCAATTCATGTGGAATGCAATCCCTATTATTTATTAATTTCGACCTTCCAAAACTGCTGAATTCTCATGGGAAATCCTATGGGTGTATTACTGCATGTGGGCAATTTGCTGATAATACAACTGATAGTTAACATCCCTTTAACCTCTATCTCGACTAAGTATTGATCAGAACTGACATGCATGCAAATATTAATAGTGAATCATCAGTTACTTGACAGATCACTAAATGTGAATTTAATCTCATTTAATTCACTTGACCTCTCACTAGTGCAACAATCAGTTACAACTAGTTAAACTGATTTTAACTCAATTAATTGAGTTAAATGATTTCTCATGCATTGAGCTAATGCACTAACTACAAATTGGACTAAAAAACAAATAAAATCACTCTACATGCCTCACCAACCACCCTCAACTCGAATTCCATGAAATAGCTGAATTTATCACACTCAGTTAACTATTATAAGGGATTATGAGACAAGATTACAATTTATTGTCCAATTTAATTAAGGGAAAATTAAATTAGACACACATTTCTTGTTGAATTTTCAACAATCCCTCTCAACAAGAAAGGGATTATAAGCTACCTCGATCCTACCTCTATGGTATTCAATTTTTATTTTGGCGAGCACCTTCGTTAGAATATCTACATCCTGATCCTCCGTGGGAATGTACTAAAGTAACATAATGTGTCTCTGAACACAATCTCTGAGATGGTGGTACCAGATGTCTATATGCTTGGAACTATCATGGAATACTGGATTAACCAAGAGTTTTATGCAACTCTAGGCCCGTTGGATCCATTTGATGACCAAACAAACCAACAAGAATCTTTCTCATCCAGATGGCCTCACATGTAGCTTGACTGGCTACCATGTACTCTACCATTAGGGGTATTTTGAGGTCTAAAATGGGCCTACTAAGAAAAATGTACAACCAAAATAAAATTTATAAGAACCAATAGGATTCAATATGATGATTTCAACCATGGAGGACGATTCACCATTTTTGGATTAAAAAGGTAAAAAGATTAAAAAATAATAAAATAATAAAACTACTTTTTCAAATCGTATTTTCAACTTATATCCTTAATGTTTTTCTCAAATTCCAAGCAGGAGTACTTGTTGGATGCAAAATTTAATTCCTCATCCAAGGAGTACCCATGTTGCATACTTTTAATGGACCTTGGTACACGAAAAATGAGAAATACATGAAAACACATGATTGCAATCACGTTTTTCATGTATTTCTCATTTTTGATGAAGCAGGGTTTATAGAAAGTATGAAACATGGGTACTCCTTGGATGAGGAATCAAATTCTGCATTCAATGAGTGTTTCCACTTAAAATTTCAGTAAACACATAGGGAGATAAGTTTAAAATACGAGTTGAAAAAAGTAGTTTTTTCTTTTTTCCCTCTAAAATTTGATGATGTAACCTAATATTATTTTATTATTTCCACTATTATTTTATAATTTCCTTAGGAGGCCCATTTTATACCTCGAAATTCCCCTAATGAAAGGTTGAACTGAGTGCAACTAATCTCTACTTCCTGTTGTACCAAAAAACTGTTGTCGATCCTATGTTGAAGATCCCTCCTGATGTGCTCTTCCTGTCTGATGGACTTCCTGCCCAATCTGCATCGGTGAGGCCTTGAAGCTTCACTCCCTCTGTCCATTTGTACCATAATCCATATTATGTAGTTCCCGAGAGATATCTCAAGACATGTTTCCTCGCCTTCCAAAAGAGCTTGGTCGACTTAACCATAGCTTGACTAAGCTGGTTAACTGTATAGCATATGTCTGGTTTGGTGTTCACCAAGTACATGAGTGAACCCACAAGCTGCCTATAAACAGTAGCGTCCACCACTTCACCTGAATTAGCATCCACCTTCCTCTAATTTCCTGCAAGAGGAGTCTCCATGGGTTTACATATCTCCATGTGGAACTTCTTCAAAATCTATTTGGCATACTTTCTTTGAGAAACAAATAGCTCCCCATCCCGATGCCATATCTCCAAGCCAAGGAAATAGTGAAGGAGTCCCATGTCCTTCTTCTCAAACTCTCTTGAAAGATCCTCTTTGCAAGAATTTATGAGCTGCTCATCACCTGTTAAAATAAGATCATCAACATAAATTATGATAATCAAAATCTTACCATCAACCACAATCTGGTACAGGTTCGCATCTGCTTCACTCTTCGTGAAGCCCAACCCGGTGAAATAGCTGACAATCCTAGTGTACCAAGCATGAGATGCTTGCTTTAGCCCATAAAATGCTCTCTTGAGTCTGCACACATGCGACTCACTATCAAAGGTCTGAATACCTTTTGCCTGCTCAATGTACATTTCTTCCTCAATAAATCCATTGAGAAATGCAGTCTTCACATCCATCTAATGTATTGGCCACCCATCTGCACTGAGAGTTCAAGGATAGATCTAATCAATGGGTACCATGCAACTGGTGAAAAATTCTCCTCATAATCAATCCCCTCAACTTGTGAGAATCCCCGGGCTACAAATCTAGCCTTGTAATTCTTCACACTCCCATATGATGCCTGCTTCACCTTATAGATCCATCTAGATCCAACCACTTATTTCCCAACTGGTCTTGGGACAACTTCGCATGCACTGTTGCTGATGATGGAGTCATACTCCTCAACCATGGCATCAACCCAAGTTGGTTGTTTCACTGCTTCCTCAAAAGAGGATGGTTCTATCACAATACACTTGCTCATAAGAGCCATGTATCTAGTAAACCTGCTTGGAGACTATGTCTGTCTGTGCATATGTAGGTGGTCCTACATGTTCTTTCGCATCAAGTTTCTTCCGCATCAATTCTTAATCTATTAGCTTTTGTGGTGTTCCTTCTACCATGTCTAGTGGATGGCTCTGCATGAGTGGTTTCTGCCACTCCATGATCCTCTACATGTGGCTGCTCCACATATCAAGGTTCATCCTTTGGAGCCAATAGTTCCTCATCTTCATGCAAATCAGGCTCCCTCTCAAGGGACAATCGCATGGCTTTCTCCTCATAAAATTTTACATCCCATCAGACAACTATCATCCGATTGTTCGAAAAATACACTCGATATTTGTGGGGAGTATCAGTGTACCCCAAAAATATCTTAATCTTAGTTGTTGGTTCTAGCTTCTTTCTGGAATAGAAATAGAAATATGAGCCAAAATTTTTAAAATATGAAACATCAGGTTTCTTACCAGAAAAATCCTCCTCTGGTGTACTCATGCTAAGTATCCGATGAGGACTGTGGTTCTACAAAAATACCATTGTGTTGCATGCCTCTACCGACAGATGCAACGATAGGCCCTGATATTGTAACATCGCTCGTGCCACACCCAAAATTGTTATGTTCTTTGTTTCTGCAACCCCATTCTGTTATGAGTTATGAGGTGCAATCAAATCTCTTTGAATTTATTCTTTGCTACAGAAGTTCCTGAATTCATTGGAGATTATTTTTATGTAAATTGTATTCATAAAATTTCTCCTCTCTTCAAAAATTGCATCCTCAAAGCTTAATTTCTAACAATTTTTATTTGTTTTTCCCACCTTGTCGATGTCATTTCGACAGGTGGTACTATTGGGATTTATCCAATTTCATCTTAACTTTTTTTTTTAAATTATTTATTATAAAATATATATATATTAAAGTAGCTTTATAAAAATTATTATAATATAATTATATAATTTAATAAAGTTGAATTATAATTATTCTATAGATAACTTTATAAATTGTTAAATTTTATATATATGCCAATAGTTGCCATAGGTATTCAGATGGTCATGACTAATGGTTTTTTGACCGAAGCGACACAAATGGTCAGGATTAACCAAAATATGGCAGACCTTCTAGAGTTCCATGTATAATATTATGAAACGCTTCACTAACGATGTAAATAAATCAAAATTCCATGCACTCGTACAAATAAAGTCCATATATATGAACATGGCTGCCATAAATATGAGTTGAAATTAATACCCCATGCCCTTTTGGTAAAAAAATTGAGGCAACAACAACCAGGTATGGCTTCTGCACAAAACATCCACACCAACTCACGAGGTGTGTGGCTCCAAACCCATCTCTCAATTCGGTGCCTACTTGAACCTCTAGCTGAAATTCATAACGCAAAATTTTCATACTTAGAATATCACTGTGTTGATCACGACGTTTGTAGGCATCCTAAACATCAATGAAATTGGTAATGGGCTAACCATTTATGGGTAATAGTACGTTAGGACACGTCAACTTAATTTTTGTTTTCTATCGAGTGAAAAAATGCTCTAACATTACCAATTGTATTTATAGAATCAATTTCCTCTAACTTTCGAACCCATTCCTCACTTAATCCAGAGAGACAGGCTCTAGTAAGTGAAATTGTAGAATTTTTTGCTTCCAAAATACGAATAAGTGGCATCAATCTTGTAATTCAATTTATATGCAATGACCCCCATTCAACTCCATTTATAATTTTATGTAACACCTTGGTATAAATAGTATAAATTGGAATACCTTCCACAAGAGAACATATTTTTCTGGCATAGTTACCATTGTCACAACCCCATCCTTGTCAATGTAATCCTGCACCGTAGTATTCTCGTGCTTATTGAATCTACTGCATAATTCTTGTACTCTCCCCTACTCATCTATCAGAATATTTAACTATGAAATCTCTATCTAATTTGACAACCTCCATGTTATTTTTTTTATAATAGGGATAATGATCAAATGAAGGAATCCTTAAACTGGCACTTGGATATGTGATAATGAAATTGCGCGATGAAGCTTATAAGTTCCTATCCAACCCAACACGATATATTGCATCACTTTCACACAAACCAGGGCCAAGAAGAAGAGCAACTTCAAACACTCTTCCAACCCCAGATGGACCTAGTGTCGTAGGATCATATGCTACTAATAAAAAGTTATGTACACGATGCATAAACAAAACATCTCCAGTTATCTCAATTGTGTAGGAAAGAAATCTTATGACAATATCTGATACATAAATGGGCATTGTACTCTTTTCAACCACAATTATTCCAAGCATCTCAGAATGATAGATCAGTGTGTTGATCACGATGTTCACAGGCATCCTCAACATCAATGAAATTGGTAACGAGCTCACCATTTATGGATAATAGTATGTTAGGGAATGCCAATTGTTTTTTTTTTGTTATCTAGTGAAGCAATGCTCTATCATTACCACTTGTATTTTATAGAATTAGTTTCCTCTAACTTTCCAATCCATTCCTCACTTAATCCAGAGGACGAGCTCTGGTAAGTGAAATTGTAGAAAGTTTTACTTCCAAAATACGAATAAGTGGCATCTATATTTTAATTCAATTTACAAGCAATGACCCCCATTCAGCTCCATTTATAATGTTATGTAACAACTTGGTAATATTATAAATTGGAATACCTCCCATAAGAAAACATATTTTACTACCATAGTTACCATTGTCACCAACCCCATCCTCATCAACATAATCCTGCACCTTAGTATTCTCGTGCTTATAGAATATACTCCATAATTCTTGTACTCTCCCCTGGTCATCTATCAGAATATTTAACTTTGAAATCTCTATCTAATTTGAAAACCTCCATGTTAATTTACTTATAATAGGGATAGGGATCAAATGAAGGAATCCTTAAACTGGCACGTGGATATGTGATAATGAAATTGTATGATGAAGCTTATAAGCTCCAATCCAACCCAACACGATATATTGCATCATTTTCACACAAACCAGGGTCAAGAAGAAGAGAAATTGTACGCACTCTTGCAACCCCAGATGGACCTGGTGTTGCAAGATCATATGCTATTAATGAAAATTTATGTACAAGGTGTAGAAACAAAACATCTCCAGTTATCTCAATTGTGTAGGCAGGAAATATTATGACAATATATGATACAGAAATGGGAATTGTAATCTTTAAAACCACAATTATTCCAAGCATCTTAGAATGATCGATCACAACCCCTATTCCTGTAGAAGAATTACTTTCAAGACCATTAATATAAATACTTGGTGGCATTGAATTTTGAATCTTGGGAGGTATTCCAAGCCTTGTGAATTGATGGTTTGGAGGAAGGAGCTCCACAAGTGGCCTTATGGGCTTGAAACCCAAGCATTGGGTTTTTCACCCATCGGGATTTGGGCCAAAACCATGAAGAATTTGAGCATGAGAAAATTTGAGGTGATAGAGCTTGGAGTGCCAATTCCAACGCTTCGAAAATCACTCAAATTGGAGCTATAGAACTTGAGATATTAATTTTTGAATGTCGATGTCATGATTTGTGCAAGTCAACTTGGGAATAAGAGGACTTATTGATAGTTAGAATGGATCTATTGGAGCCCTCATTGAATGGTACAAATATGAGGTGATATCACATCATTTTAGACACACCAAGTGAAAAATTTGTTGTGAAAATAATACCTATGGAAGACGTAGCTCAAGGAGAGGAGGTCGAGGAGCATATTGGGCATATTTGAGACCTTTGTGGATGCTAAGGGGAAATAGAGGAATATAAACAATTTTGGCCATTTTGGTGTTGATTTAAGGGTGGCTTATCCTTGTTTGTTGAGCCATAGCCCCTGTCGTCACATTGGAGGCACCGCAGGTACGTTTTGGGTAGGTTAGGAGGGTCATAATGCCTATCCCATGGTGTTGGAGCAGAGGAACACGCAGCATGGGTAGAGGGATTAAGGAGGTTAAGAAACCATAGTGAGCAAGGGGATTATTGCAGGTTTTTGTGAGGGTTGTTAGGGTCTGCTATGATGCCCTAACCAGAATGTTACCCTAACACAATTTCACCAGCTCACATATACAGGTAAGTTAGTGCTTTTATATGTTGAATTGTTGTTGATTGGGTGTTGTACAACTGTGGACAGTTTGGGTAGCTTGTGGAAGTCAAAGAGGAGGGGCGGACTTGATGGTTAGATGCCCTAACTAGGTGATAGTTTCTATAATAAGGGATCAATTTGGATCAATTTGAAAAGTAACCCATGGGAGACATTTTTTGGGGTTATCTTGGGTGTTAAGGACAACATGATAGTGCCAAATGTTGGAGCTTGGTGTGCACTATCTTCACGGGTTTAGATGGTTTCTAGAGTAGCATCTATTTGAGATCAAGGGTTTGATCAACTAGGTGCAGTTTTTGCATGCCTAGACTTGTGTGTGGAGAATGACTTATACAGAAAATGATGGGTAGTCCTCCTAGCTCGTGTTCATTTTTGGAGATGAACATATTGTAGTGATAGGTGGAAACCCTTTATGCCCTATTTTAGCCTTCATCAAAGTAGCATAGGAAGACCATAATGGGTTGAATTCCCTGGGTAACCGAGGAGAAGCAGTGGGAAGATTGAGAGTTGTTCACAAGTGGAGCTATGAAAAACTCGATAGGAGTCTCAATGTGTAGATGCATTGGTGGAAAAACGATAAAATAGTGAGCAGATTTACAGTCGAGGTTCAGTGGTCAGATGGAATTGGAGCATTGGTCGAGGCAGGAGTTGCAGATCAGGAGCTGAAGGACTAGGCAGGTACAGGGTATGAGCAAGAGGATCCGAAAGAGTCAACTACATTAGTCAGATGGCTAGAGTATCTTGTTGAGGGAATATTGGTCATTAATGTACTGACACCAAGCCCCAGTTTGTATCTTGTACTAGTGGATGATTGAGGGCCATTATACCTGGTATGGGAGTCTTAGACCATTGGATTATACGCTATTTAATATAATGAATTTTGGTTGAAAAATGTAAAAATGTGATTTAGTGCTGTTTATATTCATCTGTGCAAAGTAGTTCATCTTAGATTATTGGTTTGTAGTGTCAAATATTTTAAGACTCTATCCTAGACCCAAGGTCGTGGAAACTAAACACGTGGTATTGTTACAAAAACCATAACAAGCCTTGGTTCAAGGAGTTTCTCCACAACAAGAGCTTTGTGATATGGCATATTTATATTAATGATATCCATGGATTTGGATGCATCCATTTCTATAGCGCTAAATTCGCCATCTAATGATGATACTTTTGGTTGTGGTTTTGTTGTGAAACCAACTCCAAAAATAGAAGGCATGTTAGGTCCCTATATTACTAGTATAGTCCCTTATTGTTGTTAGTGTAACCCCATTATTTTTATTAATGTACCCCTATAACCCCCATATTGTTATTATTGCGCCCTTAAACTATTATTGTTAGGTCGGCTAGGATTACATTGTGGCCCCATGGAATCCTATATATAGAAAGGAGGTTTTGTAAGTTGTATCATCCAAGAATTTTTCATTCATGTAATGTATTGGAGGTTTCCACCTCGAAGTGGCTTATTTCTAAGGCATTGATCTCTCTTTTCTTCTATTTTTGGACCTGGTTTCACAACATTTGGTATCAGAGATTTGGATTCTAGGATTTTCGCTGCTCTAAACTGGTCATCGTGGCATTTTCACTATAACATTTTTCTAAGAAGGTTCAAAAGCTGAAATTTTTAGAGTACAAAGCTGAAATCTCGAGGAGCATCATCACAAAATTTCAGAGCTTTTTTCGCAATAATTTCGGAGATATGATCTATTGAAGTTAGGGTTTTTTGTAGGATCCTGAATTTAACCTAAACAGGTCATCATGGAATTTACGCTATAATATTTTTCTATGAAGATTTAGAAGCTAAATTTTTTAGAGAGCGAAGTCGAAATCCTAAGGAACATTGTCGCAAAATTTCAAAGCTTGGTTCACAATAGTTTCAGAGATATGATCCATGGAAGTTAGGTCTTTTCAGGCTCCTGAATTTCATCTCAAAAAGGTTATCGTGGGAAAATCTTCATAACTCTCTCCCTGAGCATCGGATTGGAATGTTGTAAAAAGTTTCCACAAGTACACAGAATTTTGTTTCCTTTCTATCAATTTCAGAGCCAAAGGAAGAAACAGTGACACGTGGAAAGTCATACAAGTTTGCTCTACTAAACCAGTCCATAATTGGGTCATTGTGGGAGATTGGACATAACTTTCCCTTGAAGAATCTAAATCAGGTCAGACCTGTGAAATTTGAAAGAAGCTTCAGAGGGCTACTACAAGGCTGAATTTTAGATACTAAGGATCTACATTTATAGAGATAATTCAATTTCAATATAGAGCTCCTCAAAATCAAGTAAAAGGTGTGTATTTTTTTTCCCGAATTGCATAAGTCTTGTTTGAAGAATCAAGTTGAATTGATTCCAAGGGAATATTGTAGAATAGATATCAGTATTGGATTCTAAAATGGTCCTTAAAAATAATTCAACACCCATTAAGCCTTTAGAAGGCTCTACTATGACTTATGAAGATGAAGAATGGCAACATGACATATCAAATTTACAAGAGCAAGTGCAACAAATTTCGCTCTTGCAAAGAGCAACAAAAAATGACATGGAAGTTTGAAGAAAGGTGTGGAAACTAAGATGGATGGTTTGAAGAAAGGCGTGGAATCTAAGATTCATGGTTTGAAGAATGGCATGGAAGCTAAGATAGATGGCATGGAAGCTGGCATGGAATCTAAGATGGATGACATGGAAGCTAAGATCGATGAAAAAATGGAAAACATGAAGAATGATCTAAAAGCAGACATGGAAGGTTTGACAAAGTTGATAGAACAAATTTTTCCTAATGGTGAAAATATAGTAGAGGAAACTCATGATGAGAACAAAATAAATGGTGATCGTGATTTCATAAACTCTAATGTTTGTGGGAATAACCGCCGTATTCCAAAAATGGATATGAGGAAGTTTGATGGAAAGGATCCTGTAACATGGATACTACAGATGGAGAAATATTTTGATCTCAATAATGTGCAAAACACACAAAAGGTACGCATTGTAACTTTACATTTAGAACAAAATACATTTGTATGGTATCGATGGCTTTGCTCCCGTAAAAAAATTTTCACTTGGTCAATTTTTACGGAGGAAATGATAGCACATTATGAGGATACAAAGAGAAACACCTTCTTTAGCAAATTGATAAATCTCAAACAAAAGGGTTTAGTGGGGGAGCACATTGAGGACTTCCAAAAATTGAATATAAGGGTAACTGATATTCCAGAGGAACACAATATTGATCTCTTCATAGGCACTTTAAAGGATAACATCCAACATGAAGTTCACGTTTTGGAACCTGATTCATTGGAGAAGGCATTCAGGTTGGCAAGAAAAATTGAATGTAAAATTATGGCGACAAGGAAGCCTACCACTCACTTATATAAAGAGGGAAGTGTTGCTACTCCTAGATTTCCACAACCTACAAGGTTGACACCACAAAAATTGGAAGAAAAAAGAGCAAAAGGGCTTTGCTACAGTTGTGATAGCAAATACACTAAAGGTCATAAGTGTGCTGAGAAGAAATTATTTTAAATAGATTGTGAAGAGGAAGAAGAAAATGAACAAGAAGAGGATATACACCAGGAACCAGCTCTAGAAGAGGAAGAAATGAATCCGACCATATCGTGTAATGCACTGGCAGGAATTACCACTCCTCAAAATCTCAATATAGAAGGACATATCAAGAAGAAAAAGGTAATAGTGTTGATTGATTCAGGTAGCACCCATAATTTTATTCATTGTAAGGTAGCCAAGGAATTAAATTGTTTCCTATACCCAGCACCAGAATGTCAAGTGATGGTTGCAAATGGAGGAACTATAAATTGCTCTGGAAAATGCTATAATATCAAGCTAACCATGGGGGAATATGTATTGACTAGTCCAATGCTTGCCATTCCTATGGGAGGTGCTGATGTTATACTAGGAGTACAATGGTTACAATCTTTGGGGACGGTAGCTTTTAATTTTCAAGAACTTTTCTTGAAATTTTTTTCAGAAGGAAAGGAAGTCGAATTACGGGGTATTGCGGGGAAGCCAGGAAGGATAATAAGCTCTAATGTCATGACAAAACTTCTAAAGAAAGAACAGCGAGGCGTAATTGCACAATTATGCTCACTAGAAGTTCCAACATCAAAATCATCTATTTCTACAGATCTCCAACAAGTCTTGGACAATCATTCCAAGGTGTTTGAAACTCCCAAAGGACTCCCACCTATTCGTGATCATGATCATGCTATTTATTTGATTCCAGGAAGTGTTCCTCCAAACATCAGGCCTTATAGATATCCTTACTTCCAAAAGAGCGAAATTGAACGTATGATTGCAGAAATGTTAGAGGCGGGTATAATTCAACCTAGTCAAAGTTCTTTCTCTGCTTCTGTAGTATTGGTACACAATAAGGATGGATCATGGCGAATGTGTCCGGATTATAGGGAGCTCAATAAACTCACCATTAAAGACAAATTTCCCATTCCTGTGATTGATGAATTATTGGATGAATTACATGGAGCAATTTATTTTACCAAGTTGGATCTTCGTTCAGGATATCATCAAATTGGAATGAAGACTGAAGATATTCCAAAAACAGCATTTCGAACTCATGAGGGTCATTATGAATTTTTGGTCATGCCTTTTGGCCTTACCAATGCACCTTCTATATTTCAAGGGTTGATGAATTCCATTTTCAAACCCTTCCTTAGAAAATTTGTGCTAGTATTTTTTGATGATATACTAATCTACAACAAGTCTTGGAAGGATCATGTTCAACATGTTGACATGGTGCTCAAAATATTGGAGGAGAAACAATTATATGCAAAAACATCCAAATGTTTCTTTGGAGTACAAGAGGTGGAATATCTGGGTCATATTGTATCTCACGAGGGTGTTAAGGTAGACCCTAAAAAAATTAAAGCCATTAAATAATGGAAAGTCCCCACAACCATAAAGCAGTTGCGAGGATTTCTCGGGTTAACAGGGTATTATCGCAAGTTTGTTAAGAATTATGGGAGAATAGCAGCACCTATAACAAAATTATTGAAGAAAGATGCATTTTCAAGGACTCCTGAAGCAACTAAGGCCTTTGAACGTCTTAAAGAGGCAATGTGCCTAGCACCAGTCTTAGCTACACCAGACTTCACAAAAACCTTTATTGTGGAATGTGATGCCTCAGGAAATGGAATTGGTGCAGTTTTAATGCAGGAAGGAAGACCCATTGCTTTTAAAAGTCGTCCAATCAAAGGAAAGTATTTACAGAAACCTATTTATGAGAAGGAAATGTTAGCAATACTGCATGCACTAAAGAAATGGAGAACTTACCTAATGGGAAGACACTTCAAGGTAAAAACTGATCATGATAGTCTTAAACACTTTTTGGAACAAAGACTATCTTCAGAAGAGCAGCAAAAATGGGTCACAAAGATGTCGGGTTATGACTTTGAAATAATCTACAAAAAAGGAAAGCTTAATGTTGTTGCAGATGCACTCTCAAGAAAGAATGAAGAGGTGGAAGCATTGCTTTGTGCCATTTCTATTATCCCACCAGATTGGATAACTGAAGCAAGAGATGAATGGAAGAAGGACAAAGATGTATGGACACTCATTCAAAAGTTGCAGCAAGATCCTAGTACATCCGATACATTTAGTTGGAAAAATGATTCCTTATGGTACAAAGATCGCTTATATCTTTGTAAGAATTCCCAACTAAAACAAAAGATTCTTCTGGAATTGCACACTTCTCCTTTAGGAGGACACTCAGATTTTTAAAAACTTACCACAGGGTGAAGAAAGAATTTTTTTGGGATGGCCTTAAATCTGATATTCGAAAGTTTGTGGCGGAATGTTTGGTCTGCCAGCAGAATAAAGTGGAAACAATTAAGACCCCAGGACTTCTACAACCTTTATCCATTCCAAGTCAACGTTGGGAGGAGATTTCAATGGATTTTATCACAGGTTTACCTAAGTCCGAAGGAAAGAGTGTCATCATGGTGGTAGTTGATGGACTTACCAAGTATGCACACTTTTGTGCATTATCTCATCCATTTAAATCAAGTACAGTTGCTACTACATTTATGGACAGAATTCAAAAGCTACATGGAAGCCCAAGGGTTATTGTGAGCGACAGAGATCCCATTTTTACCGGAAATTTTTGGACGGAGTTATTTTCTTGTTTGGGTACTCAATTAGCTCATAGCTCATCTTATCATCCTCAATCTGATGGTCAAACCGAGATAGTAAATAAATTTTTGGAAGGATATCTTCGTTGTTTTGTATCTGATAAACAAACACAATGGGTCAAGTGGTTACCTCTCGCCGAATGGTGGTATAACACTTCCTTCCATACTGCAGCAAAAATGACCCCATTTATGGCACTTTATGGATATCATCCACCATCGATCACATCATCTTTAAGGGAAAATTCGAAGGTTCAAGCAGTGGAAGATCACATCGAGCATCAGCAAGAAGTTCTCCAACTCTTAAAGGATAACCCGAATTTGGCACAAAATCGAATGAAACAACAGGCAGATCAACATCGCAGCGAGAGAAGTTTTGATGTAGGAGATTGGGTATTTTTACGGCTACAACCATATAAACAAATGTCCCTCAAGCAAGCTAATAAGGATAATAAATTATTGCCAAAGTACTATGGTCCTTACAAGGTGTTGCAAAATATTGGTACTATGGCATACAAATTGGAGCTTCCTGCTTCTTCATGAGTGCATCCAATTTTCCATGTTTCATGCTTAAAGAAGGTTATAAGTGAAAATATTCCAGTTCAAACAATATTTCCTAAACTTGATGAGGAAGGAAAAATCATATTGGAACTTGAAGCGGTCACAGAAACAAGAACTCGACAACTACGAAATTGATCAATTTCAGAGTATCTCATCAAGTGGAAGAACTTACCCACTGAAGGTTCTACATGGGAGGATGAGGATTTTATACAAAAGCACCCAGAGCTACTCAAGCGTTGATGACAACACTTTTTTGAAGGAGAGGGGCATGTTAGGTCCCTATATTACTAGTATAGTCCCTTATTGTTGTTAGTGTAACCCCCTTATTGTTATTAATGTACCCCTGTAACCCCCATATTGTTATTATTGTGCCCTTAAATTATTATTGTTAGGTCGGCTAGGATTACACTTCCTGGAATCAAATGAATAGCATGATCATGTTCACGAATAGGTGGGAGTCCTTTGGGAGTTTCAAACATCTTGGAATGATTGTCCAAGACTTTTTGGAGATATAAAGAAATAGATGAGTTTGATGTTGGAACTTCTAGTCAGCATAATTGTGCAATTATGCCTCGTTGTTATTTCTTTAGAAGCTTTGTCATGACATTAGAGCTTATTATATTTCTCGACTTCCCTGCAATACCCCGTAATTCGAATTCCTTTCCTTCTGAAAAAAATTTCAAGAAAATTTCTTGAAAATTAAAAACTACTGTCCCCAAATATTGTAACCATTGTACTCCTAGTACAACATCAGCACCTCCCATGGGAATGGAAAGCATTGGACTATTCAATACATAATCCCCCATGGTTAGCCTGATATTATGGCATTTTCCAGAGAAATTTATAGTTCCTCCATTTGCAACCATCACTTGACATTCTAGTGTTGGGTATAGGAAACAATTCAATTCCTTGGCTACCTTACAATGAATAAAATTATGGGTACTACCTGAATCAATCAACACTATTACCTTGTTCTTCTTGATATGTCCTTCTATCTTGAGAGTTTGAGGAGTGGTAATTACTGCAAATGCATTACATGATATAGTCAGAATCATTTATTCCTCTTCTACGGTTGGTTCGTGGTGTATACCCTCTTCTTTTGAAGAATCTTTTCATTTTCTTCTTTCTCTTCACAATCTATGTAAAATAATTTCTTCTCAGCACACTTATCACCTTTAGTGTATTTTCTATCACAACCGTATCAAAACCATTTTTCTCTTTTTTTCTTCCAATTATTGTGGTGTCAACCTTGTAGGTTGTGCAAATCTAGGAGTAGCAAGACTCCCCTCTTTATAGAAGTGAGTGGTAGGCTTCCTTGTCGCCATAATTTTACATTCAATTTTTCCGGCCAATCTGAATGCCTTCTCCAATGAATCAGGTTCCAAAATGTGAAATTCATGTTGGATGTTATCCTTTAAAGTACATATGAAGAGATCAATCCTGTGTTCCTCTGAAATATCAGTTACCCTTATATTCAATTTTTAGAAGTCCTCAATGTGCTCCCCCACTAAACCCTTTTGTTTGAGATTTATCAATTGGCTAAAGAAGGTGTTGCTCTTTGTATCCTCATAATGTGCTATCGTTTCCTTCGTAAAAATTGACCAAGTGACAATTTTTTTACGGGAGCAAAGCCATCGATACCATACAAATGTATTTTGTTCTAAATGTAAAGTTGCAATGCGTACCTTTTGTGTGTTTTGCATGTTATGGAGATCAAAATATTGCTCCATCCGTAGTATCCATGTTACAGGATCCTTTCCATCAAACTTCCTCATATCCATTTTTGGAATAGGGTGGTTCTTCCCGCCAACATTAGAGTTTATGAAATCACGATTAACATTTATTTTGTTCTCATCATGAGTTTCCTCTACTATCTTTTCACCATTAGGAAAAATTTCTTGTATCAACTTTGCCAAACCTTCTATATCTACTTTTAGATCATTCTTCATGTTTTCCATGTTGTCTTTCATTTTTTTCATCGATCTTAGCTTCCATGTCATCCATCTTAGCTTCCATGCCCACTTCTATGCCATTCATCTTAGCTTCCACGCCTTTCTTCAAACCATCCATCTTATTTTCCACGCCTTTCTTCAAAACTTCCATTTCATTTTTCAATTCTCTTTACGAGAGCGAAATTTGTTGCATTTTCTCTTGTAATTTTGATATGTCATGTTGCCATTATTCGTCTTCATGAGTCATAGTAGAGCCTTCTAAAGGCTTAATGGGTGTTGAATTATTTTTAGGGGCAGTTTTAGAATCCAATACTGATATCTATTCTACAATATTCACTTGGAATCAATTCAACTTGATTCTTCAAACAAGGCTTATGCAATTCGGAAGAAAAAAAATACACACCTTTTACTTGCTTTTGAGGAGCTCGATATTGAAATTGAATTATCTCTATAATTTTGGATCCTAAATATCTAAAATTTGGCCCTGTAGTAGCCCTTTGAATCTTCTTTCAAATGCCATAGGTCTGATTTGATTTGGATTCTTCAAGGCAACGTTATGTCTAATCTCCCACAATGACCCAATTATGGATTGGTTCAGTAGAGTGAACTTGTACGACTTGCCACGTGTCACTGTTTCCTCCTTTGGATTTGAAATTTGTAGATAGAAAACTCAGTCCGTGTACTTGTGGCCACTTTTTACAGCATTCCAATCCGATACTCAAAGAGAGAGCTATGAATATTTTTCCATGGTCACCTTTTTGAGATGAAATTCAAAAGCATGAAAAAGACCTAACTTCCACAGATCATATCTGCGAAAATATTGCGAACCAAAATCTAAAATTTTGCGAAAATGTTCCTCAGAATTTCGGCTTCGTACTCTAAAAATTTCTGCTTCTGAACCTTCGTAGAAAAAAAGTTATAGCGAAAATACCAAGATGACCTGTTTAGGTTAAATTCAGGAGCCTGCAAAATGACTTGAATTCCATAGATTATATCTCCGAAAATATTGCGATCCAAGACCTGAAATTTTGCGATGATGTTTCTCAGGATTTTGGCTTCACACACTAAACATTTCAGCTTCTGAACCTTCGTAGAAAAAATGTTATAGAAAAAATGCCACGATGCCCTGTTTGGAGCAGCAAAACCCTAGAATCCAAAGCTCTGATATCAAATGTTGTGAAACTAGCTCCAAAAATAGAAGGAAAGAGATATCAATGCCTTAGAAATAAGCCACTCTTGATGGGAAACTCTACATTACATGAATTAATCATCCCTGGATGATACAAATCATAAAACCTCCTTTCTATATATAGGAGTCCATGGGGCCACAATGTAATCCCAGCTCCCACCTAACAATAATAATTTGGCTTATCACAATAATCTGGTTATGAAGGTTGCTGTGGGTATAATAATAACAATAAGGGGGTTACACTAGCAACAATAAGGGAATATACTAGTAATATAGGGACCTAACAGGTTCTCCATCTGATAATGACATCTATGGTTTTTGTTCTACATTTGATATTTATACATGTGGTTGTGGTTGTACATCCCAAGATGTGATTGCAAGTCTTTTTTGCCACAATCCAGTCACATAATCTTTGTGTATAGTTGTGATCCAGGTGGATATTGGTGGCCACCCACCTATTCCACTTGGGCCCCCACCATTGTCTCTTTCAGTTTTTCAGTTTCGGCATAATTTACTATTTTTAGCAGTTTTTCGGGTCCTGAACTTCCGAAGCCGTTTTGAGGCCCTAAACGACGTTTTTTGGGCATCGCACCTCTAGTGAATATCATTTCGTTCCGGAATGATATTCGTGGTGAAAGTTGTAGTCCTCGGATAGAGCTTTCTAATGATGTATCATGTGCTTCAAACGGAGATAGTATGCCAAAGTTACATCCCTGGGAAGTTGAAACACCAATTTACCCAAACGGGGCCCATAGTTTTGGCGCTCATCTCCTAGGGTTAGGTTTTTGGACGTTTAGGATTCTCCATTGTTTCTCAATAATAAATAGGCCCTCGAGCCTCATTGTAACTCAGTTCAGAGGTCGGTAGCCGCCACATCTCTTCTTAGAGATAGCTACCAGTGCCCTAGCTAGTTTTATTTCCATTCTGTCTGTAAGAAAATTTCAGTTCTTTGATGTAATGAAATGAAGTGTTATTTCCGCTGCATCTCTGTATTTATGGTTATATGTTTATTCTATTGTGTTCCTGCATAAATCCGGATCAAGTTGAGGCTCTGCATTAACAAGGGACTATAAAATTGATTCTAGTACATCGATATCATGAATTTGATCATCCCATTTAATCATTTACTTCTCTGCTAAAGTACTTGGCTCAAAATCACCCTTCTTGACACTAATGTCAGTTTCTATTGTAGGTACTAAATCTAGTGTTTTAAAATCCTTTAGGGATTTTGTAACTGATATTTTTATCTATTGTAATGATTCTTGAATTTCACTCAACAATTCAAACTTATATTTATAAGATGCGCTTAATCCCTCCAAATATGCCTCCATTATTTCAATATCTAAGCTTGATGGTAGATTGTGTGACAGATAACATCCAAGGGTCAAATGGATTTGATACCACTGTAGCAACAAAATTGGTGCTTGTTGTACCTTAAAATGTAAAATACACAATGTATTGTAAATAATAATTTTTATTAATAAGATGAATGTACAAGGATCACTGAATATTACAATTAGGGCCCTATTATATACCTAGGCTAGTGCCCCTTCATGAATGGTCATGTCCTCCGACATTCCTTTCATTTAACTAATGGCAATTTAATTGTTGAAAATGGCAACAAGAAATATTGAAAATGGAACCAAAAGGGATTCTAATTAAATTTTCCCTTAATTAAATTAGAAGTAAATTGTAATTCCACATCACATGACAAATTGTACGAGTTAACTAAGTCAGGAATACTTTTTAGCTAAGCCAATTTAAGTTGGGGGTCAAACTCGAGGCATGTATAGTTCACTGTAAGTTTTAGGGGGTCCAGCTGCAGTTTATTTTGAGTTGTAATAGTGTAACTTAATTATTTGAGTTAAAATCAGTTTAACTTGTTCTAACTGCTGGATGAGATAGTGAGAGGTCTAGTGAATTAAATCTAATTCTAATTCAAATGTAGTGATCAATCAGATAACTGATATAAATTTGCTATAAATAGTTGTTGCTTGTCAGTTGTAAGAGTGACCTAGTTGATATTGGAGTTAAAGGGAAGAAGATTATTAGTTGTAGTAATAGAAAATTGCACAGGTCATAAATGATGTCATTAGGTCACCTTGGATGTATTGAAAAATCAATTAGTCTAAATTTCATATTTAATAGGGGTTAAATTCCCTTATGAATGCATAAGCCAGGCTGGTCAGTCAGGTGCAAGTTTTTGGCTAAGTATTGGACCAAACTTTCCAGGATCAGAGTGAGACAGTTAGAGATAGTACAAAGGTTTCTCACAAAGGGAAATAACATCGTATTGTTTCATATTATTGACTTAATACAATATACAGATAGTGATGTTTTTAGCTAAGGCTTTCCCCATATACATCTTTGTGTTGTGCAATTGAAATTTTTTCTCTTTCTTGTTCATGTGATTATGCGATTGTAATTAGTTTCCGCAATTTTCATAATAGATTCAAGTATTTGTTTTAGCATATTACAAGATTAGTTGAATCTATGTAGATTTTCAACATGGTATCAAAGCAGGGATCACTATAGAAGGGAATAATACGAGTATTTTTTTGAACCAGTGAATCGAATTTGCGAATTTATTCTTCAGGACCAGCAGCAAATCAGGATGTCTTTATGTGGATTGAGACTCAAATATGCTCTCAAGGGTACACTAGTAGAAAATGATGAAATTAGTGACTATACGACTAAAAAAGTTAGTCACTGCAATTATTTCAAGTGAATTACTACTAAATTTGAGCAATTTTAAGTGACTGAACTAAACATGACTAACAAAAATGACTAATTTAGTCTAGGGATAAAATATATGACTAGATAATAAGTGAGAAAACTAAAAGTGACTAACTGAAATGACTAATTTAGTCCATGAATAAAAGAATGACTAGATAATAAGTGACAAAATTAATAATGATTAAAGTAAATGACTAATATGGTCGAAGAATAAAAATATGACCAACTAATAAGTTCAACAAGGATATGAATTTGTCATTTATGTTAGTAATTTCTAATTGTGCCAATCCGGAAATGGAAAATTGCAATTTTTATACTGAAGTGTTTCATTTCACTACATGGGTCTCTAAATCCATCTGCAGTGTTAAAATTTAGATACAAAGGGGTCTCTGAATCCATCTACAGTGTTAAAATTCTGAATACCCTTTTGTCTCTAAATTTTAACATTGCATATGGATTCAAATATTCTCAACATTAGTTTGACCTTCCTTCGCCGTCGAGGCAAGGCTCTCCTTCACTAGTTCATCCAAGGAGGGTGAGGCCAATGACACTTGAGATGAAGGACAATAAAAAAAACAAACTAGAGAAAGTCATAAATTCTAAAACTTCTGAGAGCCATAAAAAAAGTCATAACACATTGCATGTCTTTCTTTGATCTCTATAAGGATGAAAGAGAAACCAAAATTAGAGCTAGAGAACCCCAAGAATATTTTTGCAACCACTCACATATGGCCTCGAGCCTGGGCTGGACGAAACTAGAGGAGCTGAACGATGTGCAATTGGAGCCAGGGTTAGGGCCTATAAATCACTAGATGGATGCCTTATAAAATTATTACTTTTTCTTTCTAAAGCCCTGATAGGCCCAAAAATCGAGGCATGATGACCTTTCGATCTAACTTCCAAATGCGAATGGATAACATCCTTGTGACTAGCCCAAATTTGATGAAAACCCCCTCCTCCAATTCATAATCCACCAACTCCTCCTCCTTCATGTGGGTTCGATAGTAAGAAACATGAATTTATGGTTGAGAATATGAATTTTAGGGTTGAGGACATAAATTTTTGACCCCTTATTTGCCCCACAAGGGATTTTTGGGACATTTCATTAGTCTTATTAATGGTGTTGTCAACTCCCAACAATAGAAAAAGGAGGATTATCTTGTTCTTATTCACACTACGATTTATTTTCCTCTTCCGTGCTTTCTCAGACTCCTTCTAAATCACAACTCCTTATTCACATGAGTGTTTCTCCCCCAAAACCCCATCACCATTTGCGACATTGTTCGACCTTCCTTCATTGTCAGGGAAAGGCTCCCCTTCACTAGTTCACTTAAGGAGGGCAAGGCTAATGGAACTTGAGATGAAGGATAGGCAAGAAAACCAACCAGAGAGGCTTATGAGAGCGAAGAACCCCCAATATGTTCAAGTTTTTTGAAAACCCTAAGGAAGTCGTAACACATTGTATGTCTTCCTCCGATCTTTGGGACATCGCGGAAACTAAACTAAGAGCTAGAAAACCCCAGGAAGAGTTCTTTAGCCATTGAAAAACATCCTTGGGCCATATTAGGCTAGTTGAAAGTAGAGGATCCAAACAATGTTTGGCTAGAGTAGGGGTTAGGGCCTTCAAATCGCCAGATGGCCGCCTATTGAATTCTTAATTTTTTTTTATAAAGACTTGGTAGGCCCAGAAACCATGGTATGGTGACCTTCAAAGCCGACTTCCAAATGTTAATGGATAAAATCCTTGGGACTAACCCAAATTTGTTGAAAACCCCCCTCCTCCGCTTCATAATTAAATAACTCCTCCTCCTCCTCCACGTGGGTCTAGTTGCAAGGAACCAACATCTTATTTGAAAAGCATATTTGATAAGTAGTTGTGTGCCTTCAAAGTGTTTATCATGGCGGCCATATCAGTACTTAAAAAATATATATCACATGGATAAAAAACTCATGGTTACCATTTAATATTATTTTTAATTTTGACAAGGATATCAAAGCCTAAAATTGTCCACATGCCATGCACTCTTCATCAAAACTATGCCCTACTCTATTTTGAAACTCCATGACCCTTTCTTTGCCTGCAATGTTTTCTGTGGGCCTCTAGGGTTTATCTAGTGTTTAATTCATCTCTTATGATAGAGATGTTGTAAAGTCCTATTTAACATTTTAACTCCGTATATATATATATATATATATATATATATATATATATATATATATATATATATTTGAAAACATAAAAATAATAGTTATAATTAATTATAGTTAATAATTAAACCAATCTAGATCATCTTAACTCTAAATCTAGCAAGTTACAAGAGGGAGGAATCAAATATATTGAGGTGCAAACCTCTTTTAGATTGAAAAGAGATTTGATCCTTCAGGGAACTTGGTAGATCTGAAGTTAAGATGGATCTAGACTTGTCATATACAATGAGAAAAAAAAATAGAAAACAAAGTAGCTTGCAAACTCAACATGGTTTCCACCTTTCTTTTTAAAATTTTAAAATATTTATAATATTTGAATAAATTAAAAAATAATTTATTTCTTACATTCAAGTAATATTTTTATATATCATTATAAAAAAATTTGACCCTTGAACCCACTCCATTTAAATTTCAAGAGGGTATTGTACATGGATGATTGGCGGGCAAACCAAACACAAATAAAATTTTGTTCCCAACACATTAGGGTTAGCGGGAAAACCAAACAAAAATAAAATTTTGTTCCCAACACAATCGGGTAGAACTATAGGCGGGGAGCCTTAACACCCTCTCATCGATATTGATAATGCATTGAATATTTCAACTCAAGCAAAGAAAATGAAGAGATTATTGAGTTTCAAGCAGAAGAATGCAACCCCTCCTCCACACAGATGGAGGCCTCTGAGCTAGTAAGAGTTTTAAGTAATTATTTCCTGTATAATGTAGCTACCATGGATGATTGGACATAGTAGCTGTGAATCCATTTTTTAATTTATTTTTTGGTTGAGAGTGGATGAAAAAGAGAGTGATGTGATTAAAAAAATTATCATGAAATTGGACATGGAGCTCTGCATATACAAAGAGTAGCTCAAGAATACCTAAACCAGTCCTCAGATCGTTATCAAAGTTATGTCCTCAAGAAGAAGAAAAAATGCATGTATATATGTGTTGCATTTTGAAAATTTGTTTGGGTTTTAATCCGTTCAATATTACTTTGTTTTAGTCACAGAAAAAAAAATTATGCACAACTTAATTTTGAGAATTTGGATATAAATTGTATAATTGAGTGGTGCCTAAAGTGTTGTTTGGTGGGGGGTGGGGGGAGGGGGGGGGGGGGATTTCTAACCAGTGGGCTTGTGGGTTTGAATACTGTTGGAAAAAAAATAAAATCATAAGCTAATGTGGATGTCCTAGGTTGTGTTGTGTGGACGGGGTGTTGGGGGTTTGAGTCCAACTGGAAAAGGATACATAGAATCATAAGCTAAGGTGGTTATTCCATGCCTCTGTTACCTTTCAACATAGCAGGGAAAAAATCACCAGGGATTTTAATTCAATAACATACTTTTATTGATACATTCCATTAGGGCGGGGTAGGCCACAATGAGAATGGGACTATGGTGGGTGGGTTAATATTCCAACAACCTCAGCAGTGAACGAATTCCATATTCACATTGGAACGCTGATGGATGGGTTTGATCCCATTGGAAAATAAAACATAAACTTAGAAACTAAGGTGGTTGTCCCAGGCCTCCGTTACCTAATGAGGACAAATCATTGGTGAGTTGCACTCAAACTCATACCTTTTTGAAACATTCTAGTAGGGGGGAAAACCACGTTGAGAATGGAGCATGGTGGGTGGGTTAATAATCCAACAACCCAACTAGTGATCCAACGCCACATTTACATTTCCTTGCTCATGTCACACTAAGTATTGACCTCTCTAGGTAACTCCTCACAAATATATTTTCCACAGGAGAAGCCTTGTCATCCATACAATGTTCATAAAATTTTCTAAACAAAACTATTAAACATGATACAAATAATTAGTTTGAATTACATATCTTGGAAGGACAAGATGGAGGCAGTGTTGGAGGACAATGAACTGAAGGAATTCATAGACAGTAATATTCCTAGGCTTCCAGCAGCAGATGCTCAAAATCTAAATGCATGAAAGAATAATGTAGCAAATACGAGAAGGATTATGTTAGAAGGAGTTCGAGATCATATTGTCTCAAACCTCCATGGAAAGGAAACTCCATATGCTATGTGTAAGGCCTTAACATATCTTTTTTAGAATAGAAGTGACCACAGGAAGCTGGCGCTGAAGGACAAGCTCGGAAAAATCAAGATGGAGGAGGGTGAGACAATACCAAATACTTGATGAAGTTCACTCAATGTCGAGATGATCTTGGAAGTGTTTGTGTGACAGTTTCCCAGGATGATTTGGTGAGCCTAACACTTCTAGGCCTTCCCAAGAGTTAGTACAAATACCAGGATTCGGTGAATGGGAGGGAGAATTTACCAGAGTGGGAATGATTGTGGTCCAACTTGGTACAAGAAGAGATTTGGCAGAACACAAGAGATGGGACCTATTCCAAAGACACAAAAGAATATTTTGGATTAGTCAGAAAAGGAACAAAGCCAATGGAAAGAAGTACTAAGGTGAAGAGGGAAAGAAGAAATACTTTTCCAACATCAAGTGTTTTCACTATCACGAGTTCAAGAAATATGCCATGAAATTTCCACAAAAGGCAAGAAAGAAGGAGCCTACAATAGTAGCAACAGGTGAAGCTCTAGCTTCAAAATTCGAGCTTAATTTTAATCTCATTTCATGCATGGAAAACATTGTAATGGGATGCATGTGGTATCTCGACAATGATGCCTCATTCCATATGACAAGGAATAAAGATCTCTTCAGTGACTTGGAGGAGAAAGACCTTAATCAGAACATAGAGTTTGTAGATGATGGGAGGTATAGCACGAGCGACATAGGTACAATTACCTTTAAGAGGTAGTATTGCTTCCCTCTCAGGCTCACAATTGTTTTGTTTGTTCTAGGACTAAAGATGAAACTTGTTTACGTAGTGGTATTGGAAGACAGTGGCTATGATGTGATATTTAGAAAAGGAAAATTTTCCTTAGACACATCAGCACAGGACAAGTGACACAGATCGGTGTGTGATTCAAGAAACTATCTGCTCTCGAGGTCGAAGATGCATGCAAATCCTTGAGGAGAAATGAAAACATTAGAGACTTGGTGGTTGAGAGGGAGCATGAATTACCTCTCAACATGCTGCCTCAAAATAATCCTCAGAAAGTTGTGGAGAAACCACAATTAGATAAGCAGAGAGGAAATTGTGTGGAGGAATCCACTCAAGAAGATACCTCTAGTATGGGAAATTTCGAGCCAAGCGGGTAGAGGGAGCACATGCAACCATAACTCCAGGTGAGAGGTGGGGCGATGTGAAGTCATAGTTCGAAGAGTACATAAATTTTGGCAGGATCCGTTGAGGTGTATTGTCTCATGGATCATTACCTTGCTACTGGATCCCATAGTACACAGTATTAGGATGGATCAATTGCGGTTGATGCAATCAGATTTCAGAGTGACGGATGTAGAGATTAGTAGTTGTCAGATACTGTGGAGCATAGAGCAGAGTTGGTAGCAGTGCATATGGCACAATGCAGAGTCAACAACAACGCAAAGTTTTCAGTTGAAAATGTAGTTGCTAGTAGTAGTCAGAGACTATGGTGACAAATGCATAATACTAATTTAGTTTGGATGCTTTTCAGTTTCAAAAGTTGTAGTAGAAAATACACTAGAGAGAAGTATTGCATGCAAAACATTCCAAAGGTACCAGATCAGGATAGATTTTAATTCCTTTCTTGGTGAGAGGGAGTGTTGAAAGTGGCAACAAGAAATATTGAAAATGACACCAAAATTAGAGGAATTTTGAGGTCTAAAATGGGCCTCCTAAAGAAAATGTACAATCAAAATCCACTTTATGAGAACCAATCACATTTTAGGGGATGACATCATCCCTAATGGTTGAGGTGGCATTGCTCGAGTTAAATATATTTACTTGTCACATTCTCAATGGTGGATAAAAAGTCATGGTTAACCAGGTAGTGCTCTAAATACTTTTAAACTCAAAGTAAAGTACTTATAATAAATGTCATTTCACACTTTTTGAATAAAAATATATTATTGTCTTTTCATATTTCTTGAAAGAAACAATGCATATCTCTATACATTTATTATATTATATTATTTTTATATAGTATATTAAGTACATGTTACTATACAATTTAAATAATATAAATTTTAATTAATAACGTATAATATAATTAAGAATTTATAAATTTATATTTATATTTTATTTTAAGTTATTTAAATACAAAGGACAAATGCACTAGTTGTTCAATGATAATGATTTGTTCTTGAAAAACTCATTCTTATTTATAGTCACATCAATACAATTTTTTTATTAATTTTTATTTTGGTACAACTTTTGAATTGAATTTAACTATGGTTACATGGATTTTGGTGCAAAAAGTGAATTGAAAATTCATAAATATTATTTTATTGGTTTAGCTATTATTTTATTATTTCCTTAGGAGGTCCATTTTAGACCTCAAAATACCCCTAATCTGAGGGATTCCAATTTAATTTTCCCTTAATTAAATTAGAAGTAAATTGTAATTCCACATCACATGACATTGTGTACAAGTTAAATAACTCAGGCAGACTTAGTTAGCTCAGTCAATTTGAGTTGGGGGTCAAACTGGAGGCATGTAGAGTTCACTCTAAGTTTTAGGGGGTCTAGTTGCAATTTATTTTGACTTGTAATAGTTTAACTTAATTATTTGAGTTAAATCAGTTTAACTAGTTCTAACTGATGGATGAGCTAGTGAGAGGTCGAGTGAATTAAATCTAATTTAATTCATATGCAGTTATCAATCAGATAACTGATAATTCGCTATAAATAGTTGGTGCATGTCAGTTCTAAGAGTGACCCGGTTCATATTGGAATTAAAGGGCAACAGACTAACAGTTGTACTATTAGAAAATTGTAAAGGTCGTGCATGAGGTCATGAGGACGCCTTGAATGTATTGTGAATCAATTAGTGGGAATTTCCTATTTAATAGGGGCTGAATTCCCTTAGGTATGCGTAAGCTAGGATGGTTTGCCGGGTGCAAGTTTTTGGCTGAGTATTGGACCAAACTTGCTAGGATCAAAGTGAGATAGTCATAGATAGTGCATAGGTTTCTCAGGAAGGGAAATAATATTGCATTGTTTCATATCCTTGACTTAATGAAATATAAAAATAATGGGGTTTTTAGCTGGGGCTTTCCCTAGATACATCTTTGTGTTGTGCGATTGAAATTATTTCTCTTTCTTGTTCATGTGATTGTGCGATCGCAATTGGTTTCCACAATTTGTAGATTAGATTATAGTATTTTGTTTTAGCATATTACAAGATCAATTGAATCTATGTAGATTTTCCACATTAATTAATCATTATTATGATTATTTATTATTTATTTTTATTTTATTTTTATATAGATTATATTCATAACATAAACATTATGAAGCCTGATATGGATACAATTTTTTGTATTATATATGAAAATTTGGAGAAAATAACTATATATTTGTCATTGGTTAGTTTTCAGATGGAAAACCACAAATGAAACACATATGGTGTGCATTTTTATCTCCTAATTAATCAATAAAATACTAAGTTTACACAAAAAAAAAAGATATGAAATTAATTTATCTATATCTCATTTTTAAATTTCATTTAAAATATAAATTATAATTAAGTATAAAGTTAGTTTACATTCATATTTCTACTTAGACGGATCACAACAAAGTTCTATACCATAAAAATGTTTTTCACAATAATTTATAGTAATACAAATATTCATTTTCATATTTGTTTTTATATTTTTTAAGCAATATTTAACTTCATATTTCCTTCTACTTCAATGTCCATTAAATCTTTAATTAAATCTCATATAATTTAAAATAACAATTTAATAAAATAACAAAATTTAAATTTTCATATAATTTAATTTTTCATACAATTATAAAGTATACCATAAATGAAAATCACAATTTAAATTATTTTCATTTTTAAATTCTCCACTTTTGATTTATGATGAGTAGTATAAATGGGAGTCATAATTTAAGTTTTTTTTTTCAATATAATTAAAATATAAATATAAACAAACAAATAAATAAATTTATGTAATTTAAAATATCATAAAAAATAATATTTTAAATTAATAAATTTTAAATATTATATAATTTTTTTAATATTACAAATATTAATAATATAAATTAGTTTTTATATCAAATATACCAATAAAAAAAAAAAAAAAACTAAAACTAATTAATAATAATAAAATTAAATTAAAAAATATTTAACTTTCTTTTAAATAAAATTCAAATGAAAATTTCAACTTCAAAACTATTATAAATAAAAATAAACAAAACTAAAACCATTTAATTCAATATTATCTTAATTTTTATTCCTTAAATAAAAATTATTTAAATTTTATAAAGTTTACACAAGTTTTATAAAACTTCATTAATGTTAATTATTTTATTAAATTATATAACTAAATATTTCAGAAACACTCAACTAAATATTATAATAAAATTAAGAAATTAAATATAAATTTTTAATATATCTTTTACAATAAAAAGCATATGATGTATAATGTATGCCATTAAAATTTTATATTATATATAAATATTTAAAAAACATTATAATACTTAAATATAAAAAGTTATATATATGAGTGAGACAATCTATCATAATGTATTTATCAAATCAATAGTGAAGACATATATAACTGGTTATTATTACGAATGTAGGTTGACTCATCATTACTATTCAAGGAAAACTACACCACTTGTAACCCCGTTGGTGGTCCTTAAAGGGTGCCAGGTTTTCACTCCTGTGAAATACCTCTGTGTCTTGGGTTGTTAACCTATTTCATTTTGTCAATAGAAAATGAACTCTTAGCCAAACAAAAATAATTTTAGAACATACTCGAAACACACACACACACACACATAATTCGTAATATATTATAAAACATGACATAATACCTAACACACTTTAATTCATAAAACACCACTCATTTATAATGACAAAAAATAACCATCCTGTTATTGGGCCTTTAATACACCTGATAGTTCCCATTCACCATACACAAGCATGGTATGGGGTATCCATTGATGTGACACATTGATGGGCCTAATTGAAAATTTGTGCACAAAATTTTTGCAACAGGTTTTTGAATAGGGACGCGATGGATCTTTATTTCATTTTCATCGTGGTATTGATTGATGAACTAGACCTCTCATGCACTGGTGTCAGCACCTTTGAGCACTCAGGCACTAGAAGCCCGCTCTCGTACCTGATGATGAGCTCATGTCCAATGTAATGGAAAATATGATGGTGTAGATTTACAACTACAACCATATCCGAGGCAAGCTCATGGGAAATGTTGGGATCTTATCAAGGGCGGTGACCCTGCCAATCCCTTCGACATCCCTATCCACTGCATTTTATTTCAGGTCAAGTGACCCTCCAGATATCTTCAAGGTATTCTCAACAATTGGGTTCCTCCTACTTGTAGGTTCGACAGGTTCTTTTCCATAGGCTTCCCTTTCTCTAAGTAGTAAGGATACTAAGGTTACTCCTCTGGAACAGGATACCCAAAATGGCGGCACCACAACTGTTAACACCAGAAAATTGTACAGGAAAAAGACATTAAAAATGTAAAGAATAAGGTACAGATGAATATTTTCAGAGAAGGAATACATTAGAGCAGACTAAAATTTATTTTTTCCTAAGGTTCAGATGGAAATTAAATGAGAGCGCACCTGCATCAAAGAAAATTTTCACACAAGGTGGCTATTCCTTCGATAGCCACGCAGTCCTGAAGATGGTGAAATGTCACCATTCGGGACCACTTGGCATGCTTGGTTAAGATGATTCTCCACCTAGTACTTTCAAGGACAGTCATATTTGAGCCACCTTGAGGAGTAAATGCAACCCACAAAGGAATCCCTCCTCCATTATTGTGCCACTATCCATATTGGGCTAAGAGAAGAGGGAGGAATTCAAAAAATGTCTATATAAGCCAGCCTTTGGAAGAAAAATTGGAAGCACATTGTCATGTTGGCCAAGTTGCTTCATAGCAAACCAACTTGCATAGTCCAGCCGCAGAGAGATTATAAGGACTCATATGTTGGCCAACCAACATCTCAGTCCAAGAGAGAGAGGTCCACCACTTGATCTTGATCTACCATCCTTTGGGAGAGGGAAGATATGCTTGTAGGAATTCGAGGGAATGAGACCTCCATGTTTTGGGTATTTGAGTTACATAGCTCAAAGGACCCTCTTCAAGTGTTTAGCATTGTGTCTTTTTTACCACCAGTACCTAACAAAGGAAGAATTATTCACTTATGTTATCAGGTTGTTTGCTCCATCAAGCTTTTATATTTTGCATCTCGTGTTTTGTTTTGTTCTTAGTGTTGTATGATTAGTTTTACCTCAAACTTAGTTTACATTGTGTCGAATCTATTCCACTAACAGTAGACAATCATTTTTCTTTGTGAATTTGTGTAGGTAGCAGCCAAATTTCTAAAGAAGTGTATTTCGTACGTCGTTGCACCAAATACACTACCACAGGAATGGTGACTCCACTGGATTCTTTCTTTTCAAGTTAATGGTTCTTGATGAAAGTCCTTCTTCCTATTTAATTTTCTCCAAACCACCCCTACATTATCTCTGCATCTCCCATCACACTCAGTGAAAATTTTTGCACACTAGAGGGGGGAACTTTTCTTCATTATGCCTGAAAATACACTTTGTGCTCCAACAGACGCGCGCTCTGCGCCTATGGGAAGATTACTCGCACGACAGGCCAAAAAATAAAACATTTTCTATTTTTTCACATTTTTAAGGTGATTGACAACCCCTAATAGCTTTTCCATCACTTTGTCTCTGTATTTCACTACTATTAGGACACTCACCTGCTATGTTTAACCTCGAATTAGCTTAGCAACTAGGTAGGTTTAATTTTAGTATTTTATTTCGCAAATTACATATAGTTTAAATAGGGAAGAATTAAGTGAAATTAAATCCACATATGTTTGCAGAAAAAATTATTTGTCGATAGAAGATAAAAAACACGTAGCTTAATTAGTAAATAGTAAGTGGCCCATATATCCACATACCTTTTGCTAAGTTCAAGTTTGTCAAATTTTTTCATTATATTAGTTCAATTTTTCATTAATATTTTAGACTAGGATCAAACTGTCAACAAAGAAAGTAAGTAATCTATGCCACCTTTGCACCTCTCGATGAGTTTGGGTACGCATATGAACACTTTCCTCAGAAAATTTTCCATCTCCCTATACAACAAACATAGTCTAATTAGGCAAGATGTAAGCGGCTAATCATCCTCCCATTATTTCAATTTTTTCAAGGAACAATCATACATAGGGTAATTAGAAAATGATTGTAAAGGATCAACACATATCCACATCTCATAACACTTGTGATTGTTCACCCCAAAGAACACACGAAGCATCGGTAAGCATTGGAACATAAGGCACCCAGTATGTTGGGACCTTTATACTCTTCTTATAGTTACTTCACCAAAACACACCCTAAGAAAAATTGAGACTCTCTAAAAATAATCATTAACCGAACACACTAAATTCTCCCCACAGGGGCCACAAAAGAAATTATAGTTCAGGTTAGGACCATCGAGGGTAGGCATCCAATAAGCCGTCAAGGTCATAATAAATTTTGAAACACATATTTTGACATTTTAGGGAACTTCAAACTCGTCTATATGCCCACGGAATGAATACCTAAGCATTACAGAGACCCGTTACAGAGGGGGTTAAGCTTAGGCCCAATGCATGCGGTACTCTTTGGGGCTACCTGACCCATATATTTCTTGGTACTGGTAACCTATTACCAAGAAGCTCAAGACTCGAATTCTCATGTGGAAGAAGGTACTTTAGTGGCCAAAACTAGGGCATCCTTCCCTATAGGTGATGATGTAGGAAGAAATTGACTCTCGTACTATTATCTTGGTCGAGTCTTCGACTACTGGAAGGTGTCACCGATTCTTTCAGGACATTGGCCCCAGTAACCATCATAATATATCCTCTCAAGGCCCAGTTACATTGAGAGTGTAAGGACGAGTAGGTCTATATAGGCTTTTGGTATCATACACAAAACAAACAAAACCTCATTTTTTGCTTGATTGATCACATAGTGTAACGTTAAAGAGAAAAATCAACTTTTAATTTTTCTCTTTTTTTTATGCATGTAATTATATTTTTTCTTTGATAAGAACCATACTACATCCCCAAAACATAAAAATGTCACACTAATCGACATCATAGGGGACCGAACAAAACCACATCGATCTAGGCATTTCTTAAACCTCCCCCCATTAAAGGGAGGAGTGGTAGTCTTCCCATCGTTCATCTGTAGAGGGCGACGCATTTCCGCTATTATCGGAACATCCTTTATCAGGGCATCTTTGATTGGAAACCCCCAAGGGTCACCAAACACAACACCAGTGGAAGCCGCAATAGGGTCACCAAACTCAACTCCTCTGATGACCCCTCGCAGTCAAAAGGTAGCTACCCCTCCAAGGAGTCAGAAAAATATTCATCAGGGTATGCCACAAGGTAATATCCCCTAGGCACCGTCCCTTAACCAACATATTCAAATTTTTGTTTCTCAACGGAATATAATGGCGGTCAATTCAAAATTACCCATCTTAGCGTCGCTAAATCTTCCAGACCTAAAAAGGTTAACGAATGACTCCATTGCACATGGCCTTAATTGGCCCCCCATGCCCATGAAGCTCCCTTCGGATATACCAAAATTTGAAGGGAAGGAAACAGAAGACCCTGGAAATGATATAATGACTTTCCACCTATGGTGTTCGTCGAATATAATTATTGATGATACCATTTGAATAAGGCTATTACAACACACACTCACCGAGCCTGCGATGAAATGGTATGTCGAGCAACCGCCTACATCACATGTAACCTTTAGCACCCTCACTACTACATTCCTCACATATTTACAACTCCCCATTCATCATGACTCAGGAATGGATATTTGACACATTTCAGACAAACAATAGTCGTCCATATATCATATCATCTCCATGAATGGCGGCGATGTTGTAGATTGTCTAAAGCAAAACTTGAAGACATAATGTTGCTGGAATTATTTTTGAAAACCCTCACCATTGAAATTTCGAAAGACATGGCGATTCAGAAACCAACCTCAGAGGAAGACACCATAAGCGAGGCCCAACAACTTGAACTCATTTAAGCCCAGTCAAGATATATATACAATGTCCTACCAAACGCCCCACGCCTGCAAAATTATAGAGAATTACCAGGAACATCCAATACTGCTGACAGTTTAATTGGGTCTTTAGCCCAAGCTCAACCAAATAATAATTATTAGTACCCAGTATACTCTTATGATTCTACTCAGAATGTATCACAACCTGGGTACCACCAAAGTCACCCTGCACCTCTGCAGAATGTGACAAATAGGGTGATGCCATACCATCAACATCAGGGAGGGTCATATCCCCCCTGCAGGGGAACCAAGACTCAGCTAGTAATGTTGATACAAGAGAGTCACCCTCGCACTCATATACCAATCAGGGACAAGGAAACCAATATCCCCCATTATCTACACATAATATACCACTGCCACAGCATAATGTGCCAGTAAATATAGTGCAACCTTCCCAGGCTCATCAACACCAACTATATAACCAAGAGAATTATAACAATCCTCTAAGTGATGCAAAAAATAAGCCAAGGAACAAACCAAAGGGAGATTGTGGACAAGGAGGCAATAATTAGGAACGCCCTCCGCGATCTCGGGCTAGGGGAAAACCCAACCAAAATCAGAACCAGGAGCCAAGTAACAACTCCCAAGAGAAAAAAAAGAGGCCAAGTGTAAGGAAAAACCACTCTTGTGCCATATGTGGTGAATATGGCCAGTACACTCATCATTGTCCCAAAATCCCTGAGTTGAAAAGACTATAGGGTAACCAAGGACAAAGGGGACCAACCCAACAACATGCAGTGATGCATGAACCTTTTCCACATCAAGGGGTGGTTAACACCCAACAAAAACCAATGCCGGAGGCAACATACATGATATCTTCATGACTAGAGAGGAATTTTTCTTCCATAAAAGGAATAGATACTACGACACTCCCCCAGATACGAACCCTTCAGGTACATGTACAAGCACACCTTCTATGTCGCTAACAATCTCCAAAGTACCTGTTGAGCCCCTCCCAAGAACATTCAAAGGACCAAATAGGCACGTAGGATATCATTAGAAAGATACCCACAACTATATTATAGTGGATGATTTTTATCAATATTGAACTACCATATGTCAACATTGGAAGTCCTGCAGTCATGCCCAACGTAGCAAAAATCCTTACTTTTTGCTCTAGGTGCAATCGAACCTGCTGATTCTCGCCTAATGGTTTTTGATCTAGACAAGGAAAGCCCTAGGCTTCCTTCTCTAGTCGCTTTCCAAATACTGGTGTCAGTACAAAACATCACCATACACCACTACATTACGGATGAAGGATAATCTACATGCATCATGTCCAAGACATTGTGGCAGAAGTTAGGATCTCCTAAATTGAAACCATCAGACATCATGGTTAGAGCATATGACAGGCGCCCATCAGCCCCTGTGGGTCTTTATCAGAATGTACCAGTGTAGTTGGCCAGTAAAACAATCCTCATAGACATTGAGGTCCTAGATGCACAGTTAGACTACAACATACTCCTCGGGTTGAGATACATGTTACGATAAAATCCTTTGTTTTTAGAGTGATGATTTCCCCCCATGAGGACAAAATCGTCACCATTGACCAACTCACATACTATGAAAATAAACCTATGATTGTTTTAGATGTTGTAATACCCTATAAGATCCCCCTATTGTACCCGGGGAAGCCCCCAAAAGAACAAAGTCACCGGTGTGCATGATAACCACATCAAACACCGAAACCAACAGTACGAATGTCGAAGCGACTGGTATGGAATTCCTACCATATTCTATTTCACAGACCCCATTTTTGTATCCCCCACCCGATTTTGTGTCCAATCAGGTCATGGAAACTATGAGATTACCAAATATGGATTCCTCAATACCCATGTGGTATTTGGTCCCTTTAGACATGCTAGGGAGCCCAGGTGTTACCTCTATAAGTTTGACTCCTATTGCCCCCAAAGAGGTCATAATAAATAAATAAACCCTTATAGTGGCACTAACTGGTACGACCAAGCAGAATAACAAAAAATGAGAAAAGGTCAAACCTCCCAATTTATCTAGGGCATTGCAACCTTGTGCATTATGCGATATCATAGGTAATCCTACTAATATTTTCTCCGAGTTAGAAGAATTAAAACCCCTTCTACACAGCAAAATAAATGTCGTGACCTCAGATTCCCACAAAAAGGAACATGTCACGAACAACCAAGGGAAAGCATTACACACCAATAATGTGTGCACCATATGCGACTAGTACAAACATTGTACCCATAATTTCCCATAGATGTCGTGATATAGGGATGCCTTGCAAGCCTTAGAACAATCCTACCAAGAGGGCCCCTCTGCACCATCCATGAAAATGGATGAGGGTGGGCCCATAACCATATTTTACGTATGAGAAGGGCCTACATATTACTCATACACAACCAACCCAACGGTATAAAGATGAAAAACTGAGGCCACATCCCATGTCCCAGTTTGCGCATTGTGCGATGAGCCTGATAAACCGTTGGTATCCAATTGCTCAAATAAACTTAGATCAACACATACAACATACGTGTCAAATCTGTTGGAGCAACCACCACATGTGACGTTATCACCACATATATTGATTTCGGTCTATGTTAGATTTCATGTGACCCTTCATCGCTGAAAACCCTCACTTAGTTGACTCAGACACATAATCCACAAAAATCACTACAACTCAAGGAATGGAAGAGACGATGACCATATTATATATGAAAGAGGATATACGGTCAACTGAACGACCACGTATCCCCCATAACCATCTTCAACGTCCAATCTAGCTCTGCGCACTCTATGACGAACATAATCATTTCATCACTGACTGTGCAAATCTATAATTATTTCAAAGATGGTACTCGGTCAACCCAACATACTTCAGACTAGAACGACTAGAGAAATATTATTGTTGGGTGTGCCAAGTTAACCACCAGCTTCATCGTTGTCCCTACATTCCCTATTTACTTTTGGAGTTAGATTGTCTATGTCAGGTCATAACCCATCTTTCCGAATTGAAAAGGTTGGATACAAAGTTAGTAAAAATTTTGACAACCCATGAGAATTTGGAAACTAGGTCCATCCTCTTCATATCCGAAGATAAACATCCACAAAGGGGGTAGATTACCACCCCCAACCACCCTTAACATCCAATCATAGCCTGTGTACTATGTGACAACGTGATCGTTTGATCACTCAGTGCTCAGATTTAGCATCATTTCACAAATGGCACCCAATCACGGTGGTGGTCCAAAGGGATTGGAAAACCAAAGAGTGACAGTCTTGTCTTATTTTCCAAGAAAACCATGATGCTCTGCATTGTCCATACATCCCTTGCTTTTTAATTATGTTAGGTAGCAGGTGCTCATTCGTCACCAATAAGCTAGATGTAGTCCATTTTGAATCACCACAACCTAGGCAACCAATAGAAATGAGGCCTTCCCCCCATTGTCAACAAACCCCTAGAGAAGATAAGGTGACCAATCATCCTAAAAAGGTAAAAAACCAACCAAAAATCTCATGTGCCCTATGTTATAAAAAGGACCACATGGTCAATCAATGTCAGGAACTCACTAATTTAACCAACAATATTTACATGGTCATAACCATACCATATATCCATCTCTCTAATTAAGAGAATATCACATGTTGCTACTTCCAGATATGCTCACAATTTTACCACACTATGAATTGTCAATACCTACCAAGGTTAAGAGTGGCTAGAGTAGCATTGAGTCAAGACTCCCCAAAGGATCCATACCATCCAAGACCAAGAACTCGGAGATGGCAGAAGCACAAAAATGCACCAATGCCCAACCATATCCAAGAATAGACATCTTGAATGGAGATTGGTATTGGATCTCACACCATCTACTTATTAATTACCTTTACTCCATGCAACATCTGTGCGAGCCACAACCATGACACAGAGATATGCCCTATGTTGCAAACATTTATCCACCTCTGAAGTCAACAAAACCTTCAAGTAAAGGAAGATGCATGTACCCCTATTACACCGCCAAGAGAGCATGAATCTCCTTTGGCTAAAATCAAAACAAACATCGCGGAAATTATGCCAAAGCCAGAGGATACATGCCTAACTAACCCTGTCAATGGGCTCTACCTCAAAAAATTCCACCCATGAGGTGGAAGCCTCCACAACACAATTCAAGTATGCCCTCTCTTATTGCTTTAAATTCAATTTATTTCAAATATATTTGTATAAAAAGATGATTTTACTTGGGGTGTTGGCTACAGGTATTGCATGCATGCTAAGTCACCATATACCCCAGAGAAAAAAGGTACAAGAGTAAGTATCATTCTAACTTCATCATGATAGGATTCCCTAAAAATCTTTGCATATCCTCACATCATTTCTTCAAAGGAATAAACAATAGGTTTCATTCACCTGACCATGTTTATCATCACCACACCTTGCACATAATAAGCACCCTTGCAGGTCAGTAGAGCCTCACCTTCCATGGAATCCATCACTCATGTAGACCATATGCCAATTTGGAGCCATGGCCATAAAATTTGGCCTAGGAACCACTTCATGTTCATACATCCATCATCAAACATCAAGACAAGTTTTACTCATTGCATTTCAAAACCCCGTTCCTAGGCCATCATTCTCTACAAGTGGATCAACAAAAACACACCACCACATTTTACATTTGGCCTATCACACCCCCATAAGCATAACCCATCTACGACGTTTCATTTGCCTCATCACCCTCACACCGAGACCAACCAATGGGGGCCCCACCCTAATAAAAACACACTTCGCGCGTCATGGTGCAGGATCATCCATGTTTATGGGGCACCTGTCTTTGTGCTTGTACATCCAAACCACTTTCATATTATTCTGTCAAGTGTATATATATATATATATATATATATATATATATATATATATTTAGAAGACTCCCACCCAAACCTTTACATTTTCTACCTAGCAGCAGTCCCTAATCACCCTTGGTCGAAGCTATGCATTCTTAACCACAAACAACCATGACAATCACAATAAGCATATAGCCACCCTGGAATCCTACTAACCCCAGGGGTTTTCCCATAAAAAATTGTTATGATTGTTGCCAATTGCATTGACATCTCCGACCTTTAGCCACTTAACCACCATCATCAGTTATAGCCATTTCTCGCCACCATGCCTAGTTAACCCATCACATTATGCCCTGCTACATCAGAAACCCTGGTCCCTTGTATCAGCACTCACTTCGATCAATTGATTCTTTCTTCTTGTTGACTTCAAAGAATATTTTCCAAGAAGGAAGTGGTACCTTGGATGAATCCTCACCTTAATCAGGGCATCCTCAGATGGCATGATGGAAATCATCATTACCCATTGATGTCATCGATTCTCTTTACATTTGACACAAGCATAATTTTTCATGTCTTAGATGGTATCATACTTCATAATCGTTGCACTATGTTAGAATTTGTCGAAGACCCATATACCAGTAAGCATCTATTTCAGTAATGCTTACATGAGAAGGTCACCAACATTCAAAGACCCATGCATCCATTGAGATCTTTCTCTAAACATGCCATGCATGTGAGTACCACATTCAACATTTTTTATTCAAAAAAAAATTCCCCTGAGGGCGTCAACAATCATCGTCATCAACTAGCAACAGGTCACCAACTACAAAATGTGGCATGACAGAACCAAAATCTATCAAATTAGCTTTACTAGTCAAACATCATGAGCATGCACTAGAAAATTTGGCGGAAATTCCGACAGCCAATTCGTCGCTATTTCGACACATAGTTGTCGCAAGAGCGACAGTTCGAGGGCGGGCAAAACGTGGTTTACCATACCGTCGCAGTTCATTGTTGTGTAACCAGCTTCAAAAATAGAAGAAAAGAGATATAAACGCCTTAGAAATAAGCCAATTCGAGGGGGAAACCTCCAATACATTACATAAATGCACAATTCTTGGATGATACAAATGAAAAAACCTCCTTTCTATATATAGGAGTCCATGGGCCACAATGTAATCCTAGTGGGCCACAATGTAATCCTAGCCGACCTAACAATAATAATTTAAGGGCACAATAATAACAATATGGGGGTTACAGGGGTACAATGATAACAATAAGGGGGGCTACACTAACATAATAAGGGGCTACACTATTAATATAGGGGCTTAACATGCCCCTCTCCTTCAAACAAGTGTTGTCCTCAACGCTTGATTATTTCTTGATGCTTCTGTATAAAATTCTCATCGTCCCATGTGGAATATTTTACTGGAAAGTTCTTCCACTAGCTAAGATAATTTGAAATTGGTTGTACTTGTCGATTTCTTGTTTCTGTGACTGCTTCAAAACTTCTTTCGATGTGATATTGATCTTTCGGTTGTTTCATTTTATTTTGCACCAAAGTTAGGTTATCCTTTGAGAGTTGGAGAACTTGTTGATGCTCATTGTGATATTCCACTACTTTATCATCCATAATAGATTTTATTTGATCCTTCAAACCATCCAAATTAGCCTCCATTTTTGCTTTTAAACCATCTATGTCATCTTCGGTTGCTCTTCGTAAGATCGAAATTTGTTGCACTTGGTATCGTAATTTTGATATCTCATATCGCAATTCTTCCTCCTCATGCGTCATAGTATAGCTTTCTGAGGGCTTAATGGGTATGGAATTATTTTTTGAAGGCATAATATAACCAATTACTGACAAAAATTCTTCAATATGCCCTTGGAATCAATTCAACTTGATTCTTCAAACAAGACTTATGCAATTCGGAAAAAACAATACACACCTTTTTCTTGCTTTTGAGGAGCTCGATATTGAAATTGGAATATATCTGTGATTTTGGCCCTTAAATATTTGAAATTCAGCACTAGCGTAGCCCTCTTAATTCTCTTTTGAATGCCACAAGTCTGACCTAATTTTGATTCTCCAAGACAAAGTTGTGTCCAATCTCCCACAATGACCTAATTATGGACTGGTTCAAATAGAGAAAACTTGTAGAATTTGCCACGTGTCACCCATTGCCCTTTTGTCTCTCAATGATAGCCAAGAAACTACAGTCCGTGTACTTGTGACCAATTTTTACGGCACTCAAATCCACTGCCCAGAGAGAGAGTTATTGAACTTTTCCCACGATCACCTCTTTGAGATGAAATTCAGGAGCTTGAAAAAACACTACCTTCCATAGATCATATCTCCAAAAATATTGCGAACCAAGATCTGAATTTTTTTTGACGAATTTCTTCTAGATTTCAGCTTCGCACCATACAAATTTCAGAATCTGAACCTTCGTAGAAAAACAGTTATAGCAAAACTGCCACGATGACCTGTTTAGGAGCTTGAAAAAAGACCTAATTTCCACAGATGATATCTCCGAAAATATTGCGAACCAAGCTCTGAAATTTTTAGAATCTCCTCGCATTTCAGCTCCATCTAAAATTTCAACTTCAAACTTAGAAAAAAAAAGTTATAGCGAAATTCCACGACATGACTCGCTAGGAGCTCGAAAAAGACCTAACTCTGCGTATCATATTCCGAAAATATTGCGAACCAAGCTCTGAAATTTTAGACAACCTTCCTTATGATTTCAGCTTGCACCCGAATCCTTTCACGTCCAAGCTGTAGAAAGTTATAGTTTAAATTCACTAGCTGACTCCTTTGAGTAAATAAAACCCTAATCCAAACCTCTGATACCAAAATGTTGTGTAACCAGCTTCAAAAATAGAAGAAAAGAGATATCAATGCCTTAGAAATAAGCCACTTCGAGGGGGCAACCTCCAATACATTACATAAATGCACAATTCTTGGATGATACAAATGAAAAAACCTCCTTTCTATATATAGGAGTCCATGGGCCACAATGTAATCCTAGTGGACCACAATGTAATCCTAGCCGACCTAACAATAATAATGTAAGGGCACAATAATAACAATATGGGGGTTATAGGGGTACAATGATAACAATAAGGGGGGCTACACTAACATAATAAGGGGCTACACTATTAATATAGGGGCTTAACATTCTGACGCAATTAAAAAGTGTCGCACTATTGACACCTTTTTTGTCGCTTCCAAACAAGCGTCACTCTTCTGACGTTTCCCAATCCGTCACACTTCTGACCTTTGTAAACTGTCGCACTTCCGACGAAATGTGGTCCCTCTTCCGAAGTCTGTAAAATGTCACAATTACGACGAAATGTGGTCCGACGTTTTGAACGTCGCTCTTCTGACGTTTTTAAACTGTCACAATTCCGACGCAATGTGGTCCGACGTTTTGGACGTCGCTCTTTCGACGGTTGTAAACTGTCACAATTCCGACGAAATGTGGTCCGAATTTTTGGACGTTGCTCTTTCGATGTTTGTAAACTGTCGAAATTCCGACGAAATGTGGTCCGACGTTTTGAACGTCGCTCGTCCAACGTTTTTATACTGTTTCTCTTCTGAAGTTTCTAATCTGTCGCAATTCCGACGCTTACATGGCGTCAGTATAGCGATGACAGGTTCAATTTAAAAAAAAAAATTGAAACTTTAAAAGAGGAAAAATGTTGTTTTGAATATATTATATGAAGTAAAATAGTCCATGAAGTCATTACATTTTCACATCTGAAGATTGGAACCCAAATATCCATCCAGAAAAGTGGAAGTCCCACCCTAGACAATGATAGAAAATACCCCATGTCACATACAGGGACTTGATATAAAACCCAGTAACGGTCCACATGGAGATTATCGACAATCTGAGAAAGCATCCAAATATGCCCTAGGCATCTATAAGAAAGTGAAATAGCAGTATGTAGAATAGTAAAGCAACAGATAGAGTATCGACGTCCATTGTTCCAAATACAAATTAAAGTACCCAAAATCCTTGAACAGAGAAAAATGCTAATCATGTGAGGAGTGTGATATGTCCAAAATATAAAAAGACCATCAGACCATATCAATAAACCAACAACATAGACCAACATAGCTAGTTTTGAAGGCAGAGTGATAAACATTAATCATTTTTTTTTCACAAGAGAAAAAACGTTGTTTTGAATATATTATATGAAGTAAAAAAGTCCATGAAGTCATTACATTTTCACATCTGAAGATTGGAACCCAAATATCCATCCAGAAAAGTGGAAGTCCCACCCCAGACAATGATAGAAAATTACCCCATGTCACATACAGGGACTTGATATAAAACCCAGTAACGGTCCACATGGAGATTATCGACAATCTGAGAAAGCATCCAAATATGCCCGAGGCAACTATAAGAAAGTGAAATAGCAGTATGTAGAATAGTAAAGCAACAGATAGAGTACCGACGTCCATTGTTCCAAATACAAATTAAAGTACCCAAAATCCTTGAACAGAGAAAAACACTAATCAAGTGAGGAGTGTGATATGTCCAAAATATAAAAAGACCATCAGACCATATCAATAAACCAGCAACATAGACCAGCATCGCTAGTTTTGAAGGCAGAGTGATAAACATTAATCATTTTTTTCACAAGAGAAAAAACATTGTTTTGAATATATTATATGAAGTAAAACAGTCCATGAAGTCATTACATTTTCACATTTGAAGATTGGAACCCAAATATCCATCCAGAAAAGTGGAAGTCCCACCCCAGACAATGATAGAAAAATACCTCATGTCACATACAGGGACATGATATAAAACCCAGTAACGGTCCACATGGAGATTATCGACAATCTGAGAAAGCATCCAAATATGCCCGAGGCATCTATAAGAAAGTGAAATAGCAGTATGTAGAATAGTAAAGCAACAGATAGAGTACCGACGTCCATTGTTCCAAATACAATTAAAGTACCCAAAATCCTGCAACAGAGAAAACTGCTAATCATGTGAGGAGTGTGATATGTCCAAAATATAAAAAGACCATCAGACCATATCAATAAACCAGCAACATAGACCAGCATCGCTAGTTTTGAAGGCAGAGTGATAAATATTAATCATTTTTTTTTCACAAGAGAAAAAACGTTGTTTTGAATATATTATATGAAGTAAAACAGTCCATGAAGTCATTACATTTTCACATCTGAAGATTGGAACCCAAATATCCATCCAGAAAAGTGGAAGTCCCACCCCAGACAATGATAGAAAAATACCCCATGTCACATACAGTGACTTGATATAAAACCCAGTAACGGTCCACATGGAGATTATCGACAAATCTGAGAAAGCATCCAAATATGCCCGAGGCATCTATAAGAAAGTGAAATAGCAGTATGTAGAATAGTAAAGCAATAGATAGAGTACCGATGTCCATTGTTCCAATTTCGACGCAATGTGGTCCGACGTTTTGGATCCCCAGACAGTGATAGAAAATACCCCATGTCACATACAGGGACTTGATATAAAACCCAGTAACGGTCCACATGGAGATTATCGACAATCTGAGAAAGCATCCAAATATGCCCCAGGCATCTATAAGAAAGTGAAATAGCAGTATGTAGAATAGTAAAGCAACAGATAGAGTACCGACGTCCATTGTTCCAAATACAAATTAAAGTACCCAAAATCCTTGAACAGAGAAAAACGCTAATCATGTGAGGAGTGTGATATGTACAAAATATAAAAAGACCATCAGACCATATCAATAAACCAGCAACATAGACCAGCATCGCTAGTTTTGAAGGCAGAGTGATAAACATTAATCATTTTTTTTCATAAGAGAAAAAACGTTGTTTTGAATATATTATATGAAGTAAAATAGTCCATGAAGTCATTACATTTTCACATCTGAAGATTGGAACCCAAATATCCATCCAGAAAAGTGGAAGTCCCACCCCATACAATGATAGAAAAATACCCCATGTCACATACAGGGACATGATATAAAACCCAGTAACGGTCCACATGGAGATTATCGACAAATCTGAGAAAGCATCCAAATATGCCCGAGGCATCTATAAGAAAGTGAAATAGCAGTATGTAGAATAGTAAAGCAATAGATAGAGTACTAACGTCCATTGTTCCAAATACAAATTAAAGTACCCAAAATCCTTGAACAGAGAAAAACGCTAATCATGTGAGGAGTGTGATAACCATCTGCAGAAACCCAGGCTCGCTTGATTCCAAAATTGGTAACCATCTGTTGCATCCAAGATGTAAGGTTCAGGCTCGCTTGTTTCCATTAGTAGCCCGCTACAGCATCCACCCTGTTCATAGCAAAAAGGTTCCTGTAGATATACAGAGAAAGAGTATAATACGTAGACCATATAAACATGGCTTTGTATTTCAAAAAACAGGTTTAAAATAGAAACAGGGCAACATTTTTTTTCTAAGTAAAGTTAATCTATTAACAGTGGGAATAAAATTACACCGAAGTCAAAATCATTGCCCAGACTCATGGAAAATTTGGCATCAAAAAATCAAAAAATTAAGAAGACTATTTTATCAATGCAATGCAATCGAAGGACGCTCGTCATAATTAATCTATGATCATTAATGAGAGCCGAAGGCCGGATCATATTGGAGCATGCAAAATCAGTAACGGGAGTGGAGGTCCGATCTTGAACAGTGTTAAAATTTAATGCGATTTGATGTGCAAACCTTGGAACTTAATTGAACAACATTAAATCTTAATGCGATTGATATGAAATCGCCACATCCATGTCCCATCGCCTTAAACGCCATCGAATGCACCCGCAGCCGGGAGCAGGGCAATTTTTTATTGAGGACACGTGGCCGAAATTGATTGGAGCGGATCTTTGTTTGGGCCGCTCGCGCAGTGGAAATCTGGACCCAAAAAATATTAGGGCGAATTTGATAAGAAATTCGTGTCACAACTCTCCCTCCGTACGCCAGCCCAACTTCGGACCCGAAAAAGATTAGGGCGGAATTCATTTGGTTTTCGCGTCACAAAATTGGCCGACGTCAGCAGGCTATTTTGGAACGCGAATTTGGTTTGAATTATGGTTTATCGTCGTTTGAAGTCCGGCGGGCTCGACTTAAGAATAATTTTGTTTGATCCCATCTTATAAAATTTGTGTTGGTTTTCTTTGATAATACACATATTTATAATAAATCATGGGAATACCACACTAAACATGTGGAAAAGTTATATAAATTATTGAGAACAATCATTTTTATGTAAAAGTATCCAAATGTGCTTTTGGGAAATAAGAATTCAAGTATTTGGTTCATATTGTTTTAAAGGAAGGAGTGAAGTTGGAGCCTCAAAAGATGCAAGCTATTACAAAATGACCTATTCCTAAGAAAATCAAGGTTCCTAGAAGATTTTTTAGACTTACATGATATTATTGGTAATTTGTTAAGAATTATGCATGCATTTCAAGTCCACTCACATATCTCTTGAAGAAAATATCATTTATATGGAATGATGAGGCTACTTTGGCATTCTCTCTTTTAATGGATGCCATGTCTTCTACACCAACATTGGTTGCACCTAATTTTGGTAAAACATTCATAGTAGAGTGTGAGGCACTAGGACAAGGAATTTATGTAACATTAACACAATAAGGGATACCATTGGCTTTTAAAAGCAAGGAATTCAAAGAAAATATTTGGTGAAATCTACGTATGAAAATAAATGGAAGCAATATTACATGCAATAAAAAATGGGGATAGTATATCATTGGGAGGTACTTTAAAGTCAAGATATACCATGATAGCATAAAGTATTTTTTGAAGCTATACATGATGCTCTTTCTAAAATAGAGGAGGCCTCAAATTTATATCCAATTACATTTTCTATTCCTAGGTGGCTAGAAGAAGCTTGCCATAATGGAAAAATGACAATAGTACTAAACAAAAACTAAAATTTATAAAGGATGGGATGAACTCTATGGAGCATTGGGAGTGAAAGAAAGATATACTTTGGTGCAAATGTAGAATATTTTTATGCACGCAAGCATATTTGAATAAACAAATATTAAGGGAGTCCCATGTCTCTCTGATGGTAGGACGCGGGGTTCCTTAAAACATCTCAAAGGATCAAAAAATATATTTTTGGAAGGAATGAAGAAAGATATTCAAAATTTTGTAAGAGAAGGTCAGGTTTGCATAATAAATAAAAGAGAGATAGTAAAATCTCTAGGGTTACTTCAACCATTCCACATACATATTCAAAGACTAGAAGATATATCAATAGACTTTATTACAGGGTTACTGAGATATAAAGGTAAGTATTACATTTTTGTGGTCATTTATATCAATGTGGAAAAAGTCGGAAACCGGGATTAAATCGGCGAGGGTCCAAAAGTTGAAAAACTCGATAAAGTCGGGAGTTTTGAAAAAGTCGACAAAAAGTCGGAAAAACTAAAAAAATACAAAAATATTCTTTTTTGGAAAAAATCATAACTTTTAAAAAATATATAAAAATTATTAAAGAAACTACCTCACTCACGATTTTTTTAAATTCAAGAAAAATTCTCTTTTGCCAAAAATTAAAGAAAATTCTATTCGTACCGAATTGAATTTGAATGCCATGATGACTATACCTTTGTTAGAACAAAAACATATAACTGCTGCTTTAAAGTCTGGCTATAAGTATGTCCATCTCGGGATGGTGAGAGTAGGCCTCAATGCTTACATCGAAAAGGTCAACCTACTTTTGTTTTTTCGGCCTTATTAGATAATCGATGGACATCCTTCACAAAAGCTCTCATTAGTGGCATAGAAACTACTTTGTCTGATGGTCCTGTACAGTATGATGTATATCCTGATTTTTCTGTTGCTCTGGATGATCCCCACATCATGAAATGTCTTACCTTAGGTGTTCAGACCCAAGGATATGAAGAATTTACATCCAAAGCAAAAAATTTGTGTATATACTATATTACATGTGTCTGTTTCTTCAATACAACTATTCCTGCAGTACTCCATTCTTCTGATACTTCTTCAAATACTGTAACCATGATCCAGTATGACTCATCCTGCAATCCTGTTGCACCTGTCTCTGTTTCAAAGAGAGATCTTTCTCCTCCTGATGCTTGGGTCACAAATTGGAAAAAACATTCTCAAAAACCTATTGCAGTAGCCCAATCTATAATTACTGAAACAGATGACAAAGTGGTTACTCGTTTTCCTAGAATAAGTCAAGTTGAGACTAGTGGATCTTCTACTTCCACTATGATTCCAACTCTTTCTCAACCTCAGACTTCATCATCAAGTCAGTGTTCTGCCTCTCAGCCTATGATATTAATTGATCCAGACATATATGCAAAGCTGAAAACTTGGTTTGCACAGCCCTCTGCAAATCTTCCATTAGCCTCAGTCTGTGATCACCCACATTGTTCTAAAACACATTGTCAATTCTCCACAAATCCTCCTCAGCCTCATGGAGAATCATCTGATCAATCTAGGAGAATAAATATGATTAAGTTTGTTCCTTCTTCAGATTCTTTTGAACAAACTTACAAGCAAGTTACATTTTTTAATGTCCATGAAGATCTCCTTGTACACTCTGTATCACCTACTACATCCTGTGGTCTAGGTTTTGTTGATCCGTCGGCTATTCCTTCCTACAGACGTAATCCAATTGATAGAATCCCTAAGTCAATTAAGATTCCTTCAGATTCAGAAATCATTGCATTTCTAAAAATATTCAAAGGAATAGGCCCTTATGATCCAGAAGATCCTTGGAAAAAGAAGATGTTCAATTAGGACTTCTATACTCATGAAAAGGAACACCTGTATATACAAGAAATAAAACTTCTGGATAAGAAGGATAGAAAGGAATTTAATTGTCAAAATGACTCTGCATGGAAAGCTTGGATGCAAGCTAAAAACCAATGGATATCATTCTATGAATGGTACTATCCTTCAATCAATCAAATTGAAGACTCTTTGATCAAACAGTTCAGAAATGAAGCTAAACAGAAAAGGATCAAACAGTCAAATGAATATGTAGATTCTAAATTGGAACAACACCTTGTTGTTATTCCATCTCCATTACAGTTGCCAGTATTTTCTCCTAAAATACAATCTATGCTATCTAAGTCCAATCTGCCCAAGTCTTTGATAGCAGTTAGAACAAAAGGGGAGAATTTGATTAAAGAAGTTTGCTTGCGACTTAATGTAAATATGATTAGGACAGGAACACCCAGCAAGCATAAATGGGAACTTCTTGATGGTTCGATGCTTGAAACTGATACAGAATTTCCTCCTTGGCGAAATTTTGTGATTAGACAACAAGATGGAAAGATGTACAAGTTGCTTCCATCTCATTTTGATGAATCATCATTATCTGTAAAAGAATCAATTGCAGCAACCAACTGGACAAACTTAGCAATATCCAGTTTGGAAAAATTCTTAAGAAAAGAATTCTCATCTCTTGATGTGGCAAACTCAGAGATAAAACTGACGATTGGCAGAGTCTTGCAAAAACAAGACTATAATACTACCTGTCTGAATGAAAGTATCAAGGTACTTACAGAAAATGACCAAGCTATTGCCCAAAGCCTTGATAGACTTACTTTGAATACAGACAAAAAGATCCATGAAGCCGCAGTAGCTCATGGTAAAGAATTGGTTAAGGTAAATTCTAGCCTTGACGTGGTAAAGAAACAGGTTCTCACTGTTTCTAGTGGAATTGAGTCATTAAAGAAAAGGCCTAGTACTAGCACAGAGGCATATAAATCTTCCACTTTGTTCTCAGATCCCAAGGTGTCATTGCCCTACACTATCACATCTTCTGTTGAAAGTCTTATAAAGGCACCTAGCACTATCAGTTTCCCTCCAGCGGATGCTACTTATAACTATTCTCCATCCTATAACTATTCTCTTTTTGCTAATCCCGATTTCTTTGGTAAAGCACAAAGAGATTAGTTATAGGTATATCTGAGAGGAAAATTGATAGGTGCCTTTATAAGACTCTCAGCGAAATATGTAATAGATAAGGCAATGACACCTTAGGATCTGAGCAAAGTGGAAGTTTATATGCCTCGGTCTTGTACTAGGCTTTTTCTTTAAAGTCAATTCCCAACGAGGTGAGGCTTGTCGAGTGTTGAGTTTCTCCATTATGGACCTCATTACTTTACCCTTTTGTTGTTCCTTGGTGTCCTCTTATGTGTTGTCATACATGTAACTATTAGCCAATCATTAATATCGGTAAACATGTTATTATCATGTTGGTAATCCTTCCATGAGCACATGGTTTTGAGGCTATACGAAACATCAAGTTTCAAGTTAGTACATTTGTTAAAATAACTAAACATATTAAAATCATTATTGAAATGAGCATTCAATCCTTGAATCAAATGATATAAGTAACACAAACAAAATTCACATTGACTAGTACACTATGTGGCATGCCCTTTAATTATTTCTTGTAGGCCCACTTTAATTATTCCGAGCCCATTCAAGTCAAATTATTAGACAATAGCACTGATACCACTTTATAATGCTCCCTCCCATGACCTTGGACTTCCCGAAGCTGAATGGGAGGTGTGTGTCTAATTAACACGACCTCCATAGTCCTATCATAGAAATCGAGTCATCGATTTCTCCTTTTCCAATGTTATTAGAAGTAAATTTGGTTAACGCCATTGCACTCAACTTATTGAGAGATTTCCAATAATATAGTTTTTTATCAAAATCCATTACTTGGTTTGAAATTTATGTTCATTTCAATTCTGTCATTAAAACCCTACTACATACGCAATGCCCTACCACATGGAACCCACATGAAATCCACGTGGTTCCTACATAGCTTTTGCGATGTATAATTAACATTAAAATTTTATTTTATGTTTATACGCAGGTTCGAGAGTCCGAGGGCACAATACAACGATTGTGCACACCATTATCATCGGATCCTCGGACTAGTCTAGGGCCAGTCCCACATCTGAGCCTCGTTGGATTGGCCCAAGGTCACGTGAATCCGGAGGCTCGAACCTCTGGACCTCTAGATCTATTCATGATTCAACCAAATTTCATGTTATACTATTTAGTTTAATTATATACATGGGCCCTCCCACGATAATTATATTATATGTATAATTTTATTCCAACTCGTTCCCACCCCATACTAATCCAAGTTTGGTCTTTGGTAATTTTTTGTCATGCTATAGTTAATATACAATATATGATTGTATGTTATACGCCTGAACTGGCAAAACAACCATGATATGTTATCTTCCTTACGACCTTGAATATCTCTCAAGGTTTTATGCAACCCTTTCGGGATTTGTGGTGTTCTTTGAGAGCCTAGTCTTTCCCAGAGGAACATGTATCTAGGAAATTTATTTCTCATGATAAAAAAGACATATGTATTGAAGTGACAACAACAATGACTAACATAATCATAGAAACATGATCTTGCATTTTTACTTAGGCATTTACACATCCAATCATCGCAAACAATACCATGAGCTCAACCACAACAATAGAAGCCCTTGTTGGTATATTAGTGCAAACATGACTTTTTTCCTTCTCTTGCTTTCCATGGTAAGGAAAAATAATAACTTTGCAAGCTCCATAATCACATAATATGCATACTTTTCAATCTAAACAACAACTTCTTAAACCCAAATAATCAAGAAAGTCATAGAATTACTAAGAGCATATAAGCTATGTAGGGATCTTGAAGTCCCCCATAACATGAGAATAACATGCATATATATCATGAATATACATTCCTCATCATCGATGCATGATATATAACAACAACATTAAACATTCACATTACATTAACATGTAAAGTGACATACGTAAGCAAATTATATTTCAGTTGTATGAATCACAATTGAGGGAGGGACTTCAAGTCTCAGCCAACCATAGGTTAAATGCATTTTATTTTTTCTTATAGTCAACCATTTTGCCCTCGCCCAGTGAGATTCGAAGTCTAAGGATGTAATAGCTCACAAGTGCTCTCACCAACAAGCGAGTCAACAAGCTGGTAATATGCGAGCGTCCATTTCTTAGATGATTTCTTAACGACCTCCCGAGTTGTAACACCACAATGACTCTTTTTTGTTAAAACATCAATCCCAAGGTTAATAGATGACTCAAAAGAGTTTCAACCTAGTTTTAGAAGAATTATTATATATGTATATAAATAAAATGAGATTCTCGACTAATTAGTATTGAAGGGTAAAGAGTACACCTTAAAGGGATTTCGAAATGTTATGTTAGTTTCTAGGTGGTTTCTCAACCCTAAGGAAAGCCACTCATGCGCTAATATGAACTTTCAACAATTCTGGCGTCTCAACTTTTCAAGTAGTTTTTCAAGCAAACTAGCTTCCCTAGTGGTTTATCGGCCCCCAAGGAAAACCACTACTCAAGTATTTATTAGCTCTCCCTGTGAGCGTTTATTTGGTTACTTAGCCCCTAGTTAGCACTTGAGTGCCACAACTCCATTGAACTCTCTTAGGAAAATAAATGCATAGGCACATTCATAAGCTTGATCAAATACAAGGAATACCATCCCAAACGATGCACACACTACAATTGTTATTTTCCTAGACATATTTGCATATGCTTGAATTACTCCTCTTCGTTCTCCTTTTCTAACAAGCTCTTCTCTTGCTCCACTTAATCTCTTCACTATTCACTCTTCTATCATAATGTGAATTCTCCTCAAATACCTCTATATATCCCCCACTGTCACCCTTTTTCCTCACATCCTTTTCGGACGTCTTAACCACTCCTACAATATTTGCAAGGATAGGTACTTCGGGGCTTGTCCTCCACTCGGGAATTCCATTCCCTCACTTTAATGTTTGCATAAAAATTTCATAACTTCAACGGGGATATAGGTGGTGAAATAAATGTAATAGATTGGGTTTACAAGAAACTCCTCCCCCTCGGTACTTTGAATCCACGTCCGCTAGTCTCGGCCATTCAACATTATAATTTCATATTATTTACATAAATTTACAATTCATAATAATTTTTACAAGAGGGATTAGAAAAGAGGTGTTTATAATCATCTTCTATAGAAGCTTGAGACTTAGTGTGTTTTCTCTTGGACTTGATATGGGTGAAGACTTATTTATCCATAGGTGGGCCTTGAAATTGTTGTGATGCAACAATGTGAAGGGAGCATTCTTTGAAGAGATGGTCATATTTGTTGAAACATGTGTAGTGGAAAATAATGTGTTCACATCATCCTGTAGTTGTTTCCAAAATTCGTATACGAAGTAGAGGTCTATAGACACTAGAAAGAGGTTGAAATATATCTATATAAACACATATCCACAAAAAAGATGTATATCTTCCCTTTGGTGACTTCCAAGGATCTAACAAAATGAGTAAGGGTATTTCCAATACATTCTAGGGTTTATTTCTTTCATAATTTTCTTGGGAGGCAGTATAATCATATCCAAAATGGGGCCATCGTAAATATTTTCTTTGTCTAGGTATAAATGTTCAATCAAAAACTAGTGGTATAGTCTTGTAAAATTGAAGAAATATGGACCCCTTTCAAAATCCCTAGTATGATTTTCCTAGTTAGTGATGATCATTGTGAAGAACCCTTTGGCCCTCAATTCCATATCTATTTTTCCTTGAGGCTTCCATTTTGTTATTTATCCGGGTGATGAGTGCACGTTATGTGGGCCAAAATCCAAAAAAATCTCAATCAAGGCATGTTCTTACATGTATTGAATATATTGCTACATTGTGCGAGTTTGATTTCAAATTTAGGGTCTTTGGTTACCTTTGGCCAGGACAATTGCTAGATCTCCTAACTTTTCATGCTACACCTATCGATGAATCTACTAAATTCATAAAGGGAACGCTTATTATTAGTGAGTTAATTTTTGAAGGCTTGCTTATCCCCATCTCCAATTAAGTCATTCCTATCTTGGCATTACTAGAGGCTATGTTGCGGTAGGAGAATGAAAAATTATTTCCACTAGCCTTAAGCGTGTGCTAAAATCTATAAGAAATCCAAGCTCCATAAATTTTCAAAAACCTTTAACCTCAAAATAAACATAATTTTACATAATACTATATCCACAAGATTCATATTACCCAACATATCACTTTAAATTTACCACCTTACTTCAATTTTCTTAATAAGTAATAATTCAAAATTCACTTTAAATTTGTCAATCCTACCTACTCTAATATTCGTAATAATTTATAATATTCCTAATAATTAATAAATTATAGTTTGATATTATAATAATTACCTTTGAAGGTGTTCTCTTTGCCTGACTTTGAGTTTGGGTAAATATTCGCCATTCCTTCCAACTAGAATCGACACGTACACGCGAAACTTGTAGCCGAAGTCAAATAACCCATGAAGGAATTTGCGAAGTCCACCCGGCTTACAAGTTATCATATGGTACGGTTCCTTCCAATTTTCGTCGTCCCTTCCAACTCAAGTCTGACACATACACGGGGAACTGTGTATCATTAGCCACGGCCTCTGCACGACGCCTCTGTAGCATCGCGGCTACGCCTAACTCCTAGCTACACCTTGTAACACGCCTCTCTATGCCCGCATCCAAAGTCACGCCCTCGGCCATCCCCCTTCCCGCAGGCTAGAGAAGTAGCAACAAGTTTGGGTCGTCATGTTCTAGATTGTTAGAGGTTCTTCTTGAGAGCTCTTGCATTTTCTTTGGGGTAAGATTCAACGAGATTTCGTGATTCGAGCGGCGTTTTCTTTTGGTAAGATTAAGCAAAATTTCGTCATTCAACTTGTGCCTTGTAAGGAGTTCTATTTTTTTTTTTTGTTCTAACGTCATTTACACAACATTTCCTTGCTTGCACAAGGCAGATAACAGAGTATTATAGGTAAATATATTAGGTTCACGGCGTTGTTTTCCAATTTCGTCTAGGAATGAAAATACGGACTTGTGCTCATTCATTTCACAAATAGCCTTCATTACAATATTGTAAGTTTGCGAGTTTGTTGATATACAAAGCTATCTATATATTTATATAAATTATGAACCAATTTAGGGTTTCTAGATTCAACAACGGAAATGAGTAGGGCATTAAAGGACTTGACATTCGGTGAAATGTTTAGGTTTTTCATTTGATAGAAGGCTTTGATGGCATGTTGAGGCATTCGGAAAAACACCATAGGACAATTGTTGCCTTTGCGACTTTTTCCTTCAAAGCAATGAACAAGAATCTTCCCACTCTTGTTGTTTTCAACTTTCTCGATGAAAGCGAGAAGCATCTTCAAAAAACGAACTAATGTTTGCATTATCGGTATCATATATCAAAAAAAAATTGTACTCAAATAGTTAAGTGGATATTGTGTTTGTGATTGACCCGAGCTCATTTGGGCGGAGGCACAAGATGTGATAAATTCCAAGATATTGCAATGTTTTGAGAGATCTTGCGATCAAAGCTCCACCAACAAACAAATAATTTGTAATGGAGGAGGGGCGCTCTATGTACGCGATCTAAGAGATTAAATCCACCCTTTCAAGAAGGTGCTCGACCTTACCTTTAACTCGTAAGTGTCCACAACGGTATGGTATCTCCACCCTCAAAAAAGCCCATGTTAAAACCATTTTCTTGACAAAATTAAACGCCACCTTTCTAAGAGACTCATTCCATACTTCCAATTCCTTACTTATTTCGCCATCCACCTTTGCATTATTATTGAAGTCCTTCAACTTTAAAGTAAGGCGCATCTTTATTAGAGGATCCCCATTACCCCTAGATTGTCTTCCATGGGAGTTGTCTTGGGTCATTGGTGACACTATTTCTGGTGAGCTATCTTTAAAAGGAGATTTCAATGATAGTTTTCTTTGAGATATCTTTAGGACTAGAACCCTCGTTCAATGAAGCATCTTCGGTTCTGCACTAGCTTCGGGAGTGACACATTCTTTATAAGTTGTTATAAGGCAGTGACATCGACTACTTTGGAGAATGATGGAGTTGAAAAGGACTCAACAACCCCCGAATCTTCCTTATCTTCATCGCCGGAGTGGGATTTTCTATAGTTGAAACAAATATTCTCGGTAACGTGTCCAACACGGTGAAATTTTAGTAAGAAAACATGTAAGCTTTTCATTTCCCTCAAATCACCGCAAAAAACGGCTCGGAACTCTGAAACCGACTTTTACTTGGTCAACACTTTCCAAAGAACAAGAATCTAAATTTCTTGTAGTTTCACCTAAATTTTGGGAGCCAAGTCTCTCCCCAAATATTTCATAAAGAAAATTTGATGAAAATTAAGTACTATTTAGAAGAAGCTCCACTAGCTTTGGATATTGCAATTGATCGAGGACATTTTCCTGGCAAGAAGGCCGGCGTGGAACTCGAGAATCAATTAACACAACATAAAAGTCATTAAGTATCATTTTTCAATGCCCCACACTCTAATTTTGCATGAATATCTGACAAAACCACACCAAGCGAGATGTGTCGGAGATTGCTTGCGAAATAAGGCCTACTTTATCAAAACTAGACCTGTTGTCCCGCGAGTTAAATCTCCTTTCTCTATGAGAAACTGCAATTCCTTTGTTTCTTCAAGGCAAAAATTCAGATTTCTCATGTAATGACACATCCACATTTATAAATGGAAGTTTTTTTGTGCATAAAATATTTTATGATTCCATGCCATCAAGGCGACGACAAGGCGGGCGATCTTCATTTTGGACAACTAAATCTAGAACCAACGGCTTACCAAGAGGCGACGCGGTGATTTTGACGACTTCTTGAGTATTAAATCCAAATGAACTATCCAACTATGGGCAACCATGTCATATTATCCAAAAATCGGGAATTTCTACAACAATAAGAATATATTAAGATATTCTAAAGTTGGAGCCACGATGTATGTAAACACAACAATGGAGTAGCGGTGATAAGATCATACCAAGATGTATGAGAACCATAAATCCATTTATTTTATATATTAGCAACAAATAATTTCAATACACATCGGATAATCAAGGCAAACAAGCCTCCCATGAATACACATGTGAATAGTGAAACACTACGCAACGGAAGTGTGTATGAATCGAAAGCTGCAGCCATAGAGGAAACCTTTGCTATAGAAATAAAAAACATCATAGATGCATATATATGGTTGATACAATGATGGGAGAGAATATCTAAGCTCGAAAAGTCTATTTCAATTCAATCCTGGAAGGATTCGTGGAGCATATGCAAAGCTACTTGAAATGTCGAGTTGCGGGGGTAGCATTGCAACTCAAGCTGGATGCGGATGGAGATGATTGAATATGATGTCCAATATAAAATAGACCTCCTCCAATGGATCTTATTAAGTGAAAGGCTGATCCTAACACGAATATCACCCTCCAAACAATACGCAAAACCCCACGCAAATTCTCCTTGGAAATAATGCGATCATTGAAGAATACTTCAGCATGGGGAAAGGGAATGAGTTGGCCCAATGCCAAGATGCGAAATAAGCTGCGAAACCTTCCTCATAGCCTTCCAAAGGAATGGAAGCTCCCTCCTTTGAAAAATAGCTCACAGGAGATGGTGTTGTGGGACCTCCTTGCAACACCCTACAACACAACATTATACTTGACGAGAAATAACGTTGTATTTGAAGAAGGAGGTGGCTTGGCCTTGAGCTGTTTGGGTGGAGAATGAAGTGCGGGATCCTTCAAGAGGCCTCTCTTGGAAGGAGAAGGATTCTTAAATAGGAGATCCTTGTGCCCCTGGCAAACCTTTGCAACTACTACTAAACAACGGGAAGCTGCACAAGAGTCTAAGCAGACCATAAAATCAATAATACATAACATGAGAAACAATGGTACGCCTTGCCCTCCTTTTAAATAAGTGAGTACTCTCTCCCCATGGGTCCCACTCCTTAGGGTTTCCTCCACCAAGGAAAATTCCTCCCATTCACCTTGCGTTGTCTCTCCAAGTGGTCTCCACCTCTTATCCCGAAATAGCATTGACTTGGTCAAACTTGACCTTTTCCTCATGCAAATGTCCTCTTTCATACTTGAGGGTATGAAATCCAACTCTTTTGAATATCCCTTTTCATATTATGAGGGATTTTATTCATTCTTACGCAATTTATGGGCCTCCTTACCCATTTATTTACCTCTAGGTGTAAACAACAAAATTTAATATTCCATTTATTTGTGTGCTAAAGTGGGAATATTACGGTCCTCCCCCTCCCAAATGTTGCTTGTCCTCGAAACAGCCCCATAACTAAAGCGGGGGCCTCCTTGAGGCATGAGGTCTGATATGAGTTGGGATCTACCATCCCCATATGAAGTTCCCATCCCCAAGCAATCATCCATACAAAGTGAGTTACCTCCCAACATGGCAACTCCTGAAAATGCTCCTCCACCTTGAGCTCACGACAATGTAGGTGGGCCGAAAATCTAATCTTGGTAGACAAATAGTCTACCCCACGCTATCCTCCTCTCCACTTAAGATAAGTGTAGAGTGTCTGTGATCACGAGAACATTCAATGTTTCCCTCAAGTGGCAAGAAGAAAGAAGATGGGATCATCAAAGATCTCCTCTCCAATATTATAAGATGTCATGGCCCATCTCATAGTGAGTTGGAAATCATCATCATATGGCATCACATCCATCATATGGCTCACCTCATAAGGAAACAAATGTGTTGCTATGGTGGCCATACCATCTCCCTTAGAACATGTAGTGCAAAAAGTGTGGGGGAGTTTCTCCCTCGAAAGGGCACATCCACCCAATGTGTCTCTCCCCCGGAAGTCATGCTCCCAAGAAAATCACTAGTAATATCAACAAAGGGAACCATAATGAGAATCATGTTAGCTGCCATGTGAAGTAAGGGGAGAAGGAAAGAAAATGGTCCCTAAGATGTGCACCACGAGTTTGACTCTCGAGATACCATAGAAAATGAAATGATGGGTGGCCTCCCCCACCATTTTCTTGTTGCCCTAATCTCCTCACAATTCTAGAGAAAGTGTATGGTGTATGGTACAAAGTGAGCATGCTACAAAATATAGAGCCTCCCCAAGTCCTCCTAGGGGGTGACCATCACCAATGCGCTTATGGCCTCAAGTAGACCATGAGATCTAGAAGGAAGATTGCTCCTCCTTTGAGAAAGGTCTACACATATATGGTTAAGGGATGCGTATATACGGTACATAAGTCATCATGCAAACAAATCATACCCTTATATATGTGCTAGCAATATACATAGGTAATATTAGATGAGTCTCCTCTCATCCTCAAGAGAAAAAGAGGTGGATATGCTAACTCTCCCCAAAGAGTCATGTATCTCCTCCACATCCATATGATGCGTGCATCTCCCCATATGTTGATCATCGATATCATACAGTAAAAATATCCATAGAACACTCCACCAACGGCTAGGAGTTCCAATATGGACCTATACTCCATAGTGACGGCGATGATCTCCCATGAAGAACATCTATCATGTGGCTATCCTCTCCTTTGACCTCTACCATGCCAAAGATGTAAGTTGGAAGGCTACTATCCTTCCTTTGTTGCTTCTACCTCGGTGCGAGAATCGAAGTGAGGGTGGTTAAGATGACGTTGAGAAGTGCCTCTCTCCTCCTTGGGTCTACCCAAGACTCGTTGTATAATGACCTCCCAAGGTCTCCACTCCTCTGAAATCAATGAATGGTGCTTCAAAATGTGAAGCATATCTCATCATACGGTGATCTGGTGGTCTCCTTGGTGAAATGTCTCCATGCAATGAGACATCATCAAGATTAGGCTTGCATATTTGTATGGACGAGACTTGTCCCTGCTCCCCTTGCGTAATCTAGTCTCCCTCTTAGGTACATCAACCTCATGAAATAGACAAGGGTGTGTGCTCCTCATCACATGATTCTATTCATCCTCCCTATCTCCTCCTTGTATCTCCATAGGTTCACACCCTATCATCAATGGCACATGTGAATCGTGAGTTGTGCCTTGATCTCCCTTGTGAGATCCTAGAATTCCTTGCAATAATACAATAATCCCTCTATATGGAGCAAGAGCTCCCTCATCCCTCTGCATGAGGTGCTAGATCAACTCCATGTCAGAAATGACACCATTGCCCTTAGCCTCCTCAACATGAATGGGCAACCTTCTAATGATTGGATCCTCTTTTGGAAAAGGGACCTCCTTGCCTTCTTGTGCCAAAATACAAGATGAAGGTCTTGCCTCCAGCAAAGCATAATGCAAGATATCAGCCTCCTCCACGGTTTTCTGAAGAAGTTTTGAGTCTATGGTTTCCTCCATCACATGTCTATGGTTTCCTCAATCACATGCAAGGGTTTTGTTTGTTTAAATTTGTTTGTCTCCTCCACATGTGTTTCGAAATTCTTCCTACCAAATCTTTCCACCAAATTTTTAATGAAACTTACGTAGGAAGAATTATTTTCATTCTTTAAAGTAAAAGACTCAAATATCCACCATGCATAGGCCTTAACTCCAAAATGCATGCTTGCTACTCGTTCGGCTTCATCTTGAAATTTGATCTTTGCTTTGCGAAAGGTGTCTGAAAAGCTCTTCCACCCAAGCCTTGGTGAACATGTAGGTGAACCATCAAAGGTAGACGGGAAGAAATCTATCCACATTATGCTGCTTGCTCCTCCACACCTTGATCTTGAAAAACTCTGGGAAAGTGATATGATCTCTAAACTTTTGAGTTTGAGATTCATATTCATACAGAAACCACTAAGAGATCCCCTCTTAGGCATTCCTTCTTTCTCCTTTTCTCTCATGGAAAAATTGGGCATGTGACACGCGGCATCATAGGGTGTGGTTGCATGCTCACACTCCCCATAATAAAATCTGGGGATTTTGACTCAGTTTCAAACCCTCTTGGAGATTCTATACACATCTCCCTCCTTACCTTCTTGAAATCTTCATGAATGCTACGTACGAGATCTTGGAAGAAGCTTTGTAAGCCTATCTTCCTTTCTTCCTCCACATAATGGAGTCTTCATCTTCTCCTTTCTTGATAGCATCATGGATGAGATCCACAGGCTGAGCCAAGATTATGCTTTGATACCTTTGGCAATATCCCAAAATCAGGAATTTCTACAACAATAAGAATATCTTAAGATATTCTAAAGTTGGAAACCACGGTAAAATGTAAACACAAAAAATGGAGTAGCATTGATAAGATCATACCAAGATTTATGAGAACCATAAAGCCATTTTATTGTATATATCAGCAGCAAATGAGTACGATACACATCAGATAATCGAGGCAAACAAGCCTCCCATGAATACACATGTGAATAGTGAAGCAACTGGCATAGCGAAGTAATACATGAATCGAAATGCACATTCATAAAGAGAGCACTTCTACAAGAAATACAAAACATCATAGATCTGCATATATATGGCTAATACAATGATGGGAGAGAATATCTAAGCTCACAAAGTCTATTTCAAGTCGATCACGGAAGGATTGGGTAGGAATATACTGCTTCATAAATGTCGAAGTTGCGGGGGTAGTGGGCACAACTCAAGAAGCTGGATACGGATGGAGATGACTAAATATGATGTCCGATCTAAAAATAGACCTCCTCCAATGGATCTTCTTAAGTGAAAGGCTGATCCTAACATTGAAGATCTCACCCTCAGAAACAATGCGCAAAACCCCTACGCAAATGCTCAGAGCTGTCCGGGGTCATTGAAGAATCTTGCGTTGTAGGGGAAAGGAATGAGTTATTTGATGCCAAGATACGCAATAAGCTACGAAACCTTCCTTACTAGCCTTCCAAAGGAATAGGCTCCCTCCTTTGAAAAGCAGTTTGTGGAGATGGTGTTGTGGGACCTCCATTACAACACCCTACAACACGACATTATATGACGAAATAACGTTGTAGATTTGAAGGAGGTGGCTTGGCCTTGAGCTTGAATGTGGAGAATGAAGTGTAGGATCCTTCAAGAGGCCTCTCTTGTAAGGAGAAGGATTCTAAGCAGGGAGATCCTTGTGTTAAGCAACCTTGCAACCTACCTTCCTTGTGGGGAGGCGCACAAAGTCTAAACAGACCATAAAATAAATAATGCATAACATGAGAAACAATGGGTTGCCTTGCCCTCCTTTTAAACAAGGGATTACTCTCTCCCCATGGGTCCCACTCCCTTAGGATTTCCTCCACCAAGGAAATTTCCTCCCATTCACCCTACGTTGTCTCTCAAGTGGTCTCCACCTCTTTTCCTAGCGTTGTTGACTTGGTCAAACTTGACCTTTTCCTCATGCAAATGTCCTCTTTCATACTTGAGGGTATGAAATCCGGCTCTTGAATATCCTTTTCATATTATGAGGATTTTATTCATTCTTCTGCAATGTATGGGCCTCCTTACCCATTTATTTACCTCCTAGGTGTAAACAACAAAATTCAATATTCCATTTAGTTGTGTGCTAAAGTGGGAATATTACATGTTCATACCCCATAAGTAATAAGCAACGACTCAATCCAAGGGCTTCTAGCAATTCAATGCATGTTTTTGTGCCCACCTCATCTCCCTCTACACTTGCCATATTTCTTGCTTTCTCGGCGGCATCCTTGATACTCTACCACCTCGACCTTGGAATTATAAATAACTCTAGCTTGAGGTGTTTGGACTACTGAAACATTTAGCAAATTCATAGCCCAAGTTCTCAAATTGAGTGGCCACCCTTGAGGAAGAGAACTTCATAACGACTACCCCTTCCTTTGAATAACTAGAGTCTCCTTCGGTAACTTCAAACAATGCAAAGAAAACAACTCCATACGGAATTAAGCATTTGTAACCTCTAAGGGTTTGTTCAATTCATCCTCTAAATGTTATTTTGTGTTGTTATTGTGTTATTTGTATGATGCAAAGATATAAGTGTATCCCATAAATTTTGAAGTAAAACCATCGATTTAGGTGCAATTTACCGTCACTGTCGTAGGTTCCTTCCGGTTAATGATGTCTCTTGAGGACATATCATTGTATCTTATACTGCTCCATCTCTTGTAGGCTTTGAATCATTCTTTTCTGGGAAAGAGACGAGAAGAAGACTCTTCTTCGTGAGCTTGAAGACATGGGTTTCAATTATAGAATGCTCATCTATGGTCGCGGACAAGGGTAGCAACCTTATTCACTAGTTGAGGTGGGTAATTCTTTTACACAATCTCGGAGAGTTGATTTCGAAAGAAATGCAAGGAGCCGAGCGACATAAATGTTGAAGTAACGCCATACGATTTAGGAGATGGTTACCCATCACTTGCCAAATCGATTCTCCTTACGGTTAATGATGTCTCTTGAGGACATATCATTGTGTACGCAGTGCTCCATCTCTTGCGGACTACGAATCATGTTAGGTAAACATGACTCGGGATAGAGTCAAATTTGACTAAGGTAAATAGTAGTGGTTTTGGGGCACATGGTTTTGTGCACCCATGGTTTTGTACATGGTATTACATGTAATGGAGCCTATAAAAGAAATTTGGAAGACTTCATTGTAAGGTAGGCCTGGAGGGTGAGCGGTGAAGGCTCACTTGGCCGGATTGGCCGGGGTTTTGGCCAATGTTTAATGGAAATTTCATTGGTTGGGTTTTCCCCGGAGTATGGGGTTTTCCCGGATAAACAATTGTATTTATGTTCATGATTTTTGCGCTGGGTTCTTTATGTTTATTTCTCTCTCAATAAATTATTTAATTTACGCATTAATTTCTAACAAGCCGAGTATCGAGAGCCAAATGTTTGGCTTCGGAGGATGCTTTTGTAGCCAAAGGTTTTATTGGCACGTGATCTGATATGTATGCGGGGAATCCAATCTGTAAGACCTATGATCGAGGATCCTTTAAATCAAAAGAAGGTGTGGTTAGAAGCAAGCAAGTGAAAGATGATATTGTGCGCAAGCGATATTTAGAGATTGTGTGAGACGTGTACAAGGCGTGTATTTTCCTCTAGAAATTACTCTACGGGTGCTTTGAGAGGGCCAACAATGTAAGATATCGAATGGATATGGCGTTATACATGGTGATCTTTGGACGCGGGTCTAGCTTCCGCTAAGGTAAGCGGCATGCTAGCACTCCATGGAAGCGGCGAGAAGTCACTTGTGAGAGGTTGTATAATTGTTGGAGCCAACAACATCAATGGAGTTCAATGTGAATCTAATTATTGCAACGCTGGTGGATAGGCGTCTAGATACAATGTTGGTGGGCACGGGTCAGAAACACATGAGTTTGACATTTGGGCCGTCGGGGAAGAGGCCCGATTTGAGGCGATCACGATTTGGATCGTTCATGTTTTTGAACAACGGCTATTGCGGTGATAGGAGAGGGAAGGCCTCAGATCCACCTAGTCGACCAAGGAATGATCCGATTTGAATAATCTTTGTCGGATGCTTCGGAAATTCGATTCACCAAGCGGAAGAGCTGAGAAGCCAAATCCGTTCGGAAATACTCACCACTCGGAGGAGTTGGTTTATGATAAGGAGCGACGGAAATATGCGGCACAACGAATCAAAGAGGGAGGAGGTGAACTCCGCAACAAGATGTGACGAGTTCGAACCCGAGATATTCATAAGGTAGAAAGGCCTTTAGCAACCGTACGCTTTAACAATCTTCACGGGGAGATGCGAGTGCAAAGTCAACCGTGGAGGTCAAATCGGTAGATTTCGCGATTGAAGGAGGAAGCAATGTTTATGGCGATGTCAAGAAGGCCATGAAGGATGAGGTTGGTATAGCCATAAGTTGGGCACGTTAAAACCTACATAGTGCAGCAGATGTTCTCGAGGGGCAATCATATCGTTTACAACATCCATGCATTGGAGTTGTCGATCATTCCTGAAGTGATATTAACAAGAGTGTGGACATGATTGCTACACGGAGAAGACGTGAATATTTTCAAACTAGTCTTGATTATGGACACTTGGCAAGTCGAATGGGTTCGGAATACTTAGCTAAGCTACTTTTTAAGCAATTTGGAAATGCCATTAAGGCCCCGCTGAAGCATGTTTGTTGATGCGGTACACTTTATCTTGAAGGAAGTTGTTCGTCAATCTTTAAATGAAACTCGAAGTTGAAGCGCTTCCCTACCCTTCAAACGAAAGTAGTTGTTGCTGCAAACGAAGCTTTAGAGAGGTTCGAAGTGAGGATAGTGATAAAACGACAACAATGAACCAAAATATATATATATATATATATATATATATATATATATATATATATATATATATATATATATATATATATATTATAATGGAGTTAATTTTATTACATGTAAATGGGCATACTTCTATAAGACCTGGTATGGCATGCGTACCCCTAGATAATCAGCTGGTAAAGTCTAGGTTAGACCTAGGTGATAGGGGAGATGTCAAGTTAACAATTACCCTGGGTAAAAATTTGAGGGGGAGAGCTAGAGTGAGCGGGGTTGTCTCATCTAAGCGAGGTTTGGTGGATTTAGTCAATAATCCCCAAGTCAAGTTTAAGGGGGAATTGTTAGGTAAAACATGACTCGGGATAGAGTCGGAATTTGACTAGGGTAAATAGTAGTGGGTTTTGGGGCACATGGTTTTGTGCACCCATGGTTTTGACCCATGGTATTGCATGTGATGGAGCCTATAAAAGGGCTGGAAAGACTTCATTGTAATGTAGGCCTGGAGGTGAGCGGTGAAGGCTCACTTGGCTGGATTGGCCAGGGTTTTGGCCAATGTTTAATGAAATTTCATTGGTTGGGTTTTCCGGATAAACATACGTATTTATGTTAATGATTTGTTTACGGCCTTTTTTATGTTTATTTCTCTCGGTAAATTCTTTCTTATTATTGCGTGTTCTAACAATTGGAATCTAGCTTGTGTTAACGTGTGAACAGCCGGCGGGGGCACAGTCGGCCGGTTAAAGGCTGTTTTTTATTGGGTTTGCTATGATCGTGGATCGTGGCTGAACGTGGCACGATTGGTGTAAATCTATGTATGTCGTGGGATGGCCAGATAAGAAGCTATGTGTTGCAGATTCGTAAATACCATTGTTTGGACGATGGTTAAATGAATGTGTTTGCATCAGTGCTGGACCAATGAGGATCCCATGCAAGCAAAGAAAAGCTGTGGGATTTCATTACGTGCAGAGGTCGTGAGGCAAACAGTTCAAGTGGTGCGTGGAAGACTGTTAAGCAGCACCGTGGGTTGAACGATAAAGAAGCTCTGTGAGCTGGAGTAGTAAGTCCCGAGAAGCCTTGAGTGCAGATATGTGAATACCGAGGGATGTGAGCTCCCAAAACCGTGGCCTGCCTAGATCAGTGAGCGCAGACCAGAGCTGTGTTCTCTGTGGACCATAGACATTTGTTTAGATTGATATCCAAGCTGTGACTAACAAACGTGGATTTAAAACTCTATGTATAACCTGGTAGCAAGCTGCGTGGAGGAGGAAGATCGAAGAAAATCTTTGGTTGTGGGCTTCCCGAGCTATCTGGGCATACGTCAAACCCTAGGCCAGAGTTGAAGACCTGTTTTCAGGCAATTTCAAGCGCGCAGATCGATTCCTAAGGTTCGAATCAGGGGAATTAGATAGAATTCATGACTGGCCGTGGCCGCTATGCCTCGTTTAAATATAAATGTCCCCTGCATTATCTTCATCGGGCCTGATTTTGGGATTTTCTGTATTTTGAACTTCAATTCACTGCAGGATCACAGGTAGAAGGTGTTTGATCTTCTTCTGTCGTTGCATGTGATGGGATCAAGTGTCTAGCCTCCTCTGTGTTTTTTGGGAAAATCATTTTTGTGTCGAAATTGAGGGTTTAGGGTTTGTTTTCCGGGAAAAGGATGCAAATTCTTGAGTCTACAGGTTTTCCGCCTGGAGTTGGCTCTCCATGTGGCGAAGAGAGTGGTGAGGAAGAGCTCATAGTGTTTCCAAGGCATACGAAAGTTATGGTGACTGGAAATAATCGAATGAAATCTATTCTGGTTGGGCTTCGTGGTGTGGTCGTGCTAGTGGTTACCAAGGTATGGATCGAGGTCATCCTACAACAAGAGGAAGAAATAAAATTTTTGGTCTCGGTCCAAGTCTCCTTACAAATCTATAAGAAACTTCAAAGGATCGATGGTGATGACAAAGAATGCCAACCGGTCATCATGGTATCTGAAATCGTAGATCATAGTGCTGAAAAGATGCAGAGCATAGGCCATGTCAAAATCGTGGTTGATGGTGGAAAAGAGCATCCTCACCAAGCAACCAAGCAGATAATAGAATGGACTAGAAAAAGCGTAGAGGGCAGATTCATGTACAACTATGATGTCCTCCTTGGACAGGACATCATGAATGAATGTAGAAAATGAGAGAGGATACGAGCACGTGGATTAATTAATCGATGAACCATGTATCTGAAGAGAATTCCTAGAAGAATTTGTGATTCAGGAGAATGGTGACCCATGTCCGGTAGATGGGTTCTTTATGTGGACATAGATTTCATATGTACAAGGAAGACAATAACAATGAAACAAAAATATATATATATATTATTATAATGGAGTTAATTTTATTACATGTAAATGGGCATCTTTATTTGTAAGACACAGTATGGCATGCATACCCCTAGGTAATCAGCAGTAAAGTACGCGGGTTAGACCTCGGTGATGGGGGATGTAAAGTTAACAATTACTGGGTAAAAAAAAAACAAATTGAGGGGAAGAGTTAGAGTGAGCGGGGTTGTCTCACTTAGCAGGTTTGGCTCGCTTTAGTCAAGAAACCCCAAGTCAAGTTTAAGGGGGGAATTTTTAGGTAAACATGAATCAGGGTAGAGTTACTGTTGACTAGGGTAAATAGTAGTGGTTTTGGGGCACATGGTTTTGGCCCATGGTATTGCATGTAATAGAGCCTATAAGAGGCTGGGAAGATTTCATTGTAATGTAGGCCTAGAGGTGAGCGGTGAAGGCTCACTTGGCCGGATTGGCCATGGTTTTGGCCAATGGTTAATGAAATTTCATTGGTTGGGTTTTCCACGAGTTTGGGGTTTTCCGGATAAACATACGTGTTTATGTTGGTTGTTGGCTGGACTTTTTTATGTTTTATTTCTCTTCGGTAAATTATACATTATTACGTAAGTAATTTCTAACAAAAAAGAAACAAAATATTACCTCAAATTTATAGAATAATAATCAACTGATCTCCATTTCATACCAAAAATATTTTTAGTCTTAATTTTAATCTCAAGCATTACATTGATGCCTCTTTCATGCTAAGCTACACACATTTTCCACATTTATTTTACTGATGAAAGCCACCATGGAGAAAACTATAAATACAGAAAAACTCTTAGATCACATATCCTCAGGATTATCACTTTCTTTCCACCTCTCTTCGACACAGAAAAAACATTTAATCTTTCCTATAACTATACACATTCATTCATTGAAAAGAATGACCAAAAAGGAAAATGATTCGAATCAAAGGTGTAAGTTTGACAAAGCTTGCAAGCATGAAGTCTCATCACATAATGGTGTTGAATTTTACTCCCAACCACCGCCATGAATGAAAACTCGACGGTATCTAATTCCATCAATTTTGACAACGAGAGAAGGACATTAGCGAGATCCAAGAAGTTGGAGGCGTCTTCACGAATCCGGAAAAGATCAAATACGAGTACCGAGCCTTAAACTCTACGTTTAATTCACATCACGCAGGAACTTTGCTTTTCCCACGACACGCAAATCATAAGTCTTTCATTTCACCATTTAGCCGGTTCCATATTTGTGTAAGTATACCTAAGGGGGATAATATAGGGTACAAAGGGAGGTATCCAAGGAAATAATATGAGGTAATAATATAAGAATGATAAATAATTGGGCCATAGTTAATAAATAAAGTGGTTAACCCACATTATGTAAGGGACCACATGTAGCTAGGGAATAAAGTGATGAGCCCATTGTATTGGATGTATGGTATTGAGAGACCCATGGTATTGCATGTATGAAACCTATATAGAGGCTAGAGACTCTCCATTGAGGGATGTGAAGGATTATTGTATTGGCAAGCATATGGCTTGTGGAGTGATCTCCTTCCTTAAGGAGTGAATGTATGGTGTTGCCCTACCTTAAGGGTTTTGATATTAATGAAGATCTGAAGTTTTGTCTTCTATGGTGTTATTTCTTGGGCATATTTTCCATTTCTATACATTTTCTTATCAGATCTAAGATCTGATAAGAAAATGTATAGAAATGGAAAATATGCCCAAGAAATAACACCATAGAAGACAAAACTTCAGATCTTCATTAATATCAAAACCCTTAAGGTAGGGCAACACCATACATTCACTCCTTAAGGAAGGAGATCACTCCACAAGCCATATGCTTGCCCATACAATAATCCTTGACATCTCTCAATGGAGAGTCTCTAGTCTCTATATAGGTTTCATACATGCAATACCATGTTATGGGTCTCTGATACCATGCATCTGACCTGGCCTCAGACTCAAATGCCCTTCCTGGCTACATGTGAGTCCCCACATAATGCCAGGTTAACCACTTTATTTATTAGCTATGGCCCAATTATTTATCATTCTATGTTATTACCTCATATTATTTCATTGAATCTATACCCCATGCCCTATTACCCCCTAGGTACTGCATTTTGTTTTACCAGATACGATATACGTGGGACCACATATACCTTACCGCATGGACCAAACTTTGTTTTGTGTTCATCTCTTTGTATTCCGCATTTCACACTTACCAACTTTTAGTTGCTCGCAAAGTGCATTTCGCATTGCTTATGACTTACCTTTCCGCAGCCGCAAGTTAAGATATTTGACATGCGATGCGATTGTGCTATCGCACATCGCATTCGCAATCGTTTATGTTTTCCCATAAAGTGTTGCAACATATGTTGTTTGTTTTGTGATGCGATTGCACCATCACACATCGCTCCTGCCACCTTTTATGTTTATCCGTGTTCATGCCAGACAAAAGTTAATTTCTCCAATCAACGATCTACGATAAGGAGCCAGATGCAATGAGGACTCAGAGCCAGATCAAATAATATTTGAGATCCGCCAGTGTTATGTTTTCGCGTGTTTTTTGTTTATGAGCAGAATACGGCTTGCGTGCCAATTAAATGCAGAAATGGGTCTTTTGATGACCCAAGGACAAATAGTTGTTGAACGTATGTTCAACATTGAAGAAAAATTGATTAGAATTAGGTTTTCAAGCTTCGGCCATTTTGATAAAAGAAAAAATGTAATTTCATTTTGAGTATGATGGAATGAAAAAATAAATTTGTCCCTCTCCTGTGTAACGCTGCCTGTGTATGACTGTTAATTTTAATTTCTGCATATTGCTTGTATTCTCTGTGATTAAGGAAACACATTTCCTCTGTCTGATTGCATTCATAATTTTTTCTAACATGGTATTAGAGCTTGTCATTGGAAATTATAACATGGTATCATAGCTTGCCACTAGAAATTCCAACATGGTATCGGATTAGGTCTAGGCTCTCAGTCAAAGAAGCACGAGCTCGCTCTCTTTATTGAAGAAGCTGTAAGATTGATTTGAGAATCAGACTTCTCCAGTAGTGAGAAAGCTTCTGTTTTACACAGTCAAGAAGATAGTTTGTTTGACACAGTTAGAATGGCAGCAGCAAGCACAAGCCTGAAAAATCCCCAACTACCACAGTTTAATGGGAAGAATTATGATTATTGGGAAATTACAATGAGAGCCTTGTTTGCTTCACAAGATATATGGGTGCTGGTGGAACAAGGTTTCCAAGAACCAGCAGACGCAACAACGCTGGCTACTTTGACAACAGCAGAAAGAGACTTGTTGAGAGATAATAAGAAAAAGGACTCCAAATCCCTCTTCTATCTCTTTCAAGCAGTACACAAGAGTATATTCCCAAGTATTTTAGCAACAACAAAGTCTAAGGAGCTGTGGGATATTCTCAAAATAGTCTATCAAGACATGGAGAAGGTGAAGACATCAAAGCTACAAATGTTGAGGAAAGACTTTGAAACTCTCTGTATGAAAGTGTCTGATAACATAGACTCATTCTTCACACATGTGATTGGGTTGGTCACCCAGATAAGGTCTCATGGAGAGACACTTTAGGAAAGAAGAATAGTGGAGAAAATCTTGAGAAGTCTACCCTCAAGATTTGATGCCATAGTAGTGGAAATAGAAGAGACAAAGGATCTCTCAATATTTTCAGTGGATGATCTTTATGCATCCTTGATGTCTCATGAAAATAGACTGAACACAACAACGAACTCCTCATTGGAGCATGCTTTCAAGACACAAATGTCTTTTGGCAAAGGTAGAGGTCAAGGAAGTTCGAATATCGAGGAAAAGGAAGAAGCCCACAGACAAGTGGAAGAAACAACCCTATAAGCACAAGTGGAAGGGGCAGCAACTAGAATCAAAGCGAAGGCTCAAGCCAGAGTCAAGCACATGGACAAAGGTATGATAAATCCCAAGTCCAATGTCATTATTGTAAAAATTATGGGCATTATACCAATGAATGTAGAAAAAAACAAAATGACATGAATAATAGGCAAAATGTTAATTCTGTAAAAGAAGATAAGAACCAAAGTAATGTGATTTTAACATGTAATGTAGCACAAGAAAAACAAGAAGATGTATGGTTCTTAAACTTTGGTTGTAGTAACCACATGACTGGAAACATAGCAATGTTTGCCAATTTGGATGAAGGTGTGAAATCTGAGGTGATAACAAGGACTGATAGTAGAGTCTCTGTCAAGGGAAAAGGAAGAGTATCTATACTCACAAGGAAGGGAGAAAATAAATTTGTGTTAGATGTATATTATGTACTTGGCTTGAAAGGTAGCCTTCTAAGCATTGGACAGCTCGTGAACAAGGGCTACAATGTGTTTTTTAAGAATAATGTGTGCATTATCATGGACATACCTCCAAGTAAAAGGGTCATTGTAGAAGTGCACATGACGAAGAATAAGATGTTTCCTCTCAAGCTCATAGTAGACTTGAAGGAAGGAGGTGTGGTAGCAGCAGTCACACAAGAAGTCTTTCAAGAAGAATTGAAAGACAAAAACTGGTTATGGCATTGGATATTTGGACATCTCAATTTTGGAGGTTTGAACCTCTTGCATAGAAAATGGATGGTAAAAGGACTGCCACTCATAGAGAAACCAGATAGCCTATGTGAAGGTTGCGTCTTGGGCAAACAACACAGAGAAGCATTCCCAGTAGGGAAAAGCATAAGGGAAAAGGCACCCTTAGATATTGTTCACTCAGATTTGTGTGGACCAATGCAAACGCCATCTTTAGCTGGAAAGCATTATGTTTTGACATTAATAGATGATTACACCAGAAAGACATGGGTGTATTTCTTGAAACCGAAGAGTGAAGTGTTTGAATAGTTCTACCACTTTAAAGCTCTTGTTGAGAAGTAGAGTGGGCACTACATCAAAGTGCTGAGAACTGACAGAGGTGGAGAATATATCTCCAAATATTTCCTACACTTTTGTAGGGAGAATGGCATACACAAGCAGTTTACCACAAGGTACACATCACAGCAAAATGGTGTTGCAGAAAGGAAGAATAGGACCATCATGGACATAGTCAGAATTATGTTGAAGGCAAAACATTTGCCAAATGAGCATTGGGCTAAAGTTGTTAATTGTGCAGCATATATTTTGAATAGATGCCCAACCAAAGATGTTATGAACAGAGTTCTGGAAGAAGCATGGAGTGGAACAAAGAAGTTTTTCACTCACATGAAAGTATTTGGATGTGTGGCTTATGCACATATCCTAGATCAATTAAGGAAGAAGTTGGACAACAAGGGGGAGAAGTGTATCTTTTTTGGATACAGTGATGAGTCCAAGGCATATAAACTCTATAATCGTTCCACCAAGAAAGTTATAATCAATAGAGATGTGAAGTTTATTGAAGAAGAAGCTTGGGATGGAAGCTTAGAGAAAACAGTGAACGTGAAGACATGTGTGTCTCACGAAGAGCAAGAGGAATGCACAGAAGCAAATAATTCCTCCACGGTGGTTCCTCCTCCACCTACACAAGCACAACAGAGCACACCACAAGCAGGAAATAGAAAAACCTTGAGAAATCAAGGAAGTGCTTCTCCAAGCACACCACAGGGATTAGAAACTCCCTCGAGTTCAAGTGGAACTCCATGCACACCAAGAAGACCAAGATTTAGAAATTTGAGTGAAATTTATGAGCAAGAAGCTAATAAAAATAATGGTCAGAACTCTTTATTTTTTTTTTTTTTGTCATGTTGATGACCCAATTCATTTTGAAGATGCAGTAAAAGAAGAAAAATGGATTCAAGCAATGAATGAAGAGATTGGTGCAATATAAAAGAATAACACATGGGAGTTAGTAGACCTCCCAGAAGGTAAATAAGTCATTGGAGTAAAATGGGTCAATAAGACCAAGAACAATGCTGAAGACAAGATAGAAAGGCACAAAGTAAGACTTGTTGTGAAAGGCTACAAGCAGCAACAAGGAAGAGACTATGAAGAAACCTTTGCACCTATTGCAAGGATGGAGAGAGTGCAGATAGTGTTGTCCATAACAGCAAAACAAAAGTGGAAAGTCTACCAAATGGATGTGAAATCAACATTTTTGAATGGAGTGTTGAAAGAAGAGGTATATGTTGAACAACCTCCATGCTATGAGATTGAAGGCCAAGAGCACAAAGTGTGCAAGTTGAAGAAAGCTCTTTATGGGATGAAGCAAGCACTAAGAGCATGGTATAGCAGAATTGATGCTTACCTGACAGAAAATGGGTTTGAAAAATGTGATGGTGAACCCACACTCTACATCAAAGAAAATGATGGTAAGATCCTTATCGTTGTTTTATATGTAGATGATTTAATCTTTACTAGCAATGAAGTTTCTCTCATTGCTGATTTTAAAGCAGTCATGAAGAGTGAATTTGAAATCACTGATTTGGGTTTATTAAGATACTTCTTAGGCATAGAAGTAAAGTAAAATGAAAAGGGAATTTTTGTTTCCCAAGAAAAATATGTTGTAGAAGTTTTGAAAAGATTTAACATGCAGCACAACAAAGCAACAGTAAGTCCAACTGTCATGGGGTTAAAGTTAAGCAAAGAAGATTGCAGCATTAATGTCGATCCAACATTGTACAAGAGCATAGTTGGCAACCTTATGTATTTGACTGCAACTAGGCCTGATATTTTGTATGCTGTAAGTTTAATTTCCAGTTTCATGGAGACACCAAAGGAGACACATTGGCAAGAAGCCAAGAGAATTTTGAGGTATGTGAATGGAACGAAGGAGTATGGTGTTCTATACTCCTCAATTGATAATTTTAAGTTGATTGGATACACTAACAGTGATTGGATTGGAAGTGTAGATGACAGAAATAGCACATATGGGTATGTGTTTCATTTGGGATCGGGAGCCATTTCATGGGCTTCCAAGAAGCAACCAATAGTTGATTTATCAACAACAAAAGCAGAATATGTGGCAGCAATAGCAGCAACATGCCAAGTTGTATGGATGAGAAGGATGCTTAGAGATTTATGTCATGAGCAAGACAAGAGAACCACAATTTATTGTGATAATAGCTCAGCAATAGCATTATCAAAGAATTCTATTTTTCATAAGAGAACAAAGCATATTGATGTAAAATATCATTTAAGAGAATTGGTTAATAATGGTGAGATTTTTTTGCAACACTGTAGGATAGAGGAACAATTCGTTGATTTCTTCACAAAGCCATTAGCATAGAAGAGTTTTGAGTATCTCAGAAAATGTTTGGGAATGACTGATGGTGGCAGTTGTGATTAAGGGGGAGTGTTGGAATTTTACTCCCAACCATCGCCATGAATGAGAAGGAGCAACACCCCACAATTCCATCAATTTTGACAGCAGAGAAGGGCAACAACAGATCCGAGAAGCTGGAGGCGTTTTCATGAATCCACGCAAAGATCAAATCAGAGTACCGAGCCTTAAATTTTGCATTTAATTCCATCTACTGCATTGACTTACCTTTTGCCCACAAAGCGCAAATCGCAAGTCTTTTGTTTTACCATTTAAGTCATTTTCCATATGTTGTTTTACCACCAATGTGATATCTAGCAGGACCTACCTTATACCTTACCACATGGACCAAACTTTGTTTAGCATTCATCTCTTTCTATTCTGCATTTCTCACTTACCAACTTTTAGCCGCCCGCAAAGCGCATTTCGCATTTCTTCTGACTTACCTTTCCGCAGCCGCAAGTTAAGATATTTGACATGCGATGCGATCGTGCTATTGCACATTGCATTCACAACCATTTATATTTACCCATAAAGTGCCGCAACATATGTTGTTTGTTTTACGACGCGATTGTGCCATCGCACATTGCACCCGCAACCTTTTATGTTTATCCGTGTTCGCGCATGACAAAAGTTAAGTTCACCGATCAGCGATCTGCGATAAGGAGACGGATGCGATGAGGACTCAAAGCCAGATCAAATAATATTTGAGATCCGCTAGTGTTATGTTTGAACAAGTTTTCGCGTGTTTTTTGTGTATGAGCAGAATACGGCCTGCGTGCCAATTAAATGCAAAAATGGGTCTTTTGATGACCCAAGGATGAATAGTTGTTGAATGTCTGTTCAGCATTGAAGCAACATTGATTAGAATTAGGTTTTTAGGCTTCGACCATTTTGATAAAAGCAGAAATGTAATTTCATTTTGAGTGTGATGGAATGAAAAAAGAATTTTGTTCCTAACCTGTGTAACGCTCCCTGTGTATGGCTGTTAATTTTAATTTCCACATATTGTTTGTCTTCTCTATGATTGAGGAAACACATTTCCTTTTTCTGATTGCATTCATAATTTTTTCCAACATGGTATCAGAGTTTGTCATTGGAAATTCCAACAAATGGGTTTCACCTGAGTGGGTCCATTTCCTCCAAACTCATCACATAATGGGTTTCACCTGAGTGGGTCCAGTTCCTCCAATCTTTTCTTATTTCTTTAAATTTTAAACAAAATAAATAAATTATGAACTCATTTAACCTACATAGGATGAAGTGTGGAAGCATGAAGTCTCATCACATAGTAGATTTCACGTGGGTGGGTACATTTCCTCCAAAATAAAATTATCTCTAAACTCATTTAACCTACACTGTCTACAAATTTTTATTGAAAGATAAATTATTATCAAATCAGAAAGCAACCTGATGCATAATACCTACTGCGGCAGGTATAATAAATACAATCTTCACTGTAATTTCACAAATCAATTCCAACTAGAAGAAGAAATTGTATTCAACTTGATTTCTTTATACAAACATGCTATGGAGAGAATGTATTTAGATGACAAAATGAAAACCCAAGTAAAACTTTAGATCTAAATGAATATTGTCGTATCAGTTTATTTCATCACAAATTTCCAAGTTGGGTTTATTGCATTGATACATCTGCACTCTAATCACCTGCGAATGCATCTTCGACATCTAAATGAATATTGTTGTATTGCTTTATTTCTTTTTTTTTTGTGGTTGGTCAAGAAAAGTCGAGGAATCACTCATCATATTACATGATGAACGTGTGAGATCCACCAAATCGGCGAATTGAGTCTCTAGATATTTTGTCGGTCATATTTTATATTTTTATTTTTTAATGCAAGCTTTGATATTATCATAATTTTAGAAATGCGTCCTCTCATTTTTCAGTTTTCCTTTCAAGTTCCCCACACTAATTTAGAGGCTTTAGAGGCTTTTGTTAAAATACATTATTGGGTAACTGTTGCATCTTAAGGTTAGTTAGCTTTGTAAGAAATTTGCATTATGATAGGTATAATAATTAGTTAAAATGTATTTTAATAATTTGCAATGATAACATATTTTTAATTAATTATATATATTATTTTTTAATTTATAGTTTTAATTAGAAAATATAGTTGTATAGTTAATATTTTCTAAAATTAATATATTTTATAGGATATTAATATATTTAAATTATAATCTGTAAATTTTAAAATTAAAATTAAAAATTTATTTATAGTTAATTAATAAATTATATATATATATATATATATATATATATATATATATATATATATATATATATATATATATATATATATATATATATATAATGACCATGCAAATTAATAAAAATTAATAGAAATTATATTACACATAATTAATTAATTATAAATACAATAATATTATATACGGTTTTTTTCACAGATCATTTTTCGCATCTTCCGCATGTTCGGTCTTGCTGCGTAGGGGAAACCTCTCGTTGTTCGATCTCTGGGAGCGTCGCTGCTGCTGAGGGTTCACATCTGCTCATCTCTTCGCATCTCTTCCACAGGTTCCTGAATAATATTGTCTCGCCAACAAGTGTTTCGAGCTTGGAACCTCTTACAATTTTTTAATCGCCGGATACGTTTGACAGAAACACAAAATTAAATCGTCACACTGAATGGGCACTCGTGCATTGGTTAGATAATAGTCCAATGGACAAGACAAACGTATAATCGTATGCAAAATAGTGTTTCGCTAAAACACACTTCCGCACAACTGGAGGTCACACGTTAGTTAGAGAATTGTCCAATTGACAAAAAACAACGTAGAATCATCTGCATATGAAAGGACGACAAAATAATCTACCCCAAAAGGAGGTTTTCAGAGCGCTCTGTCTGATTTGGCGAGTCACTGACATCTGAACGAGCGAAAGTGATTCCCAGTGGATGAACGAATGTGAGAAGGGTTCGCATCTCTTCTGCAGGCATGGAGATAAAAACAAATATCTTCTGATCCATCGAACAGGGTTCGCATATCTTCCGAACTAGGGGTTTGCAGGGTTTAATTTTCCCAATCCTTGTTTACTTCTGCAGTATGGCTCCCAGTTCTGTCTGCCTCTCAGAGTCAAGCTCCTGCCCATATTGTTAGTGAAGCTCCAGCTCCCACTGTGCAGGTGGTCAAGGCCTCACTGGATGAGGCCTTGAATTTTTCTGAAAGTGCCTTAATCTGCCGATTTAATGGCTTTTGGCTGTGGCTGACAGCTCTCGACAATTGGATCTCGGAGGTATGGAAGCCTGCCATTTCTGATGAAATTAATATCTACCCCTGTGCTAAGGGTTTCTTTATAGTAGATTTTGAAAACTCTGAAAGTAGACAATGCATTTTAGATTCGAGCCCTTAGTTTTGGGAAAACTCGAGCCTATTCATGAAGCCATGGAACCCATCATTCGATCCCTCAACAATAATCATAACCTCAGCACCAATTTGGGTCAGATTTCCAAACCTACCTTTGCATCTATGGAATCTCTCCTCACTAAAAGCCATTGGAAATGCAATTGGGAAATTTTACTGCAGGTGCCCAAAAACAAAGGAATATGTCAGAACCACCTATGCACGCATCTGTGTAGAAATGGACTTCAGCGTTGGATTCCCAGCTGAAATAATCCTAACAAGCAAAGACTCTGTATGGAACCAGAAACTTGACTATGAAAGTGTCCTCTTCAGATGTCGAGCCTACTTTGAGACAGGCCATCTAGCCAAAAATTGCCCAAAAGTCTCCCAAAAAAATTCTGCTAGAAAGAATCACCATAGATCTACATGGTGGGAAGGAGCATAAAAGGAACATTACACTATCATCAAGGAAGAATACTCTCCAGAAAACCCCGAATTGCAAGAAATTAGGCAAGAAAGAAACAACCTTCAAGACAAGCAGGGGGAAAGCCCCGCCCAACAACAAAAAAATGAACTCGAAAACCCCTCAAGCATCAACAATTATGAGGATTCGAATCCCGCGCAAAAGAAATCTTCATTTAGCAGCAAAGCAAATCTCCCTAATCCCAAAAGATAAGACACCAGTGTCCCAAGAACCAGAAGAGATGAAGGAGGTGCAAGATAAAGGAAGTTGGAAGACCGTAGAGAAGAAAAAGAAAGCTACAACACCAATCTCACCAAGGAAGATGAGAAGCCAGACAATTAGAAACTAAGAAAATTATAGGTCCAATAGACCAAAATTTGGTCTCAGTGAATGTTAACCATCACCATCATCATCATCAATAAAAAATAAATTTAACAATATAATATTATTAAATGATTTTTTTTATTACTCAATAAAATATAATCTAACCATATAAGTTTTTTTTATTACTCAATAAAATATGATTTAACAATATATACATTTTTTATTACTCAATATAATATAATCTAACAATATATTTATAGACCATTATTATAAATTATATTAATATGTTAATTCTTCTTATTTTTTTGTATGGATATATATTTTTTTGCAAGTATGTTATATGCAAAAATTTATAGATCTATTTTCTTACATGTATGTTATATGCAAAAAAATACATTTATACAAGAAAAGCAAGAGCGGTGACATTGTCACAATCCAACTTTGGTTAAAAAAATAAGCGGATAAATCTGAAATGAAATGAGTAGTGTGCATAGATTTTCTAATTGT
>CM076582.1:553907999-554093516 GCA_034641835.2 Pinus albicaulis | reverse complement strand
AGAAAAAGAAGAGGGCTGGTCGCTTCTACACTTTGATGGATCTGCTGGAAGAGAGGGGGCCGGAGAAGGCATATGGATCACTACTCTTGATGATGAATGTGAGCTTTTTTATTTCAAACTGAACTTTGACTGTACTAATAATATGGCTAAATATGAATCTCTATTTTTGGGTTTGGAAATTTTGAAAATATTGGGTGCCAAAAAGATATCAGTTTGTGGAGATTCTGAGTTGGTAATCAAACAAGTTGAAGGAATATATCAAACTAAATATGTGAGGATGAGAGCATATATAAATCTAATTATGGAAATGCTGATAAAGTTTCAAGAATATGCATTTATTGTGAAAACTAGGGATCAAAACTCAGTGGCTGATTCTCTAGTTGTTTCTACAAGTTTGTTTGTCATCCCTGCACATTCTACTGAGAAGTATGAAATTGAAGTTCGGCATAGGCCTGATATCCCAGATAATATAATCCATTGGAAAGTGTTTGAAGATGACCAACAAGTCAGAAATTTCATAGAGTTAAAGGAGTTTGAAAGCAAACAAGTGGATCAACAAAACATGCTTGCTGAAACTAAGGGTAATTTTGAAGTTTTGCAGCTGAAAAATAATTGTATACCCAAGGGTCTTATTCCACTCGAAATTTTTTTTGACCAAAATGATGTTTTCAAATCTCCTAGAATGTAGGCTGATGATGAAGAGGTATAAACTTGTAATCTTGGTACAATAGAAACACCTAAGATGATAAAGCTTTCCAAGTTTCTTTCTATGGAGATGAGACAGAAATATATTAAGATGATGAAAAAGTTCATTGATGTTTTTGCATGGAGTTAGGTTGATCTGAAAAAGTATGATCCTACTATTATACAGCATACTATTCCTATCAAAGAGAATGAGAAACCCTTCAAATAGAAATTGAGAAGGATTAATCCATTTCTCATGCCTCTGATTGAGAAGGAAATTAACAATCTTTTGGATGCAAAAATTATTGTTCCTATAAGATTCTAAAAATGGCTTGCTAACTTGGTACCATTCAGAAAAAGAGTGGAGAGATCAAAATCTGTATTGATTTAATAAAATTGAACAAGGCTTCTTTGAAAGACAACTACCCTCTTCCTAAGATGGATCAGATTTTGCAGAATATTGTTGGCTCTCAAAGGATGTCTATGCTGGATGGTTTTTCAGGATACAATCAGATTTTGGTACACCCAAAAGATCAAGAGAAAACTGCTTTTACCACACCATGGGGAAATTCATGTATGCCAAGACGCCTTTTGGTTTGATGAATGCAGGAGCAACCTTTCAAAGAGAAATGAAAATTGTCTTTTTTTAGGATAAAGATAAGTTAGTTGTGGTCTATTTGGATGACATAACTGTATTTTCAAGAAGGGAGGAAGATCATTTGAAGCATTTGGAGAAAATTCTGCTGAAGTGTAGAAGATTTGGTATTTCTCTTAATCCCACTAAAATAATTTATGCTCTAACCTTAGGAAAATTGCTTGGACATATTATATCAAAGGATGGGATAAATATTGATCCAAGCAGAGTCAATGCCATTCGGAAGATAGAACTAACAAGGGACAGGAAGGAAATTTAGTCCTTTCTTGGGAGAGTAAACTTTGTTAGAAGGTCCATCCCGAACTTTGCTGAAATTGTCAAAGACATTACCAAGATGTTGAAGAAAGGAGCTGAGATTAAATGGACTGTTGAAGTGAAGCAATAATTTGAAGAGATAAATAAATCTCTCACTCAAGCCCCAATATTGATTAGTCCAATTTTTTCAAAAGAATTTCTAGTTTTCACATTTTCATCTGAAAATACCATAGTTGGAGTTTTATTGCAGAAAGGAAAGCAAGGTACAGAGCAACCAATTTTATTATTTAGCAGAACTCTTGCTAACTCAGATCTGAAGTACAATATTTTAGAAAAACAGGCATATGCTTTGATCAAAGCTATTAAGGATTTAAAAATTTATATTTTGCACTCTCAAGTCATTACATTTGTGCCTAACACTGTGGTTAAAGATATTTTGACACAAGATGATCCTAATGGCAAGAGAGGGATGTGGATAGCTAATTTTCTGGAGTATGACATACAGATCAGACCTACAAAATTGGTGAAAGGACAAGGGTTGGCAACACTGATGGCATAATCCAATTTTGACTATCTTGACATGAATTTCATTGCAAAAATTTCAAAGTTGTCAGAGGAAGATGAAGAGATGATTCCTATTGAAGAGAAGCTCATTTTATCTGAATGGTACAGAGATATTATCTTTGTCTTGCATCATCACAGATCTCCTGTAGAGTTTACTAAATCAAAAGAAAGGTTTGTGAAGCTGAAATCATTAAGATACTTCATTGTAGATAAGAATCTATACTAGAAAGATAATGGTGGAATTCTTTTAAAAAAATTGCTGGAAGAGGAAGCTGAAAGGGTGATTGAAGAGTTTCATAAGGGAGATTGTGGAGGAAACCACTACTGGAAGGCCATAGAAAAAAAAATTCTTAGATCAGGGTACTACTGTCCCACCATGTTCAAGGATGTTTACAAGAAGATCACTGACTGCCATGAATGGTAGATTTTTTATGGTAAGAAAAAACTGATTCCTTTAACTTTGATGCCAATTTATGTTGAAGTTCCTTTCCAACAGTGGGGGTTGGATTTTATTGGTGAAATATACCCATCATATTCAAGGCAGCATCGTTGGATCTTGACAGCAACAGATTATTTCAATAAGTGGATCAAAGAAATCCAAACAAGACAGGCAAATGATTCAGTCATCATTCAGTTCTTAGAGAACAACATTTTGTCCAGGTTTAGCTGTTCTATGAAGATTATTACTGACAATGCACAAGATTTTAAATCCAAAATTTTAATTATCTTTTGTCATCAATATCATATAAAACTTAGACACTCAACTGCTTATTACCCATAGGGTAATGGTCTTGCTGAATTCTCTAATAAAAACATTGTGAGAATTATCAAGAAGGTATTGCAGGAAAATAACATATCATGGCATTTGAAGTTGAAGTATGCTCTTTGGGCTGATGGAGTATGTACAAAAAGATCCATTGGTACTTCACCTTATGAAATAGTGTATGGAGCTGAAGCTATTTTTCCCACATTCTTGGGAGTTCTTGTAATGAAATTGTTGCAAGGACTTGAAGAAGAGCCTAATGCTATTCAGAGGAGGATAAACCAGCTTATAGATCTACAAGAAAAAAGGAATGATTTGTAAAACAACCATCAACAGTCACAAAACAGAGTAAAGAAAACATTTGATAGAAAGGTCAAAGAAGAAAATTTCTAGATTCAAGATGTAGTTTTAAAGTGGGAAGCCAGAATTGAAGAAAAGGGGAAACATGGAAAGTTTGAAAACATATGGAAGGGACCATTCATAGTAGTTACATACCATGGAAACAATACTTATCTACTTCAGCAGATGGATGGACAACTTTGTCTTGAAGGACCTGTCAATGGCAGGTTTCTAAAGCACTATTCCTCTTAAATTTTACTAAATTTTCACTCCATTGTATATATTCCATTTTATTATGCTTTTCTGCTAATAAATATAGGTTGATCATTGTTAAACACACACATGGTGTATGAGGAAAGATAAACATACACATATAAAGATAGGCATTCGTTACATCTTTATTACACATAGATGTACATTTATAATACATGAATGTGACTCTTGGATTCAACTTCCAAGGTCACTTGGACTCCTTTGTGACTCTTTGTCTTCCACACCTACCCATAGAGGATTAGGTGTTCAACATTCCCCCCCTTAATCTGAAGGGGTATGTGTGAGTCCAAGAAGAGAGTTGTAATACAAATTTTCAAAGTATGCATGGCAGCACTTGGGTTGGATCAGCTCTCTGAAATGTTGTCAAAAAGAGATGCTTTAAGGATGACCACCAACACTGGAATGCAACGCTTATTGCAGTTCCCAGAACTCTTCCAAAATTGGCAAGAAGCTAACGGCTTCTGCTAGAGGAATTGTCCCTCATATTTAAAGGGAGACCTTCAACCTAAAAGAAGGGAAGTCTACAACCTGTGATGGTTTAAGGATGACCACCAACACTGGAATGCTTGATGCAATTCCTAGAACTCAACCAAAATAGGCAAGAAGCTGAAATCTTCTGCTAGAGGAAGTGCTCCGAAAGAGGAAGAATATCAAACTCACAAGGATGGTTTAAGGTTGTACATCAACCAAAGGCATGCTCATGGGCATCCATGTCTCCGGCTACAACTCTGAATCTGGAATGATGAATTGTGGCTCAGGCTCGCTTGAACTACTGTGTCTCTAGCTACAACTCTGAATTTGGAATGAGAGATTGTGACTTAGGCTCACTTGATGTGGCGTCGAAGCTTGTAGATGACCACCATTTTCCCCCATGCTAGGTACAAGGTGAGATGATGGTAAAAACTCAACTGCAAGTTTATTCAATATTCGAGAACATGTTCTGACATGTGACTTAAACATCTTCTTGGTTGTTGATGCCCATTGCCAAGAAGCGATCCATCCAAGATGAATCTTTGTTCTTGCAAGAGGCTTGTTTCTAAAGCATCTGTGTGAAGAATGGGTGTGCCAACCATAGTGCTTACATGGATGAAGATAAAAACAATGATCTTTCATATGGCCAACTCGATCACAGTGTTGGCATTTCACAATCTGTTGTTGTTGTTGTGGAAGTGGAGAAGGATCTGGAACAGCTGCAGGTGAATTGTCAAGAAGAAATCCGGCACTCTGAAATTTGATGGGCTTGGAGTAGTCCGGAATATGAAATGACACATCCTTGTCATATCCAAGACTAGTTCTGTGCTTGTTGTGGACAAGCTCTTCCAAAGGTCTGATGATGGGCTTGGGAAGTGCAGGTTGAACTGCTGCATCTGCATGTAAATCTGCTCTTGTATAAGGAACTGAATGTGAATCAACTGCAACTTTATCTTCTTGCTGCTGATGGGAGTCCTTCTCAATTTTCTGAACAGAAACAGGTTCAGAATGGTGACTCTTTTTCTGAAGTTCATCTTGCTGAAGCTGAGATTCCAACTGCAAAAACTCAATCTTGTCTTTTGCATCTTGCAAACAACTTTGAATATTACAAAGATCATTCTTGCTCATTTTTATCATATCATGAACACTGGAATGAATGAGGTTATTCAACAATTCTAATGCCTCATTGATTTTAGCTATTTTTCTCAACAACTTAGGCTCAAGAAATAAAGGGTGTCGACTTCAACCCATAATGCACCTGTTTACAATGTGATTCAACTTACTTTCAAAAATACAAATGCCTTTAAAGAACAAACTATGCTACTCAAATTATGGAGGACCTCAAGGTATAGACTTGGCTGTCTAACCGGCAAGCAACAATGACTTACATCAACAATTTCTCAACGACTCAAAATTACACTTCAAACACTAATTACAACTATGAATGAAGAAGCAATATCCACTCTCAATGTTAGTACAATTCTTCAAATATTTTGTAAATGTGCAGCAAAAACCACTGTGCAATAATCTTTTAAGGAAGTTGGTTTCTCTCTTCTTCAAAGAGTTGTTTTACACCAACAACAACTCAACTCAACAAAAGAAGGAGATTCAAAAACTTTGATGTTTGACCTTGTTGTACTGCTTCACAATGGAGACTAAGAGAAACTCCAAAAATCAGAAACTTTGTGTGGCGAAACTATGAGTGAATGCCACCATTGTTTTGAGAATGATGACCAATTTACAACTTGTCTTCACATTGTCAATATGTTTGAGAGAATCACCTTTCTATACATGCCACAAATCACAAACTTCAATTTTCTCCTCTATGTAGGAAATTTACCATTTACTTCATATGCCATTTCCTCTCTCTCTGCTATTTTTATTTTTATTTTATTTTATTTTTTAATTAGGGAAAAACAGAGGTATTAACTGGGGGAGGTGTTTACTGCGGGAGGTTTTAACTGAGGAAGGTTTTTACTGGGGGAGGGTTTATCTGGGGAAGGTATATTTGGGGGAGGATAATCTGTAAAAAAAAATATTTAAAATTAATTTTTTTTTTTTTTTTTTGCAAATTAAAAAGGAAGGGAAATAATTTTCTTTAAAAAAGGGTGGGAGGGGGGGATTTTAACTGTGTAAAAAATTAAAAATATAAAAAATCAATTGCAGGTGGTGTGAGGGCAGGGAAGGGGTTTGGGTAAGGGGGAGTGATGGAATGAGGGTTGTATGTTGAGTGGGGAGTTGAGGGGGCGGGGGAGTGATGCGAGGGAGGCGGAGGTAGTGAGGGGGATGGGGGTAAGTGTAGGGAGGAGGGGAGAGGAGTGGTCGGGTCGAGGGTGGAGGGGAGTGAGGTGGGAGCATTGGGAGGGGTAGTAGGGAGTGAGGCTGAGTGGAGCGTTGAAGGGGTCGGGTGGGCAGAGGCCGAGAGGAGAGGGGCCGTGAGGGAGCTGCGAGGGGAAGGGGTCGTGAGGGCATTGAGTGGTCGAGGGGGTGGGTAGAAGGGTTAAGGGAGGGTAGTTATTTGGGAGCGGCTGTGAAGGCCGAGCAGAGTTAGGAAGGGAGAGGGGTGAGGTGTGCAAGGGGGAGGCTATGCAGCCAAGAGGTGAGGGGGGTACGGGGGGGTGAGTGCAGGCGGGGGGGGGCGGGGCCGAGAGTGGAGAGATGAGAGGGGGAGTGGGTCGGTGATGAGGGAGTAAGGGGAGGGAGTGGACCATGAGGGAGGGTGAGCGAGGTGTGCGTAGGGTTGAGTGCAGGCGGGGTGCGGCGAGAGGCTTCTGTGAAGAGGAGAGGTTGAGGGTCGAGTTGTAGGGTGAGGGCCGAAGGCCAAAAATTATTATTTTTATTTTTATTTTATTTATTTATTTTTCTTTTTGAAAAAAAAAATTAGGGAAGGCCAAGGTGAAGGCCATAAGATTTTGAAGAAGGCTTGGCAAATTTCAGAAGTTTATTTCCAAAAAGATGGATGGCACTGGAACTACAGGTTCTTTGGTGTACCACAGGGGCACACCATACCAAGTGGAGCCACTGTTATCACTCATTAGTTGTAAAGCTTTCCTTGATAGGGTTATGTAGGTTATTCAACAAATGGATGAGGTTTCCTAAGCCATTTCAATGTGATATATGAAATTGTTTGAATTTTTGAAGCCTATCCTAAGTTTAGTGTTCAGCTCCATTCATGCCACTTCAGTCAAATCGGTCCCATATCATGTCAGTTGTCATTCCCAATGCATTTTAACTCAAAAGTGCACACCTGTCAGTTTTTCAGAATTTCATAGCAATTTACAAAGGAAATCTGCAAATTTCGCTACAAAACTGCCTAATAATTCCATAGCGAATCTGTCAGTAGCCTAATTGTCATTGCTATGAAAATGTGTTTTTTTAGCAAGGGTTTTCAGAGCTATGTGAGGTTTTAGTTTATGATTAGAGGAGTAAATGTGAAGGTCATTCAAGGTCATTATGGTAATTTTCAAATGTACACATCCCTGTTTGATGTAATCATAATCCTTTTTGCTTGCACGTGCTATGATTAAAACCCGAGCTATCAGTTAACCTTTTTAAACCTCACCCCAAAAAACCTTTTGTCATATTATTTTTTATCCTTGCATGTGAGTCGATCCCTGGAGAGTTGTTTCATTGATCCAAACAGGTTGCTGTCAAATTCAAATTCTACAAATGTCATCAGCAAGCGAGGTAGTGAAGACTATAAAGCATCCATGGCTGCAAGAAAGAAAACGAACGAGGGTGGTCATTTTCACAGGTATGAACCCAAGGATTTGAAATTACTCAATTAATACCCTACTGCTATGGAGGTTTTCAAGAGGACTGGCTTCTTGCAATTCTGTCAGAGGTTGTAGGGTTTCCACACATAAGTTTCAAAGGATTTTGCCACTAACTTTACTGGAACAACATCAAAGGTTGGGATTCTGAATCTCACAGTGACACCAGAGATCATATCATTAGCTATTGAAATCCCTAGAGGTGGTGAAGAGTGGTTTAAAGGTACAAGATTCACAATGCAGCAATGTAAGGAGTTTCTCAAGCAAGAAAACAGTGAAGTTGATTTGACCAATGCTATCCCTAGGAGTTTTATGAAGGAAAATTATGCAAAACTGTTGATGGTCATTGAAAAATATTTCTCCTGTGAAGGAATATTTCACATGGTTTACTCATACCATCTCAGACTTCTTCTGCACTTTGTAGGTAAGATATCACTTGAATTACCTTGCTATTTATACAAGAGTTTAGGGAAAATGTCAGATAAGGTTCAAGTCAAGATAGAAGGGAATGAGACATCTCTTTTTCATCATGGTCTAATAAAGCTGTTAGTGTTGGAAGAATTGAGAGGACTTAATAGAGATTGGACTTCTTTATTGTTTATGAGTGGTTATGAAATTGATGTGGTCACTCCAAATAAAACCTTGAAACCTAGAACTACTACATCACCAGCTGCAACAGAAAAAGTTGAAGAATAAGGTAGACAGTCCCCTGCAGAACAAATGGACATAGGAGCAGAACCTCTGCAAGATACTGACACCCCTCAACCAACACCTGCAAAATAGAAACATAAAGTCAACAAACAAGAAAGTAATAGGATAGCTAGAAGCTAGACATTGGCCAAAGGGAATCTAGAGGATATCCTTCAAGAAATTGATATTGAAGAGTCACTAATAGTGCAAGCAGAAGATATTGAAGGTGATGGAAGAAAACTGAAAAAAAGTAAGACTGCGAAGAAATTAGATTTTGCAGGTGAAGATGCTGCCTTTATATTTCAGCTAAGAAAGCCAAAGACCAGGTTTGCAAAGAAGGCCATGGAGAGCAAAAAGACAGAGAAAATCAGTGAAGTTGTACAACCAATAAGCATAATATATTTGTCTCCATCAGCAGAGGAAGAAGTGGTTATCAGGCAGAGAAAGGGCGAAGAGAAAATAGTTGAAAAATAAAAAATAGAATCCCTCAAAGAACAACTGAAGGAAGTAGGTAAAGAGATATCATATTTTAAGTTAGAGGAAGAAAAGCATAGGTCTGAGAAGGTTCAATTTGAACAAATGATGAAAATATGGGAAATTCAAATCTCAAGTGTCTCAAAATCTATGGACAATGCCAAAATATTGTTGAAGAGGACTCATCCTTAATAGGGCCGGTTGTCAAACACAGCAGGAAGATGAACTTATAATTGCAAGCTAAAAATGAAGCATTAAAAGACCAAGTGGAAGACCTTTAGGAGCATCTGGACTTGATTCAAGTTGAACTGGAGAAGAAAGGGCTGAAGATGAGAGTGGTTGAAGAACCTATAAGCCAACTCATTGTAAATGAAGAAGAATCTCTTAACGACTGAAGAATTGAGGTGAAACATGTTGAAGGAGGTTCGTGGCTTGTAAAGAAACTAAATTTTGTATTAGGAGATCAATTTTTGAAGACAGCCACAAAAAAAACAAATTCTGGTTTTTTAGACAGTTTCGTAGCATGCTTAAGGCTTGAAGCCAAAAAAACGCTACGAAATTTCTGAATGTGCTATTTTGCTTTGAAATTCAGTTTTTTGAAGGATTAAGGAGGGGGTTGTTTGTTTTTCAGATATTTTGTCTTATTTAAGGTTCTTGACTAGCAAAGGTGGCAGGGAGTTAGTAGAAAAGACAAAATTTCATACACTACGAAACTGCGCTACGAAACTGCCTAAACTGCTCTGTTTCGTAGCGAGGGGTTTTTTGAAGATTTTTTATGATTCCAACAACACACCAGCCATCTGGAGACATCCAACTTGTCAGTGGGCCATCCCAGCATAGACTCATTACTCAAAATGAGTGTCACACATCCAAATCAACATGTGGACCAATGATTAAAGTGGAGATTATCCATTCCTGAAAAGTAGGACTGTGTTTCCTAAATATAGGGGGTACTTTAAATATCTTAGTGATGGTGAATTTTATCTCGAACATGTGATATCTATTATGTAACTGTTTTATTTCTAAGAAAACTGAATGTAATAAATATGAAGAAAAGTCCTATTAGGAGTGTGACTTATTAAAGGATAGTTGTCCTTTTTATGTTCCAAGAAAGTAGTTGCAGTTATATTAGGTGTCAGAGTTAGAGTTCGAGGATCTAGCCAGCTGGGCAGATCATTTACATTGTAAACAATGTCTATTTATAGACTAAACATCAAAGAGAAAAGGGTTGCAAAATATTGCACCAAATTGCTACTTGTTATGTTTTTCCATTATCAATAATATACCGTGACATTCTACTTCCAGACCTGAGATTCTAATGAGGTGTTTAATGTTTTGTTGCTCTATATATTTTATGTCTAATCACTTGCAGTGAATTTTATCTCTAATTACTTAGAATTCATGCTATCATGCTCTGACTTCCTTTAGGGGTTAAATTTTTGTGTTTTCTTTATGTTGCTTGTAAGAATCATCCTTATTAAAAACCTCTATTTTCCTCAACTTCCATGTGAAGAATTATTGTCACTAAGTTCACTGATGTTGACTCCATAGCCCAATGGTAGCAAGCCTTAATTTTTCAACCTAAAATCAAACAAAACCAAGTCACAGTTCATAGAGTTAGCAATCTAGTAGTATTTCTATTGAAAATCATAAATCCCCTTTGAGAGAGCCCTCTTAAACTGAAGTGGCTAATCTTTAGTTAGAAGTGGTTTGAAAGAGCTACATTGAGTTGATTGATGAGCAACTTATCAAGATCAATTTCTTGATAACTCAAAAAATTTTCCTTGAAGAAACAAACATGTTCTCTCCTCGGTGGTTAATCAAAGGAAAATTAAGATACCTTAAAATCTTCTCACCTTGAACACTGTCAATATGACAATGTTTAGATTGTATTGCCTTGTACTTGGCTTGACTCTTGACCAAGTGTGTTTTCCATTGCCATGTACCATTTTGAAAACCCCCAAGAAGAACTTGTGGAACCTATGTCTTCTTTATCAATTTTATTTGGCGCTTGCTCTTTGATTTTTGCATCCTTTAGCACTAACACCTTGTGCCCATCACTGTTCAACAATGATGTATGCTACTGCAATTTTTTCTCATCTTGTTTACCTCTTTTAGAAGGAAACATGTTAGAGTACTGAAAATACTTATCAACCATTATCAACCTTAATGAAATCAAAATTTTCATTTTATTCATCACCTTGAAAGGCCTCATTCACAACATCTTGATGCTTGAACATTAACAAAGAAAAATTTTGACTAGCATACACAATTCTCTTCATTTGTCCAACATGCATAAGAGATGAATTCATTTTCTTACTATGCACCCTAACAATGTACTCAATCCCATTATTTAACAAGTGATACTTATTCTCATGGAGATGAAATATTGATCTCCTATCATAAATATATGGGCTACCCAAAACAATACCATAAATATCAAGTAGAACAACATCAAGTTAACCTTCATCAAGAAAGTTTGCAGTTAATTCAAATATAAGTATGCACTTCCTCGTCACCTACAAATTTTAATTCTTACATATCCAACCTAAAGGATAAGGTTTTAGACGAGGAATGGTTTCTAAATTCAATGTCTTCATTAAGTCTTCTGAAGTAAGATTTTCTTGTGAACCATTATCAAATAGGGTGTCAAGATCAGTATGCTTTGAAATAACTCTAGCATGGAAAAGCTCAATGTGTGTTTCATCGTCTTGATTACTATTGAGGCAAATTGAAGAACTAGTAATTGCAATATCCTTACTGTTCAAACCCATTGCGGTGAACTTTGTTTCACCTTCGAAATCAGAATCTAAATCATGTGTTATTGTAGTTGTTGTCTTATCCTTCTCCTTATTTTTAAGCTTGTTGGGTCTCATCTCTGCATGAAGTTTCTAGCAATGATATTCATCATTCCCATCTTTGGAATAGTTTTTGCATGTGAGTTTTTCTTTCTCCATCTTGATGGAAGCATTATTCTCACCTTTACCCTTGAACTTACCCTTTCCTTTCTCTTTAGACTCAAAGGTATCCTCACTTGTCTCCTCTGAAAGATATTTCCCTCTTTCCTCTAGATGTGTGGCCTGTACACATATTTCATCTAAATTTGAAGGATTAAACATGAGAATAGTATGTTTTAGGTAACTATGCAAACCTCCACTGTACTTCAACAAAGTTTCTTGAGATGTCAAATCTACACCTAAAATTAGTTATCTTCTCCTAAAATATTGAGTGTATCTTTGCACGCTTTGTCCTTTACCTTTCCTAAAGTTTTTCCAGTTCATTATATCCTTTTTCATGTATGCTAATGGATAAAATTTTCTCCTTAAGGCAACAACAAAATCATTCCAAGAGGTTAAGACCTTACCATGTTTCTTCATGTCCTCTTGAGTTTTGGCTTCCCACCAAATAAGAGCTGCACTTTCCAATCTTAGTGAAGCAAGTTGAATCTTGGTTTCATCATCCTTGATCCTTTGTATCTTGCAATACTTTTCAAGCTAACGTACTCAATTGTATAATATTTCAGTATCTACCTCTCCATCATACAAATGCAAATCAAACTTAACGTAAAGCTTCAAAAATGAAGTTTTACCATGACCTTTTGGAAAATGTGGAGGTGTTTGTGAAGGACTTGTTATGGAAGAAGAGTATGGTGAATATGGTGGTGTCAATGGTGGTTTGTCACCATTCCCATTAACTTTTGGAAGCTTTTATCCATCTCCTTCTTCTCCTTTTGAAGACATATCTCCCTTTGGAATATTGGAGCTCTCACTTTGCAATCTTTTGTTTCTCTCCTCACCATTCTTGTCATATCAAAGAATGCTTTCTTGAAGGATTTTTCATCCTATGACATATTTTCAGGCTCTCCTTCATGTGACATACTTTTTGAAGCTTCAACTACAATTTGAGGTAGAATTTGTGGTGGAGATTGTGGAAAACTTGTTCTTCTTGTCCTTGACCTAACTTGAGGACTTGCAACCACAAGCTTTCCTTCTCCTCTATTGAGCTTCAACCTTGTAAGGATCACATACACTTGCAAACAATTAAACCCTCACAACAACAAATAAACCTAAGCTCTGATACCAACCTGATCTGTATATGAAAATTTCTTGAGGTTTGGGAAATTTTTTAAGTGATTCAATTAGGTTTTAAGCCTATTTTGTGAAATTATTAAACACATATACATGAAATTTAAACTAAGTTTTTACAGAAAATACAAGACAATATCACCATAATATTAAACACACAGTAGAAATTGATGAAGGATTTCACCCCTCCTGAGCTACATCTCTTGGTCTAGCGTCCAATGATTGGGCCTATTTCATTATGCAAAAAAATGGTGTTTTCATACAATTACAGTGCTCAAATGGCTTTGTTGATAGCTCTAATGGCTTCACAGAACTCAAAAACCCCTATCTAGCTTCTTTCTTCTCCCAAAAAGTATAAAAACTAAAGAATTTATGACCTTCCCAAGTTTTGTTGCTAGTTGACCAACAAATTCGCCAAGTTCGGCCAACTATCCTACAATTTCACCCCATTTTTCACTAATGGAGCAACAAATTGGCACAAATTGTTGTACTGTTAATTTTTGCATTAACTCTCATGCATTTCGGTGATCACATGGGTGCTTCACGTGACCTGGGGCTAGCCCTCGACCCTCAACCAAACCTCCACCCATATTAATGTTTAAATATAAGTTTTGTGGGTCATATACACAATGACTACATGTGGTGCATTGGTATGAGCGGAATTTAGTTGGAGGTAGGTGTAGTGTGTGAATATTGCGGAGTGAAATCTGTATTTCCCCAAAAAAATTTAAGTGGCCACCGAGGTTCCACATGCCGGCCTCTAGCTGGGCCACATGGTGGCCTCCGGTTGGTCCACCTAACCAACAACAAACTGACCAATAAATAATTTCCAACTCAACACTAATAATATTCTGACACGTGGCGAGTTTTCATTGGCTCTTTTTGAAGCCCATTAATTTTCCATATCAGTAGGCCCAGTCAGCATGCCACGTCAGTAGTACAGATTTTTGATTGGGCAGCCCTGCACACAATTTCCCTTGTTTTCCAAATTTATCAGAACTCATTTTTGGGAGCATACGATTTTTATGTTCTGTGAAACGAGTTGCGCTAGATTCAGGAACATGAGATCTACACGGTCTTTGAAGTTTCACTCCAATATGACAACTTTCATCTTTTAGCATACTTTTTAGCACCAAATATTATCATAGTGTGCCTGAGCTACTTTGCAAGTCATTGAATCAGAGTTGTGCATGACGAAGAATAGCATGAGAGGGAGTTGGTCACATTGTAAGTGAAGGACTCACTGCAATGTCAAAGTTGCAGGCAGGTCTCCAGTATGAGGATAGGTTGGATGGGTTGTCCAACTATAGTCATTGGAAGGAAAGGATCATGTTGGTCTCACAGGTCAACAAGATCTAATATTTTGTCGATAAATTCATCAAGAATCCAACTAACCCTAAGGATCTGGAAATATGGGAATATTTGGATACAAAGGAAATATTTATCATCCTATATGGTGTGAAGGATTCCTTAATACCTCATTTTTCAGAGAAGAACACCGCGCATGAGATGTGGATGAATTTTCAGAATTTATTCTAGAATAAAAATGATAATCGAGTAGTGGTATTGGAAGATAATTTTAAGTCCACCAAGATGATAAATTATGAAGGAGTGACTTTGTATCTAACGCAGTTGTCTCAGGTCAGAGATGAGCTTGTTGCCATCGGTGTGAAAATTTCAGATGGAGATATGGTGAGGATTGCCTTGAAAGGGTTCACCGAGGAATGGAAACCCTTAATCAAAGGGATCATTTCCAGAGAGAAATAGAAAAACTGGAATAGTATTTGGGACGACTTCATTCAAGAAGAGTTTCGAGATGAGGATCTTCATACAACAAAGAGGGAAAATGAGGACGTGGCACTTGCAATGAGAATGACGGGTAAGTCAAAGAAGGACTTGAGTAAATTGAAGTGTTTCAACTCTGATGAGAAGGGGAATTTTCCATTGACATGTCCGATGAAGAAGGGAGATGATGAGAAGAGTAAAGGGAAGCAGGTCATTTGTGTTGCCACTTCAGTTGAGATAAATGATCTCTCTAGGAGATTGGAAGAGGAGGGATTTACTATGATTTCTCATTTCTAGTAGGCTACTATCAAGGATGATGGATGTTAAGTGGAATGTGGTGCGATGAAGCATATGATAGGGTCATAAGAGGTTTTTGAGACTCTAGCCAAATGGGACTCAAAGTTGCACATGGTGTTGGGCGACACGATTCAGTTGGATATCTGAGGATCAAGTGTTGTGTCATTGAAGATGGAAACAGGATGAGTGATGCGGGTCTAGGATGTACTGTTTGTATCAGGACTCAGATATAATGTGATTTCTATCTCTATGATTGAGAAGAAAGGGTTTGAAGTCTTGTTTCAGGATGGGAAGGGAAGACTCAAGCCTAGAGGCTCTAGCTCCATGGGTATCATGCTTGGAGATGGAGAGAATGGTCTATATAGGCTGACGAGAAAGCCTATGGATCATGAGAAGCTGGTGGAGCAGGTATAGGTTCCTTAGGAGTAGGTACAGGTGTAGGCTTCAGAGGGGCAGGTACATGTTCCTGTAAATAAGATCCATTTTCCAGAGGCTTAGAGGGAGTCGAGTTCTAGCTTGAGCTTGTAGGTTCAGAGGTAGAATTTGCAGCCTAAGAAGAGCACGTGGTCAATGGGGATCAAGGGTGCTTCCACATCTACCAAGAAGGAAACATGGAGAGATTGAAAAGTTATACAGGAAAAGAAGAATAAGAAGGATGATTCCAATAGTGACAATGACACGTATGAGAGAGGCGTAGTTCACAGAATAGGGATCGATGGAATTGTGAGCGCCAAGAGTTGGGAGAGTGTTGCGAGTAGTGATGACGATGATGAGTTACTTCCTAGTCTAGGAATTACCTCCCTCGCTAAGAGGGAGTTTTTTTTTTTGAGTAGCTTGGGAGGTACTCCAAGCCCTAGGATTCAGGGTTTGGAGGGAAAAGTGCCACAAGGGTCACTTGTGGGCTTGGAACCCAAGTATGGGGTTTTGCACCAAATCATGTTTTGGGAATTTCCATGAGAACATTTCTACATGTGATGGCAAGAGACGATAGAGGGCAGACAGGAGAATCCCACACTTCAAGAATCGTCGAATTTTGAGTTGTAGAAGTGGAGATATTAATTTTTGAAGGTAATTAAGGGGTTGACACCATGACTGTCAAGGTTGGCCTAAGGTGTCTTAGGCATGTGACAAGTTGGCAGCCCCTTATGGTGACATTTTAGAATCCCCTCTCTTTGTTATAAATAGAGGGTGATGTGTGAGGTTATTCCTCATCCAAAAGTGCAACACACAAGGAGAAAACAAACTCGTTGGAGAGAAGGATTCTCTGAATTAGCCACAAAAAAGGAGGAAGGGACAACGTGGGAGTTTTAGGGCAGTTGGAGCCTCTTTGTAGCTGCGTGGAGGGTTGTTTTATGCCACAACTTGGTTGATTTTGTTAAAGGGTACACATAGGTCTATGGAGGGAAGAATCAAGGAAACGAAGGGTTGTTTTGGAGGGTTTTTGGGGAGCCACAACTAACTGAGGTAGGCCGCAAGCCTAGCCTCTTCAAAACAAGCAAACATTGGGTTGTTAAGGGTTGTTACTTGTCCTGAATAATAGCCCATGAAAATAGAATCTCTCCTTGCCTAGGTCGCAAAAAAATCAAGGTTGTATATGGATTGTTGAGTGGGCTGAAGGGTTGTTGTGACGTGCTCACTTTCCCTAACCATAATAGTAAAAGGATAGCAGTAAAAATAGACTTGGAGGAAAACGTTATATGTGTGTTGGGTTAAGAAAGTGACCAGATTTGGATCATATTATTGCAGCCTGTGGAAGCCATGTATTGAAGTTGACTTGGGTGGGGAGAATACTTCAATTAGGAGCATATTTCGTAGTGAATTATTGGGAATCAATGGTTTGGTGGAGCGAAACCTGCTGATAGCCCAAAGTATCCTTGTACGAGCTACCTTGAAGTGACAAAGAGGAGCTGCAATTTGGGTGAAGTTTCGTACCGAAGTACAACACCTTGATGGAAAAATATGACTGCTATCCTGGAAGTTTGGAGCTTAGGAATCAGGCCTACCCAGAGAGTATATTGGATTAGCTCATGTACACTCTACAAAAGTGACTTGTAGTAGTGTTAGGTGGTAGCCCTCCTGGAGTCTCAATGTGTTGTCCTTTGAAGAACCAAGGGGTAGCTAGTGAATAGTATAGGAGCGAAGGACCGATAGGACAAGATACGACATCGAGTCTACACAACATGTTTGTCATTGTATCTTGTATACCTTATACTGTTGTATTATTCAGATTTGGTTTAATATAACGAAGATTGGGGTTGTACATTATTGTACAATTTTTTTAAAAACTGTGTATACCCATGCATATGTGATTTACTGCTTTATGTTTTCACTATGCAAAGTAGTTCATGGTTGATATTCTTGGTTTGGTATCGTCGGTGATTTTAAGACTCAAACCTAGACCCAAGTTTATGGAAAATTCAACGTACCCTTACCCGTTCAAGTGGATATCGACTATTCTTTGGGTATAAGAGGGTTATTTTTTTTCCTCCCTATGTCTTATGGATATCTTTTAATCCTTTATTTTTCCTCCACGAAACTAACATTGTAGTTTATGTGTAGTTGTACAATGAAGGATTCAACCTCCACGATGCACTTACACGTGAGGGTTTCAGGAATTCTTGAAATTTGAGTCTAATATGTATGATGTGTTCATTGAGTTTGTTCTCTATACTGAAAGGTTGATTTTCCTCGTAGGTACCCTCGCTGCATGCCTATCTTTCTTTCAAGTTGAGGTTGTTCGGGTCTCACCATTAGACTGAACCTTCTACTTATTTCAAGATTTGTGTTGCTTTTAACTTCCTCTCGAATTTCACCCTTTGGCACATATAATGTTAAAGTATCAAATTGGAGGGAAGTGTACAGATCTTAGTGGGATTAGAAATCGTCATTATTCCATGGTTGTGAAATCTGAGTTGCAACTTATAATATTTTTTTTTCTATTAGCTAAATTAGTGAGAACAATGAGAACTCCTCAGGATTCAGTTCTGTCCATTTAAATGTAGTTGAATATGAAGGAGTGCTTACCTTCATCATTGATATTCAGGATCACTGCTTGGACTATCGATCTTTGTTTTAACAATATTGCATTTTTATTATAAACTTAAATTGCTATGGTTTAAATATTCTGTCTTTTGTTTGTTGTAGTTGTATGCTACAAACTATCTGTGTTTTCTTTGTAAATTTCACTTTGGTTTCAGAGGTTTGACTCGTATGTATGTATGTATGTATGTATGTATGTATATTGTTTCAGTTATTTATTTAAAACAACAACCCATGTACATATATTTTGTATAAATTTTAGTTATGCCAGGAATTGGATTTAAGCTAAATATAGATAGAGCCCTGGTCAAATTACTCACCAGAATCATTATTGTATGATGGTTGATTATTGTAACTACATATGCTTTAGTTTATGCATTAGTGACTTGTTCTTCATTATAGTTCCGATATTAACTTCCAATTTGATTTTCCGCCAATACATTATACTTATTTTTCTCTGCTTGGTACCTCGTTTTTCCCTTTATCTGTTTGATGTCAAGTGTTTCTTGTTGAATTGAGAATATTTGCTTCTTAGATCAATTGAATAAGGTGGCTTCGTAATGTTACCATCGGGTTTAGTTTTCTTTCCATGGTACATTTTTAGTCTATTTACTCTTTTTCCAGTTTCAAGGCACCTTGCACGCTCTATTGTAATGAACCCTTTCCTTATACCACACAAACTATCAAATTACCCCTTACTTAAATCATTCAATGATTAATGAGAATTTTTTTATTCCTACATAAGGTATTGTAGTTAACCTCCCTTCTACCAGATACAATTACTAATCATGTTATTATATCATCCTACCTAAGCTTGTTAATTCTCTTTATTACTTGCATATCAGCGTGAAATGGTTTTTGTAATTTTTTAATAGGCTATATAATGCAAAATTGATGATACAACCAAAACATATATATATATATATATATGTTGTGAATGCTCCATGAATCTCTTGTTGTTTGGCCCTGCCAGGTGTATGTTAATAATGTGGGATTCCACTATTTATTTTTGTGTCTAGATGGGAAGTTGTAAAGAGGATACGTTTCCATTCTTCTTGTAAAACTATTCTTTGTAATTAATTACAGCTTGGATAAAAGGAGTATTTACTTTATCTCTCCAAGAGAGTTGAATAATTCATATATATGATATTTGATGTCCTCACGTTTCGAGCTCAGAAAACCATGCGCATGTATCTCTAAGCTAGTCAAACTCTATTATAGAATAAGAAATCTCTACGTATATGGAACCGAAACATATATCAATGAACTCCTTAACTTATAAACAATTGGTAGTAGGATATATGTTGGTCTAAGGGTTTTATTTTCTTTTACAATTATTCCAAATCTGCAAGTTAATTACTTGAATGTAGATTGCAGAATAACAATGACTTGTATGCATGTATATCACATAATATATGAAGGTTACTTTCTATAATTACTATAGCCAGTTCTCTTTAATCTTGTCGGTCCTCAAGGCTGAATGTAAACTAACCATCTAATTAGGACATCTATGCTCGGTTTTAGTATCTATTAATACTACTCGACTATTGTGCACTTCCTCATACAATAATTTCCAAATTATTTTAACAAGATTACTTCTCTAGAAAATTCAATTGCGTATCAACAGAATAATAAAGTTAATTTCAATATAAAATCACTTTAATTCCCATAAAATAAAAAATTCCTTTACAACTCAGACTTTAATAATCAAATAACTCACCATACCATAATCTCATCATCTTATTCACAAATTAATGAAACATTGTATCAGTCTCTTCTACTCATACTGATTCAAAAATTAATAAAGCATAGCATTAATTTCTACTACTCATACTGAGAAGGTGAATATGAATTCAATTAACATAAATGAAATAGAATGCCATATCAAATATATTGCAACCAAAATTAACATCAGAACTTGAACTGAGCCGTGACTTGGGAACCTCACTCTATTTACCATACAACCTCGAACTGACATCCTTCAGTTCACCCCCTAGCTGAGATGATATTGCCAAGGATCCAACAACCCCTGTTGATCCCTTTCATAGGTATTTAATACCTTTATTTAATGATAAAATTTCTTTTAGCGGCATCCCACTTTTGTGGATTTTTCTATCCACTTGCCTAGGCTTTTCCATAAAAGCTCGCCTTTATCTCCAGCAATTATTTTATGTTTTTTCCAAACTTAGCATATTTCTCCAGCTAAGAATCTTAATGGATATTCTCTCCCATCCATTAATCTTATCTAGAATTTCATCTAGAATTATTAACATGAAAGAATATTCCAATCTCATTCACCAATGAGATTCTATTTTGTTTTCTTCGGAAAGTATCCCATAATCGAGTGTTTCATTCCCAAGTACTTCTAGCCCCCCTCTCGTGATTTATTAATTCAAAATATTTATTTACATAAACATATCATCATTTTTTTTTCATATTATTTTCACCCACTATGCCTACATGCATAATTTTATCTTAAAATAAATCTATTACATAAACGAAGGGATATTAGATGCGGCCACAAGTTGAGCAGAGAAAATTGCATGGCTTAATCCAAGTTTTGAGGACGAGAGGGCTCCACCTAATATTTCTAATGTGATTTTTGAAGTGAGGGGGAACATAGTTGAAGGGGGAGGTGAGATGAGGGGGCAGGGGAGGTGGATGCCAGCAGATGAGCGGAGTGGGGGAAATGTGGAGGGAGGAGAGGAGGGGGAGATGAAGGGGAAGCCTAGGGGAAACAAAATGGGATATACAAACATGAACCCAAGCGAGAAAGGGTTAGAATATGATTTTACATGCTTAAGCTCCAAGCTCCATATCAATTTATTTAGATACTTCAAATAGTATACAAATTTAGCCTCCATATGTATACTACTCATGATCAGGATTAGGGGATGTGGAGGTATCCTTCAATTCCATTCACTTGATTATAAATTTCTATAGCAGAGGAGCAGAGCGGGGGAAACGTAGAGGGAGGAGAGGAGGGGGAGATGAAGGGGAAGCCTATGGGAAAAAAAATGGGATATACAAATATGAACCCAAGCAAGAAAGGGTTAGAATATGATTTTACACACTTAAGCTCCAATCTCCAAATCAATTTATTTAGATACCTCAAATGGTATACAAATTTAGCCTCCATATGTATACTACTCATGATCACGATTAGGGGATGGGGAGGTATCCTTCAATTCCATTCACTTGATTACAAATTTTTTTCATTTAGAAATTTGTATTTGCTTGCAAGTCTGCCTCCTGATTTAGACTTCTTAAGATATGAAATAATTTTAGGTTCCCAAAGAGGTAACATAAGCCATGGGTTCTTTTTAAAACTTGATTCAACTTGTTTTTCTGGGCTACAATGTTTGCGTTAATATGTTTTATAATTAAAAGAGAGTCCCCCAATATTTTCATATCCTTGATTCCTTTTTGTTGCGCTAAGGTGAGGTTGTACTATAACCCATAGGTTCATTTTGATTATTTGTCTTCTTGCCTAGACCCCAAGCATATTGATCCACAATTATTCCATCGAGATTAATGAGAACCCTTCCCCCTCATTCCACACCCAGATTTCTTTTTGAGGAACCATCAAATTTAAGAGTCCAAGAGTTCAAATTTAGAATCCAATCAATGATACCATCTTGAGACATACATATAAGCCAAGGAGTTCGATGAAGCTGCATTTTCCATGAAGAGGAGGGGGCCATGGGCCAAGCCCAAGGATAGAGCCAAGAAAATTCAATAGGGTCTAGAGATGGTCCCAAAAATGGTCTATGGAATTCAAAACAAGAAGAGAGGGCCTTTAGAGCGGTGTTCCTCCCTTGAGGGCAAGCATAGTTGAAGATCTCCTTATTTCTTGATAACCATATTTTCCAGCAAACGTATTTATTAAGGGATATCCAGAGGTCTTTGAGGGTAATTTCTGCTTGAAGGGAGCCCACGTAGAACTTGGGCCAAGATTCAAATAATTTAAGGAGGTGAGCCGACCACTTGGCTCGAAGGAATAGAGGACCAAGAGCCATAGACCAGACAAAGTTCGAATACTGGAAATGGAGGAAAAGATGAGGGATTTTTTCCTCAGAGATTTCACATAATGGACATTTGGAAGGGACAATGGACCCTCTTTTATAAATATTTTCCATAGTGAGGATTATTTTATGAGCTAAAATCCAACAAAATAAATTCACTTTAGGGATAGCATTTGTATTCCAAATCTTGTTACAAATTGTGGAATTGGGGGGTATTTAAGAATTGAACAAAATATGGGTATATCCTTTTTTAACTGTGAATGAGGAGTTCTTCCACCCCCACCTATCCTTTGATGTTTGTGCAAGGGGAGCACAACCCATTAGCTTCTCTATTATAATATCTCTAAGATGGGTTAGATTTGCTGTGATATTTTCTATTTTCTACCCAGTCCAAAGATCATATGCATTCCAAGAATATATTTGATCTAAATGAGCCACTCCCAATTGTAGTAAGAGGTCCTAAAGATGAGAGATAGAGGGATCTACTACTAGAGGGGAGATTCCCAGGAGCACTCCTGTCCAAATGTTGATCAAAACTACTTAGGATTTTATAGAGTTTTCTCACGATGAGATCCGATGATGAGTGTAATAACTTCCATATAGAATAACCTTGTGATACCTTTGAGTGTTCCTCTATATTATTATACTGATTTAAATACTTTTCTCTCATAACTTTCACCCACCAGCAATATGGACTCATTTTCAGGATCCAACACATTTTGGCTCCCATTTTTGTATTAACAAAGGTTGGATCACAAATTCCAATCCCCCCACTTTTCTTTGGGGTTATAATAGTTTTCCAATTCACTAGGTGTAATTTTTTATTTTCTTTCTTTCCTCCCCCCCAAAGGAACTTCCTAAAATATATTCCAAGTTGATGTAAAACATATTTAGGGGTCTGGAGAGTTGAGAAATGATAGAGAGGGATGGAAGACAACATGGATTTCACCAAGATTGTCCTCACCACATTATTTAGCCAGATGCCTCCCCAATTCACTATTTTCAACTTAATTTTGTCAAGAACCCTTTTCCACGCATGAGGAGAGACTCTTCTTACGAATATTGGGACTCCAAGGTAGTTGATGATGAACCCTTAGTTAAACTGAGAGGGGGGGGAGGGCGGGCGGGGTGAATCAGTTTAGTACATTCATGGACATTTAAAACTTATCTTTAAACTTATTTACACCTCCATTTCATAAGAAACTTAATATATAATGAATCGACAAACTTAATATGAGAGCAGCTAGTGTTAAGCAGATTAAATACAATACATAAACACATAATCATCTTTCACATAGACAACAGATATAAGTAGAAACCCATAAGGGATAAAACCACATCTTATTATTGTTGTGATGCAAAGGCAAGCTCCAACTCCCTCTCACAACTGATTTTCTGTAGGCTCCAACCTACAAGAGGCTAATACCTTAATTTCTACAAGCTACAACTTGCATAGAAGCTCCAAACTCCCATCTATTTTCTGCAAGCTACAACCCATAGGAGGCTCCTACCTCAACCAACTACAACTGGACATATATCAAGATACAACTTGATATGGAAGCTCCAATTCCCTTACACTACAATAAAATCATATGTTGATTTACCTGGATATCAGCTATGTTTTACTCCTTCTTCACTGTTGCCTTTTCATCCTTCATATCTGCTTCATATCAGCTCTGGATGTGCACACCATCTCTATCTACTCACTCTCATTCTTCCACTCTCTAACCTCTTTTATGCACATTACAATAACATCATTTATAGAGATAGCATCATGGCTACATGTATTCCATATGGGAATATGAAGTGAACAAGAATGATTCTTTGCCTTCCACCCACTCATTTCCTCACTCAACATATTCATAATGTTACAACAATATATACATTTATTTTAGTATCAAATGGTGTTTTGATTTTCCTTGGACACTTGCATTTGCATCACAAACAATATAAAATACTCAATGAATTTACATTTACAGTTACAACAATATTTCAATTCAGCCCTTCCAGCTTCTTTCTTTTCTTTTCATTTTTTCTTCTTTGCCTGTTGTCCCTTTGTCTTCTCTACCTGTTGTTATATTTCCAACTATGTAGCCTAACCATCTTTTCCCAACTTAACCCATGCCTTTACTTTTTACACAGCCTTTGCCTATTACATATCTTACCCACAACGTTATATGCTCTTCTCTCTATGTTGGGTCACCTATACACCCGAGTACTTCCTTCGCGTTGAGACTTTTGTTTTTATAGGTGCATTACCATTTTCACTACACTCGGGTCACTTGCCCAAGTCTCCTCCTCTGTGTTTAGACTTTCGTTTATAGCTACAAAATTCAACCTTCTTGCATGCATTGTTGGGTCTCTCTACCTGAGTCCATTTTCCTTGCGTTCAGGCCTTTTCTTTGTAACCTAAGTCGACCTCCGCTTCCAACATTTTCTTCATAAAAACAGCACAAACACACTAAACCTAGACATGAAAAATGTTAATATTTACCTATGAACCGCATCACGTCCACTTCACAAATCATACTTCGCACTTCAGTGTTCTTATGTGTTTCTTAAGCACTTATCCTCCTGAGCTTTGCGATTTGCGATATGTCATTAGGTCCCACTTAACTTTATCACAACTTCACTATCACAGATTTCTATCGCATGTTTCTTATCGCAAAGTTATCCGATATATGGATCTTCACCTCTTGCAATTTGCGATTTACGAAATGCAGGCCACGTCCACGTCATCTCCACGTCATCATGCCATGCCACCTTGCCACATCATCATAAACTAACTGTGATCTGTGGGGTCAAGGACACATCAGATTGCCACATCACTACCTACATCATCACCACATCACTACCTACGTCATCTTTCATACTTCGCATATCGGGTATCGCTACTTACAACATGTAGCTTGCGATAACTTAATAAACATATAAATCGCCGAAAGCGATATGCGATCACATCGCATCGCAACCCCACTTCTTATCGCACTACAACTAAAAACAATTAACTTGTAAAAACTTAGCATATAAATATAAAACTCGCCGATAGAAATGTGTGCAATGCGATAAAGGGTTCGAGCCCCACCGGGGGTGCCACATTACTGCCACGTCATCTAGCCACATCACCATATCGCACTTCAAATTTTGTGTGATTTCTGTGTTTCTGCGGTTTTTGCAATCATCCTTCCATTTGCAATTGCGATATGCAATTAAGCAACCAAAAATTGCTCTGCACACATTTCTTCAAGAAATTACTTGACTCATTCATGACTCGCTGCACTGTTCTGAATGAAAAGATACACAACTCGACCATGACTTGTGCAATGTTATGAACGTATTCAATAGCCCGACTCTTGATCTATTCTGAATTTAAAATAACATGACTCGACCCGATCGTGCATGACTCTGCCCACATTCACGACTTGACCCAATGCGTTCACGACTTCACCCAATATGTTCATGACTTCACCCAGCTTGTTGCCTTTGTTTCCTTTGCTGCTGCTTCTCTACTCCTTTGCCATCAATGATAATTATGGTGTTACTCCTTTCTCTTCCTTTGCCATCAATGACAATATTTCCAATAGTCTCCCCCTTTGGCATTGATGGCAACACATCCACCAATACTCCAATACTTCATCCAAGACTTCCTCCCCCTTTCATTCTGAGAAGTGTCTTTCCTCCTCTGCTTGCTTTTTAGAAGTGTCTTTATTCTTCTGCTTGCTTTTCCTCCCCCTTTGACCTCAATGGAAAATTGTTACACATTTTCCGGTGTATTTTCCATCTTTGCATTACTTCTCTTTGAGTTGTGTATAGGCCTTCTTCATTCTGTCTTTATACCTTGCTGCTCCAGACTGGTGTCTAGGAGTTGTTGGGAGAAAACTTTGAAACTCATTGAGATTGCATGAATGGAAGGCAAGTCACCATAGAATGTTCAGTACTTTTGTCCCTTACTGCTTGATAGTGGTGATATGTGCTATACTTCTGAAGATATAATCACTACATGCCAAAAGTTCTTGATGCTGATGTGAACAATGAATAAAACTAGAACTTACAACCTATTGTAAGATTAGACACTATCTTTCAATCTAAAAGACCAAATGACTTTAATATTGTACAGAGTATTTTCAAAACAAACCCTTGAGGCTAGATACATTCAATGCATTGGTAAGTCTCACTTATCAGCTATACAATTTTATTTATGACATAATTAGGGGGGTATGTATGTCAATTATCATCCTCTCTGCAATGGTGAAATACCAGTAATTCATTTTTTCTTAAGTAGGCTTTAGATGAATCAATAAAAGACTCTTGATCTTCAATAGTAAGATTAACACAACTAGCCCTTCATAATTCAGATACTTCAATTGTTCTATCATAATGATCTTTATCAAAATATCTTCAAGTTGTTTAATTGAAATCTCAGCAAATAGACTTCACACAGTTTTATGAATAATATTAAGAAAGAGGCCTTGAAGATATATTCGTACTGACTTGAGGAAGGCATGCAGTTATATCCAAGAACGTATACTTATTAAATGCTCAATATAACACTTAAAATTCAAACAATATAATGATCCTTTGGCACTTTTATTGACCTTTCCATGCTTTAGTAATGCAGCTCGACATTCTCCAATATTTACAATCAGAAAATATTTTGCAATAATCAGAGCAACGAAAGCTTAATCCACATATACTATAATGTTGATAACATTGGGAATACTACCTTGATGTACTTCTGCCATAATACTCTGATCCTGAGGACTTGTACCATACCACTGCTCCACTAAAAACACTTGGTATTCTACTAATAGGGAGGCTTCTTGATCCAAATACCAATTGATGAATGATGTAATGATATAATGATGATAATGATTTCTCTTATTCATCCTTCTTAAGAACATTTTGTTTCATTATTAACACTTGCAGAGAGACATACAGTGTAATAATCCTCTGCAGATCTTTACCAGCTCCATAGCTATAGCTCTTCTGTGACAAATTTTATGGGCTGCTCTCCCCCTAAAATGATGCACTATTTTTTTTCTTGGTATTGCAGCCTTTGCTGGTGCATTTTTTTTTTAATCATATCAGAGAGTATCATCTACAGACATTATCCCCAGTTTGTCTCTTAGATACATGAAAGGTTCTCTAGCAAGAGGTTTTGTAAATATGTCTGTTGTCTGTTCTTTTGTTGGGACATATTCCATCTTTACTATTTTCTCTATTACTTGTCCTCTAAGGAATTGGTACTTTATTGGGATGTGCTTGGTTTTCGAATGAAGTACCGGATTTTTGGATATGCTTATTACACTTGTATTGTCACATTTGATAGAAATAGGCTAAATGATGCTTACCTTCATGTCTTGAAGAGTTTGTTTCATCCACATTACTTGTGTGAAACAAGTTGCTGTTGTTATGTATTCTACTTCTGTTGTAGATAGAGAGACATATGTTTGATTCTTGCTTAACCATGCCACCAGAATTTCTCCTAAATAGAATTCACCTCCACTAGTGCTTTTCCTGTCATCTACACAAATGGCCCAATCTGCATCTGTATATGCTGTCAATGTGAAATATTTACCTTTCAGATAACATAGGCCATAATGTGCAGTTCCTTGTAGGTATCTAAATATCCTCTTGATTTCAAGCAAGTGATTTTGCTTTGGTGTTGCTTGATACCTTGCCACAAGTCCTACTGCCAACATAATGTCTGGTCTATAAGCTGTTAGGTATAGTAGACTTCATATCATAGATATATAGTGTCTTTGATCTACATCTGAAGATCCATCACCAGCTCATAACTTTCATCCAGTGATCATGGGAGTTGAAACAGGTTTGCAGTCTTCCATTTGGAATATTTTTAACATGTCTCTTAAGTATTTTTCTTGTGAAATGAATATGCCTTTGTTCTTCTGTAGAATTTGAAATCCTAGGTAGAAGGTAAGCTCTCTAATCATAGACATCTAAAATTATGACTTCATATCTTCTGCAAATCCTTTTACTAATTCATCCTTGTTGCTGCCAAACATGATGTCATCTACATATACTACTACAATTAAAAGTTCATTTTCATCAGCCTTTATATACATATTGTTGTCTACTCCTCTCTTCTTGAATCCTTGTTTTTGGAAGTACTTTTCCAGCCTGGAATACCATGCACGTGGTGCTTGTTTGATACCATATAGGGATTTCTTTAATTTTCAAACATATTTGTGCTTATATGCTAAGGAAAAACCTTCAGGTTGTTCCATGTAGACTTCTTGCTCTAGATCTCCATTTAAGAAGGAAGACTTCACATCCATTTGATATACCTTGAAATCATGATAGCATGCAAAAGCCATAAACATTTTAATTGCTTCAATTCTTGCTACAGGGGAAAAAGTTTCATCATAGTCAAGTCCTTAGATTTGAGAGTATCCCTTACATACAAGTTTGGCTTTATTTCTGATTATCTCACCTTGTTCATTCATCTTATTCTTGAATATCCACTTTGTGCCAATGACATTTTTCCCAACAGGTCTTGGTATTAACTCCCAGGTTTTGTTCTTCTCAATCTGATCTAATTCCTCGTTCATATAATTTATCAAATTTTTGTCTTTGTTGGCTTCATTGAAATTCTTCGGTTCTATCTATGACAGCATTGCTAGATACACTTCCTCAGTCTATTCAGCTAGTTGTCTTCTAGTTTGGACTCCTGCACTCTTGTCTCCAATGATTTGATCTTCTGGACGGTTCTTCTGAGTGTGTCTCGAGTGTCCTTTTGAGTTTATTTCTGTATCTTTTCTTTTCTTATTCGTTTCTTTATTTTCTTGATTCTCATCTTCATGATCGTCTGGAGGATTGAAACAGTTTATACTTCTAGTTCTGTTTGGTAGTTCTTCATTGAATCTCACATCAATGCTTTCCACAATTTTTTACAGTCTTTTATTATAACACATGTAAGCTTTACCCTTTCATGCATATCCCAAAAATATTCCTTCATTGGCTCTTGCGTCATACTTCCCCAATTTTTCATCATTATTCTTTATGAAACATTTTCTGCCAAAGACTCTAAAGTTATTAATTGATGTCGGTTTCCCATGCAACAATTCATATGGAGTCTTTTCACAATTTGGTCTAAGATGAGATTTATTGAGAATATGAATAGTTGTGTGTACTGCTTCTGCCCAGTAGGTTTGGGGAATATTTCTTTATTGCATCATGGCTCTGGAAATCTATTGTACAGATTGGTTTTTCCTCTCTGCCACTCCATTCTATTGAGGTGTACCTGCAACTGTAAATTGTTACTTTATCCCATATTCATTGCACAGGTATGCAAACTCATCGTCTATGAATTCACCTCCTTTGTCTCATCTAATGCATTTTAGTTTACATCCAGTTTGATTTTATGCCAGTGCCTTGAATATCTTAAATTTATCAAATGCTTTAGATTTGTATCTGAGAAATTCCACCCACGTTAATCTGGAAAAATCATCGATTATCAACATGAAATACAGTTCTCCACCTAGTGCATTAGATATTGAAGGAATGCACAGGTCCATGTGTACAAGCTGAAGAGGCTTACTTGTAGATAGTTTGTCTTTAGCTTTGAATGATTTGCAAGTTTTTTTTCCTAATTGGAAGGACTTACATATGGTATTTGGTTGCTTCTTTATTGTAGGAAAATCTCTGACATCTTTCTTTTTGCTCAGTTTTATGATGTGATCAAAATTTAGATGTCCCAATATTCTATGCCATAGCCAAGATTCGTCAAGTTTGTTGATGTGGCATGCTTCATTTTATTCTTCTACTATATAAACATTACTCTCTGTTCGAACACCTTTTACCAAGGTCTTTCCTGTGGTGATTGACCTTACTTCACAATCTTGGGCTCTGAAAATGACCTCATAGCCTTTATCACACATTTGACTAACACTTAGCATATTAGCCTTTAGAATGTCTACAAAAAATACATCTTGAGCCTCTCCTCTTCCATTATTCAGGTTGACTGTGCCTTTTCCCTTGATTTTCCCTACTTTATCATTACCGAATTTTACATTCCCAGATTTCTTTTCATCAAAAGTTACAAACTTTCTTTGATCTCTAGTCATATGTTTTGAGTACCCATTGTCCACATACCATTGATTGTTATGATATTGAGCAATTAGAACAGATCACATTTATTTAGCTTCCTTTTGCATTACATGCAGTTGTTTGTTCTATAAATTTCCTGAGGAGATGGATTCTTTGGGAGGATATTCGTAAGACTTGTGCCCATTTTTATGGCAACTAAAACATTTGATTGTATTTCGGAATAGATTATGTACACGACTGAATCCACCATTGTTCTTAATTCCCTTTGAGTGTCCATACTCCAGTATCCTTATGTACGCTCTACACTCCATGGATTTATGACCGAAATTTTTATAGCAAAAACAACACACATGGAAGTAGTATATGTATTTGGCGGAGAAGGTTGTTTGGGGATATAGCCATCTGGTCATATGAAAGTTCTGTCTTTGGAAGCCATTTGATCTGTGCTGGAATTTTTCTTGGTATTTCACTCATTTTGTTTCCAGGGTTTTCCTTGTGGTGGATTTTTACTGCAACTCATGAGGAGTTGAAGAGTTTCCCACAATTTGATTCTCAGATTGCTGGGAGTCAATGTTTTCTTTTAGGACAGCTTTCACAAATGTAATAGATTTCTTATCCTTTGCCTTCGACTTGTTGGATTCTCTTTCATATCCTATCCTAGTCTTTAGAAGAGGAGATCTTTGTGCATTTAATATCCAGTGCAAATTTTCATCACCTTTTAACTGTTGAATTTTCATTGTTAAATCATTTTGAGACTTTTCCAATTTCTTCCACATACTCACCACCTTTTCTTCCAATATTCCACATTCCTGAATTTTCTCTCTTATTTTCTGCAGAAGAATGTCTTCTACTTTCCTTTCTTCTTCTAGTTCAATTTTCAATTTGATAAAATATTCAGAGTTTGGTTCTTCCTTTACATGTTTCAGAAGGATTTCCTTATGTTTTCTAGTCTTGAGTTTGAGTCTATCTTTTTCCTTTAGGGCACTCACCAACTCCCCTTCAAGATCTACCTCACCTTCTTCTTCAACTTCCAGGAGATCTTTCTCAAGTTATTCCTTGGCCATCAAAATGAATTCTGATGTTCCTTCTTCATTGGGGGATTCATCTGAGCTCTCAGATGCATTGTCGTCTTGTTGAGCATAGAATGTTCTTCTATTAAATTTGTTCCCTTTCTTCCTATTGCTGAAATTGATTTTCTCTTCCCCTTTTGACTGATTCTCTATTTTCTTATGAGGACATTTTGAAGCAAAGTGCCCCACTCTTCCACAATTAAAGCACTTAAATAGAAGTTTACCTTTATACTTACCTGTGCTTCTATCCAGTCTTCTGAAAAATCTGGCTTCTTCTTCATCAGAGCATGAGCATGTACCTTCCTTTTCTTCTATGCACTTGTCTACATTAAAGGAAACCTCCCTTGTGTTTGACTTTCCTTTAGGAAGTCTCATTTCATATGCTGTTAGGTTTCCAAGTAATTGGTTTCTGGTTAAGTTTTCCCAATTCGTTGTTTCTTCTATGGAATAAACCTTAGGATTAAACTTGGATGGTAGAGATCTCAATACTTTTTGAACTACAACACTTTCTTTAATTTATTATCCTAGGCCTATCATGATATTCACAACTTATGCAACTCATAAGAATAATGCAACTATATCTTCATCTTCATTAATTTTTAAGTTTTCAAATTGAGTTCTATGTGTTTGTAGTTTGGCCATCTTCACCTTTGTATCTCCCTCATGAATGTTTCCTAAAGTATCCCAGATTTCTATGGTAGTCTTACTATGCATTACTTTGATAAATTTTGACTCACTTAGACTGCTCAAGAGTGCATTCATTGCTTTTGCATTAACTCTGAAATTTTGTTTGGCTTCTTCCTTAGTGTCTGTATCCTTTGGTGCATATTTTTCTTCCACAACAACCCAAAATTCTATTCCTAGAGACATTAAGTATGTCCTCATTCTTATTTTCCAGAAACCATATTTTGTGCCAGTAAACAATGGGGCTTTATTTGTTGAGAATACTTCTAGGCTAGCCATTTTTGGAACCTGGGATGTAATATTCCCAATCAGTTTTAAGCTAGTTGGAATATTAAATTTTGTTTTGCTTCTAGTTAGAGGAATAAGCGGGTATGGAGACCCATAAATCTCCTTAGTAGGAATAAAATCACTCCTAATGTGAATGTAGATCATCTTAGTAGCTTTATTAAGCACCCTTGTGTGTGAAAAGGGGCTAGAGCATGTAGACTGGGTCAACTTTGACCAAATCAACAATGCTCGTATGGAAGGAGTGGCATTCATTGAGGGACAATGCAATTTTGGAGGGAGATTCCATGCATGGAAGTAGTGGCTTTAATGAGTGGGGCCCAAGGTGAGGAAGCTCACCAAGCATATAAGGAAGGGGATGGTAGCAATAGAAGGAATGATTTGATTATTATTTTTTCTATGCTCTACATGACTTGTTGCTCTCTTCAGCTGTTTATTAGAGACTACAATGCTATTTAGCACAAGGGTGTTCCTGAGCGGGAATCTCACCTTCATCCTCGGGGGACTTCGAGTGCCCACTCAAGAGAATTATTTGGACTACATTTCCAAATTATGGCATCAAGCCAAGCTCCATATTTCTTTTGTAGCGTAGTTTCTGCAGAGGGTTGTGTTGTGTTGTAGGGTGCAGCAGTGGAGAGTTGATTCGAGTGTTTTCTGAGCTATTTTTCAGTGGAGGAAGTTTTCCTTCCATTGGGAGGCCAGCAAAGAAGGCCCTTGAGCTTTATTTCAGCATTTGGCACCACGCCAAGTTATCATTAGCCCCTACAATGCAGTTTCAGTCTTGGACTGTGTTATTTTAGGTAGGAGTTGCAGGGGTGGTTTCAATACACCATTTAGGGAGATGGTTTTCTAGTGAAGGGATCAACCTTTCACCTGGAGGATATATTAGGAGGAGGCTTCATCTATCATACATCATATCAGCCATATCTTTCCAGCTATTCATTTTCAGTGAATCTTTAGCCCTAGGGATTTGGTTCACCTTTTTTATTTTGGTGTAATTTCCAGAAACCCTCTTGGGTTCTATTGGAAGGTTGATATAGAGCCTTGATATTTATGTTTAGGATCTCTTGAGGCATATATCAGTATTTTTTGTATTATTTTATGATCCCATGTTGTAGCTATGTTCACTATTACTGCGCTGTAGTAGCTCTCCGACATTTTGTATAGTAGCAGCACCTCACTTTTGGGAGGGTATTCATTGGAGGCTTGTTAGCTCATGCAGTATGATTTGTGCCTCATTATATTACACTTGTTTGTTGTTGATATGATTAAAAAAATGGCTCCATATTGGTCACTTATATTTTTACATTGATTTACACTGCTACTTTCCATTTTTATTTCCTATATTACTGCTTTCCCTATTTGGGAATACTACAGTGGTATCAAAGCATAATCTTGGCTCAGCCTGTGCATATAAGCCAATATGTCATAAGAAGAAGGAGATCCTTTCACAGATAGAGAGAATAGGTATCTCAAAAGAATAAAATGGAGATATGATTATACATATGATAAAGAAGACAAGGGAAAAACTCCCTTATCAGGAGAAGATGAGGAGAAGGAGTATCCCAAGCTTCTTCTTCGAACTATGCAAGATATTGCAAGAGAAATCAAGGAGATGAGAATGGATAGACACAAAGAATTCCCTAAAGGGTTTCTACATGGAGAAGGCTCCAACATTTCTCATCACTAGAGTGATCAACCAGTGAAGCAGTATGTTTCCCAATTCTTTACAATGCCTACATTTTTAGCAGTGGGAAATGGGGGGTTTCAAGAAGAAGAAACTCTTGAAGACTATTTTCTTGAGTATGAGTCTCAATCTTAGATATTCAAGGACCATTTGAGATTTCAAGAGTTATGTCCGATCAAGGACAATAGGACACCCTGGCATCACAATAGAGGTGGAGGATTCATATAGCACAATGATCTTCACCGGACTATGGGCAGATTTTTCTTACCCACTTCTGATGGGTCATCAAAATGCACTGCCAAATCATGGGTAGAGAAGCTATACATATACTTCCAGTTGAACCAAGTACCGGAGATGGAGGCCATAAAAATAGCAATGTTAAACCTTGAGGGTGAATCACATTATTGTTGGTTTCATGTACTTTCTACATTGGGTCATGCCAATGTGACTACATATTCGGATTTCACAAGGAGATTGGTGGAGAGGTTTGATCGAAGAGACCCAGAGGCACCTTTCATTGGGCTAGCTAAGCTCAAACAATCAGGTAATCTAGAAACTTATATTTCTGAATTTATAAAACTTTATGTTATGGTTCCTGATTTATCTGTAGCAAGGAGGGTCTATATGTTTATCGATGGGCTAGCAGAACCTCTACATGGGTTGGTTAAATATACCAAACCCACTACCCTTCAAGATGCCCTTGAAAGGGCTAGAAATATACAAGGTGCCTTTCCAAGAGCAAAGGCAACATTCCATCAAAAGCCCACTTTCCCATCAACGGGAAAATATGAGAAGTTTCATCCTTCAAAGGAGGGCCAAAACAAAGTACCTCTTAGTGATGATGTCCAAAGAGACTTGAGGAGAAGGAAGCTTTGCTTCACATGCCAAGAATCATGGGCACACAGACATAGATATGCAGTAGGGAAGGCACAGTATATAGAGGTATTTTCTGATGATGATGAGGAAGAAGAAGAGGAACCGTAAGGAGGTCATAGCATTGGGATAGCAGGAGAGGATCCACCACCACTAGGAGGGTGGAATGGAGCATTTTATCCAATTGGAGGGGCCCCTACATCATTGAGAGGAGTACCAAAGTACTTGACCTTGAGGGTTCGAGGTTCCATTCAAGATTAGAGGGTTTCAGTCTTGATTGACAGTGGGGCTACCCATAACTTTTTTGATGCCCAAATAGTGTAGAGAAAGGAAATACCCACTGAAGATTTTGAGGGATTTTCAGTTTTTGTCTCAGGAGCTAGAACTATGCAGTGCATGCATTATGTTCCATATTTATCTATCACCATGGGGACATATACATTGACTGATCAATTTTTTGTGGTTGACATACCTGACACCAATGTGATATTAGGTGTATAGTGGTTGATTACTTTGGGGAATATCACCACAGATTGGGAGACTTTGTAGATGGAGTGGATGGACAGGAAGAGTGGAAAATATCAGATGATTATGGGCATGCACACATATCCCTCACATACAGCTTCTACACAGAAAACAGAGCTGGATTTTCACAGTAGAAGCAAGGACCTAACAGTCCTATCAGTTATGTAGATGACCTTGGCCCATGAGACATTACTATTTAGTGGCATTCCATTTGGGAGGCCACCTGATCAGGAGCTGGTGTGGAATGTCTCACAACATGTTGCACCACTCATAGATCCAAGAGGAGTGGTAACATTGGGAGTTCATGACACAACACAGAGAGTCTTGGGTAGGCTCAAGGAGGAGGGATACATTCTACAAATATCATCATTACCCACTCTCACCCCACATATTGCATTGAGAGAGGATGCTTCAAGGATGGAGGATAGCACCATCATGGTGCAAGGAGACTGCTCCTTGACTTTGGAGGCTCAAAAGATATTCTCAGTTGGGGAGAAATCTTCCACACATGGTAGAGGATGGTGGCCACTCATGCATACATTGGCCAGACTCAGGAAGTTTTGGATGGGTGATAGCTTCCCATGGAAGACTAACCCCCAAAAGCTTCAACCTTTACTTGAGCATGAGCAGCTACAAGAGGAGCAGCAGAGGAAGGATAACAACATCCTGGTATGTGACTTTGGCATGGGAGATGTCAAATAAGGGGGAAGCCACATGAAATATGCTTTACATAATATATCATCAACATTGTCACTATGGACGATAGGTCCTTATTGGAGATCCCAACTATTGGTGGATTACTCCAAGGATCTTCTTACATGTAGGACACTTGATGGCCAACTATTAGATGAGGGATATTCAGTAAGAGATGGGGTCATATACTATTAGAGTAGGGTATTATTATCTAGAGCATCCAAGCTCAAGGAGAAGTTACTACATGTAGCACATGGAGATTTTCTCTTCAGCCGCACTTATTCCATGAGAGCATACCATACCATCATGGAGGGATTCACTTGGGGAGGCTTTGAAGAGGAGATACATCAGCATATTGGGAGATTCATGGATCATTTGGAGATGGAGGAGAGACATAGATCTTTGATAGAGTTATCACAACCACCTCTTTCCTCATTGGGAATGAGAGGGGACACATCTATGAGCCACTCCATTAGTTTGATCAAGGTATATGGTAAGGATCATGTTTTTGTGCATAATGATTTACTAGATGAGTATTTTCATTCCTTTACCATACATGTGCAGGTCATTGCTCCAAGTGGGGACACTCTTCCTTATAAACTTCATGGTCAACTTGGGGCCATAAATAGTGTTGATCATGGCCACTCCCTAGGAGGATTTAGGGAGATAACATATCATTCAGGGTGTACTCCATTGGCACCAAACATTACTCACCTTCTCCAAGCATGTGAGAAGACTATGGCAGCAAACAAGTGGTGGGGAAACCACTTATTATATCATGTTTTGAGGTAGTTAGGAGACATACTGCACTCGTTCCACATGTGGGACTATGATCCTCCTCTAGTATTACATATGACATCTTATGTATCCTTGGTTATGATCCCATACATTGATGATGTCCTTATCATTATTGTGGGCATGATTGGAGGAAGGATACAAGGATTGAATGTGCCCATTGGTAGTGAGATTCTCCATGTTTCTTATGCTTCATGCTTCAGGGAGAACATTGGGAAAACCATGATTGCTACATTGGATATTTTGTTTCCTTATGAGGTGAGTCATTGGCATCTCATGAGTACTTGGGAGGAGCATTTCAGGGAGGGATTTATTGGGAGACACTTGGCTCATGAGGAAATATTATCACATGGAGGTGTCACTAAGGAAGGAGGAGAAGAGTTGCAACACTCACCTTTACAATTTCTTGAGGAGAAGCAACAGTTGGGAGGGGAGGACTGTAATATTCCCAATTAGCTTTAAGCTAGTTGGAATATTAAATTTTGTTTTGCTTCTTAGTTAGAAGAATAAGAGGGTATGGAGACCCATAAATCTCCTTACTAGGAATAACATCACTCCTAATGTGAATGGATATCATCTCAGTAGATTTATTAAGCACCCTTGTGTGTGAAAATGGGTTGGAGCACGTAGACTGGGTCAAATTTGACCAAATCAACAACGCTGGTATGGAAGGAGTGGAATTCATTTAGGGACAATGCAATTTTGGAGGGAGATTCCATGCATGGAAGTAGTGGCTTTAATGAGTGGGTCCAAAGGTGAGGAAGCTCACCAAGCATATAAGTAAGGAGATGGAAGCCTTAGAAGGAATGATTTGATTATTTTGTTGTCTATGGTCTGTACGACTTGTTGATCTCTTCAGCTGTTTAGCGGAGACTGCAGTGATGTTTAGCACAAGGGTGTTCCTGAGTGGGAATCCCACCTACATCCTCAAGGGACTTCGAGTGCCCACTCAGGAGAATTATTTGGGCTACATTTCCACATTCTGATATCAGGCCAAGCTTCATATTTCTTCTACAGCACAGTTTCTGCAGAGGGTTGTGCTGTGTTGTAGGGTGCAGAAGTCGAGAGTTGATTCGGGTGATTTCTGAGCTAGTTTTCAGTGGAGGAGGTCTCCTTCCATTGGGAGGCCAAAAAAAAGGACCTCAAGCTTTATTGCAACATTTGGGACCAATCCAAGTTATCGTTAGCCCCTACAGCGCAGTTTGAGTCTTGGATTTTGTTATTTAGGGAGGCGTTGCAGGGGTGGTTTCAATACACCATTTGGGGAGATGGTTTTCTAGTGAAGGGATCAACCTTTCACCTGGAGTTTATATTGGGAGGAGGCTTCATTATATGCTACATCATATCAGAAATATATTTCCATCTATTCATTTGCAGTTAATCTTCATCCCTAGGGCCTTGGTTCACCTTTTGTATTTTGGTGTATTTTTCGGAAACCCTCTTGGGTTCTATTGGGAGGTTGATATAGAGCCTGGATCTTTAATTTTAGCATCTCTTGAGACATATATCAATTTTTTTTGTATTATTGTATGATACCATGTTGTAGCTATATTCATTATGACTATGCTGTAGCAACTCTCTGGCATTTTGTGTAGTAGCAGCACCTCACCTTTGAGAGGGTTTATTCATTGGAGGCTTGTTAGCTCATGTTGTATGATTTGTGCCTCATTATATTACACTTATTTTCTGCTAATATGATTAATAAAATGGCTCCATATTGATCACTTATATTTGTACATTGATTTACACTGCTACTTTCCATTTTTATTTCCTATATTACTGCTTTCCCTATTTGGGAATACTACATAGGACCTCCTTCCAGTTGTTAAACTGTTACTAAAGGAACCTGCTCTAATACCAATTGATGAACCCTTAGATAAAATAAGAGGGGGAGTGGGGTGAATCAGTTTAGTAAATTCATGGACATTTAAAAATTTTCTTTAAACTTATTTACACCTCCATTTCATAAGCAACTTAATATATAATGAATCAGCAAACTTAATATGAGAGCAGCAAGTGTTAAGCAGATTAAATACAATACATCAACACATAATCATCATGCTCATAGAAACATATATAAGTGGAAACCCGTAAGGGATAAAACCACATCTTATTATTTTTTTGAGGCAAAGTCAAGCTCCAGCTCCCTCTCACAATTGATTTTCTATAGGCTCCAACCTACATGAGGCTACTACCTCAATTTCTGCAAGCTACAACTTGCACGGAAGCTCAACCTCCAATCTATTTTCTGTAGGCTACAACCCATAGGAGGCTCCTACCTCAACCAACTACAACTGGACATCTATCAAGCTACAACTTTATATGGAAGCTAAAAATCCCTTACACTACAATAAAATCACATGTTTACCTAGATACCAAATATGTTTTACTCCTTCTTCACTGTTGCCTTTTCAGCCTTCATATCTACTTCATATCAGCTCTGGATGTGCACAACATCTCTATCTGCTCACTCTCACGCTTCCACTCTCTAACCTCTTTTATGCACATTACAATAACATCATTTATAGAGATAACTTCATGGTTGTTTGTATTCTATATGGGAATATGAAGTGAAAAGTCATGACTCTTTTCCTTCCACCCACTCATTTCCTCACTTAGCATATTCAAAATGTTACAACAATATATATATATATATATATCAAATGGAGTTTTTCTTTTCCTTGGAGACTTGCCTTTGCATCAAAAACAATATAAAATACTCAATGAATTTACATTTACAGTTACAAAAATATTTCAATTCAGCCCTTCTAGCTTCTTTCTTTTCTGTTCATTTTTCCTTCTCTGCTTTTTGTCCCTTTGTCTTCTCTGCCTGCTATTATATTTCCAACTGTGCAGCCTAACCGTCTTTGCCCAAATTTACCCATGCCTTTACTTTTTACACAACCTCTGCCTATTGCATATCTTACCCACAACGTTCTATGCTCTTCTCTCTATGTTGGGTCACTTATACACCCGAGTACTTCCTTCGTGTTCAGAATTTTGTTTTAATAGGCGCACTACCATTTTCATTATAGTCGGGTAACTTTCCCAAGTCTCCTCCTCTACGTTTAGACTTTCGTTTATAGCTACAACGTTCAACCTTCTTGCATGCATTGTCGGGTCTCTCTACCCAAGTCCATTTTCCATGCATTCAGGCCTTTCCTTTGTAACCTGAATCGACCTCCGTTTCCAATTTTTTCTTCATAAAAACAATGCAAACACTCTAAACCTGGACAAGAAATATGTTAATATTTACCTCTGAACCACATCGCATCTGCTTCACAAATCGCACTCCGCACTTCAATGTTATTATGTGTTTCTTAAGTGCTTATCCTCCTAAGCTTTGCGATTTGTGATATGCAATTGGGTCCCACTTAACTTTATCTCAACTTTGATATCGCAGATTTCTATTGCATGTTTCTTATCGCAAAGTTCTCTAATCTATGGATCTTCACCTCTTGCAATTTTCGATTTGAAAAATGCGGGCCAAGTCCACATTATCCCCATGTCATCATGCCACATCACCTTGCCATGTCACTGCCATTTCACCTTTCCATATCATCATAAATTAATTGTGATCTGGGGTCAGGGCCACATCATCTACCACGTCAACTTGCCACGTCACTGACTACGTCATCACCACGTCACTACCTACGTCATCTTCCATACTTCACATATCGAGTATCGCTACTTACAACATGTAGCTTGCGATAACTTAATAAACATTTAAATTTCCGATAGCGATATGCGATCGCATCGCATCGCAACCCCACTTCTTATCGCACCGCGACTAAAAAAAATTAACTTGCGAAAAATTAACATATAAATATAAAACTCGTCGATAGCGATGTGCGCTATGCGATAAAGGGTTCAGGTCCCACCAGGGGTGCCACGTTATTGCCACGTCATCTAGCCACGTCACCATATCGCACTTCGCAGTTTCTATGATTTCTGTGTTTCTGCAGTTTTTGCGATCATCCTTCCACTTGCGATTGCAATATGCGATTAAGATGCTGAACACTGTTCTGCACGCATTTCTTCTGGATATTACCAGACTCATTCACGAATCGTTGCACTGTTCTGAATGTAAAGATACACGACTCGAACCTGACCTATGTAGAGTTCTGAACGTATTCAATAGCTCGACTCTTGAGCTTTTCTAAACTTAAAATAACACGACTTGACCCACTCGTGCATGACTTTTCCCATGTTCACGACTTCACCTAATGCATTCATGACTTCACCCAATATGTTCACGACATGACCCAGCTTGCCGCCTTTGCAGCCTTTTCTCCTTTGCTATTGCTTCTCTGCTCCTTTTCCATCAATGATAATTTTGGTGTTACTCCTTTCTTTTCCTTTTCCATCAATGACAATATTTCCAACAATTGAAATATTTCCAATCCCTGATTGTTTTTAATCCCAAAATTTCTTCTATCATTTTTTATTTTTGGAGGGTGATATTCCATGTATATACATGGATTTTTCTATTATTTTTGTCACCTCTTGAGGCTCTTGAAACTTATCTAGATTAATTTTGAAGCATCTTGAAATCACAGAAGAGGCCCCTCCTAATAAGATGGTGTCATCTACAAACTCAACGTGGTTTATACTCTTGATCCCTTATTTATATCTGATCCCTAGAATATGTTGATATTTTCGATCAACTTCTAATATTCTTCTTAGGGATTTTTCCATAATAATATAGATAAAGGGGGAGAGAGGGCATCCCTAACACATCTATAATATTCCTTTTTGGGGATTCTCAAGATTCTATTTCAGAGATGGACTACAGTGGAATTTAATGGTTATGTCACCTTTAAAAAGAGGGTGAGAACCAAAGGCTAACTGGCCAACTATAGACTCTGCCTATAGAACTTGGATTAATCCCTTTCAGGAATCTCAATAAGGTCTTCAATAAAAACGCTATATAAGAAAATCTGAGCAAGAATAACGCAGATCAGGGCTGGGATCCCCTCATTTATGCTATATGTGACTTACATATGCAATTTCATCAGAAAAAAATAAGCTTAAGCACATTAAATAGATCTCCCACAGTCAATACTAGCTAGAAATTAGCCAAAGAGAAGAGTTGTTACAACATGAAAACCCCAGCTACAAGAATTGCGCAGTTTTTACTGAAACTCAGAGGAGGAAAGAAAAATATTTGATACTTCAGAGATATGATAGTAAATCAGATTTATATTTGATCTTATTTCCTCTACAACAGATTACAAGGAGAACTAGGGCAAAATCCCTTCAGAAATTAGAGTTGTAACTAGGAATAAACTGCAGAAATACATAGACAGCGTTATTTTTCAGATGGTTCAGCTGTTGTACATTAAATTTTAGATCTATGACATATGTATGGATGAAACATCATATCTAATACACATCTGGAAACTCTAAGACTTTAAGAACAAGATCCAATTGGAATTACATCAAAATATTGCATAATAAGCTGTAGATCAAAATTACAATTTGCAGTGCTGCAGAAAACCCAGAAATTTCTGAAGATAACTTTTACTGCTGGAATAGATCAGATCTATAGAGACATGGATCAGCAACCCAATCCATGGATCACCAAGGGAAGGCAAGCCTAACACCAAGAGATCTTCCTCCAAACTGATAGCAAACTGAAATAAGAAAGCCCTCTCACAAAATAACGCAGTATTGAGCAGAAACTGTGTAGAGGGTGAAGGAGACTGAATAAATTAAATGAAATTATAGATTGGATACAAAATATGGATCATCTATATCTTTGGAGGTTGAATAACACACTCCAACAGAGAAAGCCTCTCAAAACAAGCTAGATCTAAGCAGATCTAGAAAACCACTTGCTACAAAATATAGTAGCTGCAAAACCCTCAATGGGCCAATGCTGCTCATGAAAATAGAGCTTGGCCTCAAACTAGATAGTGGATCACTTCATCAAAGAACTCCTCCAATTATCCTCAAGGGAAGAGATGAAACCCCTAAACATGAATTCCAATCACAATCCTCCACTAAACAGCAAAGAATGGTATTTGTCTAAGCAGACAAATACTTCAGAAATATGATCTATCAACAACCTCTTCATGTTGCTCTCCTCCTTATTTTATAACATGAGGAAACTCTTGAAAAACCTAAACAACTTTGATGAATTAGCCCTCTTCACATTAGAGGCTCCCTTCTAGAACTGCGCAGTCCCTTTTGGAGATACAATGAACCTAGACAGCACAATTGACTTGGTCAAGGTGGACCCAATCTTTGGCTCAAACCTCTTTCACACCTGCAAGTGATTATGTACATAGCCTTGATTTGTCTTTGTTCACATGGGCATTTATTTATTCAAAATTTTTATGAGTTTTACATGTCCTCCTTTATTCATTTATTCATAAAACATAAATTAAATCAAAATTGAATGTCTCCTCTTAGCTAAGGCTAAGTAGGAACATTACAGTCTTCCCCTCCAAAATGTTGCTTGTCCTCAAGCAACTGATAGGGTAAGAACTATAGCTATTCTCCTTCTCCATTGATGGCACCATCAATAATCAAGCTCTCATCATGGATTAAGTGCTCACCAAGCCAATACATCAGAAACTACTCCTCCAATGCTAACATGATAGGTGCATAGTCTGCCCCTTCAGGAGTGTAAAACTCAACAAAAATGAACATGGGTGAAGCAATGTCATATCTGAAACAAGTATCATGAAGTACAGAATAAAGTTCCATCCCATGTGGTACATGTACACTACTTACCTTTTGCCCATACATACCCATAAACAATACCAATATGTCATCTATGTATGGAAGCAAAATCACAAATAGGCAAACTGAAATTTGCACTTGAGGAGGTGGGTCACAATCCCACATAAGGTACCAGTGCAGTGCACTCCTTGTTTTGAGTAGATCTGATTGTGATAGGTGGTAATCCCACCACATCTTTGCTGCATGGGTCACTTTGACATGGCTGAAAGTGAAGCCCTCATTAGGTGCTTTTGGGAAGCACCCATCATGATAAATAATCTCCCTGTGCACCTCAAGGGAGTGGCCAGCTTTGGAATTTTTATTGGCATCATCATTGCCATAAGATATGCATGTAATATTACTCCTTGTAGGAGCCATGGCTTGCATACATATGGTAAGAGAATGTGCCAAATCAGAAAAATAAACTTGCTCCACAAGATCAGATTTCTTACCATTCGAGTCTCCCATACACATAGAGTTAGGAATGGGCTTTTCTCCACTTTTAAGAGAAGAAAGAGATGGTTGAAATGTCTCCTGCATAGGATCCCTTGGCTGCCCCATCTCCACATAACTATTGCACTCTTGTAAGTGCTAATATAGTTCCTCCCAATCATAATGCTGATGTAGTTCTTCCTCCATACCCTCCCAATCAAAACTCTTCAAGATTAGGGAGTAGATTTTTGCTGACTGCATGTAGCTGGAAAGGAACTCCTCGTGTGCCCTTTGTAGTATTTCTTGCTTAATATTGGAGGCTTGAGACAAGAATACTTTACCAAGATTATAGATGACCCCTTCATGGACCAAATAGGCTCCTCCTTGCTTCATGCCATCTAAGATCATCCCGGTGTGCAGATCTTTGGAGTACTCCACAAGGAGTTGAGACCTCCAATATGGATCTACACTTCTCAACAAATAAAGCGTTGTTGATGCATTTATGGTGGTGCTTGCCTTGTTTCTACTTGTTTCTTTGGCACTATGCATGCCAAAATTGTTTGTGGGAAAGTTGATCCTCCCCTTTGCTTCCTCCCACAGCACTGTGACTCTCTTCTCCATTGTTTCAGCACTTGGTGAAGCTTCTCCCACAGAATCTAATGGCACCCCAAGTGGCTTGGCATGATGTAGGAATGTTCCTTGCAGCATTCTCATAAACATGAGAGAAGGAACTGTGAGGTCCCTGCCCCCACTGCACAATTCCATCTTTATTGTGTGAGTGGAAACATCAAGTGAAGGGTAGGTGTGCATACCTTGAATGATTTGTTGTTTCCCACTCTTCAAATCCACCCATTCCATCTACAAGGCCTTCCAATAAGTGGTGACCTTTCCCAAAGTAATCAACCACTGGAAACCCAAGATGATGTTGGTGTCTAGTATATCCACTACAAAGAAGTGGTCCTCCAAAGTGTAGGTCCCCATAGTCACAGTCAGTGATGGAACATACTACATGCACTGCATAGTCCTATCTCCTGGAACCAAAATAGAGAACCCATCAAAATTATCAGTAGGGATCCCTCTCCTCTGCACAAAATGAGCATCAATAAAGTTGTGGGTTGCCCCACTGTCAATCATAATAGATACTCTTTGGTTCATAACTGAACCTTGCACTCTAAGAGTCAAATACTTGGGCACTCCTCTCAAAGAAGCAAGAGTCCCACTGGTTGGAGCAAATTCTCCTTCTTCTTCTCTAGATGATTATGGGTCCTCCTCATCATCATCACCAGCACTGTGACCTCTCCTAGGTCCATCATTTCCCTCCTCCTCCTCACAATCAAAGAAGACTTCAATATAGTGTGCTCTTCCAGCAGCACATCTATGCCCCGGTACCCATGGCTCTTGACAAGTGAAACATAATTTCTTCTTCCTCAGCACCCTCTAGAGATCATTGTCAAGAAGCTTCTTCGGTGAGCTCTCCTTAGGTGGAGCATCTTTCCCCTCCTTCCCCTTAGAAGAGTGAGTGGTTTTTCTTGGGAAGGTTGCCTTTGCCCTTGGCAAGGCATCTTGGAGATCTCTAGTTCTTTCAATGGCATCATGCAGTGTGATGGGCTTGGTAGACTTAACCAACCCATGCAAAGGTTCTTCCAAGCCATCAATGAAAATATAGACTCTCCTTGCTACTGAAAGATCAGGAACCATTACAGACAACCTCAGGAATTCAGAGATGTAGGCCTCAGCATCTCCTGTCTGTTTAAGCTTTGCCAAGCTTATGAAAGGGGCCTCCGGATTCTTCCGATCAAATCTCTCCACTAGTCTCTTAGTGAACTCAACATAAGTGGAAACATTGCTGTGCCCCAATGTAGAAAGTCCATGAAACCACCAGTTGTGGGCTTCTCCCTCAAAATGCACTGCAACAATCTTGATGGCTTCTGCTTCAGGCACTTTATTCAACTGGAAATAAATTTCCAACTTCTCCACCCATGCTTTAGAAAAACAAGAGGGTGATCCATCGAACTTAGGCAAGAAGAACCTGCCCATGGTGTGGTGCCTCCCATGAAGGAAGCCTCCATCTCTATACTGCTGCAATGGCCTCCTCCGGTCCTTGAGATGGAAGAAGTCTTGAAAGCTCAAGTTATCCTTGAACCTTTGACTTTGTGAATCATATTCTGCAAAGTAGCCTTCCAAAGAGGTTGACTCTTGAAGCCCTTCATTCTTTACATCCAAGAAGGTAGGCATTGTAGAGCGTTGTGAGATCTATGGAACTTGAGGCAAGCTCACAGGTTGACCAGTCCCAAACTGAGACATTTCAGAACTTTCTCCTTGATGGAATCTCCCAAGGGACTCCCTCATTTGATCTATCCTCATCTCCTTTATCTCCTTGGATAGATCTTGCATAGCTTCCAAGAGAGTTTTTGCAAACTCTTTTTCCTCCTTATCTTTATCATTCACCAACTCGAGGGCTTTCCCCTTGTCTTGACCCTTGTCAAGGTCAATAGTAGTATAGTCATAATTTCTATGACTTCTGTTCTGGTATCTCCTCTCCCTCTCAGAAAGAGGATCTTCATCTTCAGAATGCAGCATGACTGAAGCTCCAATGCTAGCACATGCTATGCCAAGAGTGGAGCTTCGATACCACTGTAATATTCCTTTTTGTGGATTCTCAAGATTTTATTTAAAATATGGACTACAGTGGCATTTACTGGTTATGTCACCTCTAAAAAGAGGGTGAGAACTAAAGGCTACCTGGCCAACTATAGACTTTGCCTATAGAACTTGGATTAATCCCTTTCAGGAATCTCAACAAGGTCTTCAATAAAAACGTTGTATAAGCAAATATGAGCAAGAATAATGCATATCGGGGCTGGGATCCCCTCATTTATGTTGTATGTGACTTAAATATGCAATTTCATCAGAAAAAAATAAGTTTAAGCACATTAAACAGATCTCCCACAGTCAAGACTAGCTAGAAATCAGCCAAAGAGAAGAGTTGTTACAACATGAAAACCCCAGCTACAAGAATTGCGCAGTTTTGATTGAAACTCAGAGAAGGACAGCCAAAGATCTGATAATTAATAGATATGACAGTAAATCAGATTTATATTTGATCTTATTGCCTCTACAACAGATTACAAGGAGAACTAGGACAAAATCCCTTCAGAAATTAGAGCTGCAACTAGGAATAAACTGCAGAAATACATAGACAGCGTTATTTTTCAAATGGTTCAGCTGCTTTACATTACATTTCATATCTATGAAATATTTATGGATGAAACATCAGATCTAATACAGATCTGGAAACTATAATACTTTAAGAACAAGATCCAATTGGAATTACATCAAAATATTGCATAATAAGCTGTAGATCTGAATTACAATTTGCAGTGCTGCAGAAAACCCAGAAATTTCTGAAGATAACTTTTATTGTTGAAATATATCAGATCTATAGAGACATGGATCAGCAACCCAATCCACAGATCACCAAGGGAAGGCAAGCCTAACACCAAGAGATCTTCCTCCAAACTGATAGCAAACTGAAATACGAAAGCCCTCTCACAAAATAACGCAGTATTGAGCACAAAATGCACAGAGGGCGAAGGAGACTGAATAAATTAAATGAAATTACAGATCTGATACAAAATATGGATCAGCTATCTCTTTGGAGGCTGAATAACACACTCCAACAGAGAAAGCCTATCAAAACAAGCTAGATCTAAGCAGATCTAGAAAAACACTTGCTACAAAAGATAGCAGTTGAAAAACCCTCAATGGGCCAGCGCTGCTCATGAAAATAGAGCTTGGCCTCAAACCAGATAGTGGCTCAATTCAGCAAATAAATCCTCCAATTATCCACAAGGGAAGAGATGAAACCCTTAAACAGGAATTCCAATCACAATCCTCCACTAAACAGTAGAGAATGGTATTTGTCTAAGCAGAAAAATACTTCAGAAATATGATCTATCAACAACCTCCTCATGTTGCTCTCCTCCTTCTTTTATAACATGAGGAAACTCTTGCAAACCCTAAGCCACTTTGATGAGTTAGCCCTCTTCACATTAGAGGCTTTCAGAATCGCGTAGGTCCTTTTTAGATACAATGAACCAGACAAATGCTATTGACTTGCAGCCCAAGGATCTGTCTTGGCTCAAACCTCTTTCACACCTGCAAGTGATTATGTACATATCCCTGATTTTTCTTTATTCACATGGGCATTGATTTATTCAGAATTTTTAGGAGTTTTACATGTCATCCTTTATTCATTTATTCATAAAACATAAATTAAATCAAAATTGAATGTCTCCTCTTAGCTAAGGCTAAGTAGGAACATTACAACATCTCCCTAGAGGCTTTTAAGAAGCCTTCTACCCTGCCATTGATGAGGGGGGCTATCCAAGGAGACGATATGCACAGGGCAACCCATTTTATAAAGGTAGCATCAAAACCCATCCTCCTCATGACTTTCAGCAGGAATTCGTGTCAGACCCTATCAAAAGCATTCGCCATATCCATATTTATTATCATTCCTTAGTATCCTTTTTTCCATCTCAAATCATTATCCTCCTGAAGCAAAATTATGTTATCAAAAATTTTATGCCCAGAAACAAATCCCCCCTGATTGATAGAGATCAAAATAGGAAGCATATTTTTGAGTCTGGAGTCCAGCAGCTTCGAGATGACTTTATACGAGACATTACAAAGAGAAATAGGCCAGAATCTTGCAAAGAAGGAGGGGTAGGACTCCTTAGGGATTAAGGCCAAAAAGGAATATTTGATTCCTCCCCCTATTATAAAAATTTTAGAGTATCCTATCATACAACACAGGTATTTGTGGATTACTTGCCATAAATTTTGGTAGACATTGGCAGAGAACCTATCCAGTCCTGGAGATTTTCCAGGCAAAAAGGAGATAGGCCCGAAATTGGGGGAAGGCAAGAAAACGAGGCTGATTGGACGATTGTATGAGCCACACGAAGGGAGAATATAGGATTTTAGGAAAATATTCATCATGAGCAGGCTGTTAGAGGTCAGGAAACGGTCAAGACGAGCCGCAATATGGCTCGAATTAGAATGTTTGTTATTCCAGGTATAAAGAAATTTAGGAGGCTTAACATCAAATACGTTGAGGTTGAGGATTAATTCCTCCATATTTTCTTGAGAAACATCGCTAATAGTGGAGCCTCCCCTCTCCTCATTTTGTCCCATGATGGTGTTGAAATATCCTCCCATAATATAGTTGCACCCATATTCAGAGTTTTTTAACTCCATTAAATACTTCCAACATTCTTGTTTCTCTCTAAAGTGGACATAAATATATATATTTCTCACATAAAAGGTATGTTGCAACTCTAAAATATTAAAATAGTTTGCAATCCAATGAGTGTTTTTTAAAGAGCTTACTACATATAATTTTGTAGGATTCCACATCGTGCAGAGGCCTCCCGAAGAACCTCTCAATATTTTTTCTTCAATATTTCTAAAACCCCAAAGCGAGGAATGAATGGAGGATATTTCAGTATCGCTCAACATTGTCTCCTAGAGGAGGGTGACTATTTGTCTTTACTTTTGTATTAAATATTTCACTTCCATTATTCATTTTTCTAGAACCAAGACCCCTACAATTCCAGGAGATAATATTCATTATTTACCTTTTTTATTTGGTATCCCTTTTATAGGGCCTGTTGGACTTCCCTTTTTTCCTCCTTTATTCCCCAAATTGGCTAACTGGCGAGGAATAGTGTGTTGAGAACCCAATTCCTTGTCGTATTATGTTTTTTATTTCCTTATTTATTTGTTTTATTTCTGCCGTTATCTTATTATCTTTATGTCCATATCCCTGAGTCTTGATCCATCTAATTTTTCGTCTACTGAGATCGCATGTAATTTCATTATTGTTATTTCTTTGGAGGATAGGAACCCTTTTTCTTATGCATTACTAGTTTTTGCTGGGCTTGTGGGTATTTATTTTTGTTGTTTCAAAGTTGAGGAAAGAAGAGAAACCTCTACACTACTAATTCCAAGAGAAGATCCCCCCTCTTCCTGAATAGAGGCCAATGAAGATAACTTATTCTTATCTATTACTGCTTCGTTTTATGAGGTTTCTGCCTCACGAGTGGGAATAAGCTCGCTTTGGATTGGACCTTCTTTCTGAAGAACTAAGTTGGAGGTTGTGACTCGATGATTACTTTGTTGGTTATTCCTTTTTTTCCTCTTGGCTTGCTGCCATTGTTCATAATTTTCTTCTCTTGGCTGATCAGGAGAGTCCTGATGCTTTGGGAATCTCTTAGAAAAGTTCTCATATTTATGGCCTAGCTTGCATTTAAATGGTAACTGATCATAGTCCACTTCCTGTACATGAGCCCAACTGTCCACACAAATATTAACAATAGTTGGAAGCCCTTTTTCACGGTATACCTCCATGCAAATCCTTGCACACGAATATAGACCATCCTTTGGCTCAAAAAAATCGATATATTTTCCCAAATATTTCCCTATCATATGGAAGGTTGTGTCATTCTAGAAATGGAGCGGGAGACATGGGAGATTTTCCCATACTAGGACAAAAGAGGGAAAATCGTAGTCTGGATTGAAGCTAGGACTCCATCTATCTAAATACAACCCTTGTGTGCCCATGAACTATGGGCCACTCCTAAATACCAAATCTTTGTCCAACCTGTTTTTAAAAAATAAGTTGTAGAATCCCTTCCCACAGAACATTGACATAACCTTTTCTTGAATAAGTAGTTTCCAATTATTTTCTATCCCAAAACGAATTGAGCGAGGTGAAGGTCATAGGCCCATGAAATAGCCAATAAGGCCCCGATCTGTGAGTTGCAGAGCTCTGGAGCAACCTTGCGGGGAACTGGTGGTGATATTAAGGATTTCATTAGCTTTTTTAACAAAGCGTGAAGGACCCTTCTTCTGAAACTTAGGTTCACCAGAGTGTTGAAGGCTGCAATTTTTGTATCCAAAGAGCCAACCAAGGTCAGCACAACCATATGGTTGTTTGACCAGACAATGGCAAGGATACAAGATGGAAAATAGGATCAAAGGGAACACGGGGGAGAGTGGAGAAAGGGCAGAGGGAGGAGCCATCAACAGGAGGCCAAGGGCACAAATCCGCAAGCAATGCAGAATCATATGACCATCAGAGCGCGAGTTGCAAATAGTTATGGAAAAAATTGAGTTTAGTAATTTTCATAATTTATATTAATACTATTCACTATTAATAATTAATATATTATAACAATAATAATATTGTATTATTAATATCAATAATATTTATAATTTATTATTATTATTTTATTTTATTTTTCGATAAAAGGTTCAATAATTATACTATCATGAAAAAATCATTACATACATATGTTTTTCTTCCACTCTACATGCCTCACTCCAACCAGATTTGTTGGAAAGGAGAGATAGGCTATGAGACACAAAATTAATCAGTTTACCCTTTATTCCCAAAGGGGCTATGTAGCCAGACAAGCCAAAAAATAGACAAAAAGAGAGAACAACCTATCAATTTCATATCAAGGTGGCTAATGAGGGAGATGTCGTGGAAGACCAACAAAATGATCTTATCGCTCATGCATGTGTAAGTCGATGTTCTCTAGGCGAGCCTTTATTGCTTCCAAGCGTTCATTTTTTTAGCGCAGGATTATGTGGACATTGTCTAGTTATTCCAAAATTTATGCATGGATGGACTAAATATAATTTAGTTACACCATCATTTCTTTGCGGTCCTCATAGTGGTGGTCACGCAGTATGTCCATATTTTCCTAGATACTCCTCAGTTGTTCTGCAATTGATTCCAATAACGTTGGTTGGATGACATGTCTCGGGGAGAGGGTCGGGTCCTGAGCAATTCCCTCCTCTATATCTACATTTTTTGAATTCTCTTCACAGGAGAAAGAGCCTCATCCTACACGGTCCCTAGGGTGGCCCAGCTGTCGACCCCCTCTGCGCAATATCTCTCTCGGATGTTGCATGTCTCCAAGAAGGAAGTCATGCCCGAACTGAACTGACATGCATATACAATTTCCACATAAACTTTTCCCTATTGTCGCACATGAAAGGTATTTAGCCAAATATCCCTCTTGTGAAAGAACTTTTCAAAGATAGCACTATACCATAACCCCCCCACCCCGCCTCCATAATCAATGCACAAAATATGAAGACACACATAAGAGAGACTAAGAGAACCCATGCCCTAACCCAAAAAATGCAGAGGTTAAGTAACAAAGGCTATAGAAAATACCCCAAGGCGATGTTTTTTGATATCGGGGCTGCCCTGAGCAAACTAATTATTACGAGGGGTGTTGCAATTACCCTTCCAATTTCCCATGCTTGGTGTCAAGAGTAAACAAACAATATGGGAGATCCCAAATGCCCACAAGATGCTAAAAAAGGATATGGAGAACTTTTCGAGAGAGGTTTTACCACCCAACCAGGGATGACCACTGACTCACACCACCTGAGGGTTAACAAACATACCCAAACACTTAAAACCTCAAGGCTAAAACAAGATTCCCAAAGAAAATTAAAGACCTCTAATATCGAACAAATAGTTACTCGACTAGACCAACGGAGAGAGAATGTCGAGCCTTCCACCTTGGCCTCAATTAGGGTTGATATGATACCCAAAGTTGATATACCAAACAACACCACCCACCAAATGAAATCTCAGTCATCAAAATTTGGAGTGTCCTTCCAAGAATCCAGGGGCCACTCTGAGAGGCTATCTCTACCTAAATTAATGCAACCTAGACCCTGGAAAAACTCAACAAACTGAACCAATCATCCGAGCCAACTTCCTCATTCAAACCTCCACCACCCTGGCCTTTCAACTTCTGTCGCAGGCCTGAATATTTGTCAAAATCAACGCCACCCTTCTCTATTTCTTTTCTCATCACCCGGTCCGCACAAACTATTACCCTTCACGGCCAGCGCAAGAATTTAATACACAAGTCCTCCAAAAACATCCTATGTCGAGTGGGAAGCCCAATTTTTTCCCATCTTTTGTTTTGCATGAATGATAGGTGGTCAAGGGGATGGAGATGCCAAAACCCACTCATCCAAGGTTTGTTCACCCCCATCAGGGGATTATTAATTATTCTATTAACTTTATTGAGACGAGAGACTCATTCTAAAGCCCAGTATGAAGGATATGTGTAAGTATGTTTGTCCCTCTTAAAAAAATATAAATATATATTTTCTAAATAGAAAAGCAATATCGGCTATAATAAAAAAAAATTCTAAATAGAAAAGAAATATCGGTTCTAATAAAAAAGAAAAAAAATATCCTATGCATATTTAATTAGCTGTCCATATTACCTAATACAAAATTTCATCTAAAGTAATTAGAAGTAAAAAACACGTGATATAAACTTCACATGTATATCGAAAAAAAGGTTAAAATATATTTTAATGTTATATAAATATGCAATGTCAGTTATGAATAAATTATTTTAATATGAATTAATATTCACCTATACTCAAAATATATATTTTTGAAAATCAGTTGGCTTAATATACATATTATGTAATCTTTGAAACATCCAAAAATACAATTTAAACAATAAAAAATTATACATTATTTTTTGCACTCTAAAATAAGTTTGCACCTAAATAAATTTGACCTCTCTCAGCTCATATTAGATCTATGCTTAAGATGGATCTATGCTAGTTATATTTATGTATTAATATTTTTTAGGTTTTAGTTTTTAAAATTTCTTTTAAGGGTTTTTAACTATCAACATAATTTAATTCTACTCTTCCTTCCCTTTATTTATATGTATATCTCTTCTCCTCTCCTCCTCTCAAAATAATATTTTGTCATCCTCATACATCTTACAAATCAAACTGTGAATCATATTTCAGCCTCACCCTCTTGGACCAATGTTTATTTTTTATTAGACCATTTCATTACAAACTTAACTTAAATATATTATTGCATTACAAACTTAACTAAAAATATATTATTTCATTACAAAATTAACTTAAAATCTATTGTTTCACTACAAAAATATAAACTGGCCAATTCTTGAACACCTTGGCCTTAAGATCCATAAGGATATCTAATAATTAAAACGTAGAACAAGAATTGAACCACCTTACAAATGTCTTCAAGGAAACTAGCTACAAAACAAGGATATCTTTAGTCCATCAAGCGAGCAAAAATAGGGAAGATGCCTCCTCGGAACTCAATAAAGTCACAACATTTTATTGATGAAGCACACCTTCCATACATCCATGGTGTAACTAATAAAACAGATAAATTTATTAAGAAAAGGAATATTGGTTATGTGTTCAAACCATTAGATACGATTAATAAACAAAATATGAAATTTGTATAAGTTAGTGTTGACCAACATCAAATCAAGGGAGTGTGAAAATTTGATTTCTCTTATGGTATGTGCTACATTGGTGAAATGTGAGATCCTTCAAAATGAGAACAAAGGAACATGGAGCAGACACAAAAATTCAACATGCCCACACTTCTACCCTTGTGAAACACTCCCTCCACACTAAACTTCATATCTGTGTTGAAAACATGGAGATCATATCCAAATACGACCACTATTTCAGAAGAAGATTTAGAGGGGATTTGGAGATACTAAGACATCCAAACAATCTCAATCAAGATGGTGGACTTGAGGTAAATTTTAATTGGTTCCCTCTTATCATTTAGCTCATCAACCCCTCGTTTATTTTTTCCTTGAACATATATTTCCCTTGATTGATTTCTCTCCCCTAGATTCTCCTTGTCATATCTTCACACCCCCTCCTTTCATTCCCTTTGATTATCCCTTCCAATCCTTCTTTTATGTTCATTCATTTTTCCATATTCATATCAATTCATTCTTTCATAAACATATTAATTCGTCTCTATTATCACATTATAAATATTAATGTTAATAGTCTATTATTAGGTTTGTGACTTATATTTATATTAATAATTCATTTATTAGGCATGAGATTTATATTAATAATTCATTTAGTATGTATAGAACTAATATTAATAATTATTTATTAAGATATATAATTTATATTAATATTATTCACTACTAATAATTAATATATTGTAACAATAATAATATTACTTTATTAATATCAATAATATTTATAATTAATTTAGTTATTTTTTGGTCAATTAAAGGTTCAATAATTATATTATCATGAAAAAAGCATTACATACATCCATTTTTTCTTCCACTCTACCTGCCTCATTCTGACGAGATTTGTTGGCAAGGAGAGTTGGGCTATGCGACACAAAATTAAATAGTTTACTCTTTATTCTGGGAGGGCTACGTAGCCATACAAGCCAAAAAACAGACAAAAAGAGAGAACAACCTATCAATTTCATAACAAGGTGGCTGTTGAGGGAGATGTCGCAGTAGACCAGCAAGAGGATATTGTCACTCATGCATGTGGAAGTCGATGTGCTCTAGGCTAGCCTCTATTGCTTGCAGACATTCATTTTTGCTGCGTAGGATTTTTTGGACATTGTTTATCTATTACATAATTTCTTCCTGGTTGGACTAAATATTATTTAGGCACACCATGTTTCCCTGCAATCCTCATAGCGATGGTCATGCAGTATGTCCATATTTTCCTAGATACTCCCAATTTGTTTTGTAATTTATTCTAAGGATATGGATGGAATGTACCAGGGAGAGCATTGGGTCCTGAGCGAGTCCCTCCTCTCTGTCTACACCTGTTAAATTCTCTTCACTGGAGCAAGAGCCTCCTCCTATACAGTCCCCAGGGTGGCCCTATTGTCGACCCCCTTTGTGTGGTCTCTCTCTCTAGTGTTACATGTCTCCAAGAAGGAGGTCATGGTCCAACTAAACTAGAACAAACACAGAATTTTCCACAGGTTCTTTTCCCTGTTGTTGCATGTGAAAGGTCTTTAGCCAAATATCCCTGTTGCGAAAGAAATTTGCAGAAGAAGCACTATACTAGAACCCCCCACCTTCAAAAAAAGTGCAAAAAAGACAAAGGCCCACACAATAGAGACTGAGTGAACCCCCATCCCTAACCCAAAAAATGCATAGGTTAAGTAACAAGTTCCAAATAAAATACCCCAAGGCAACATTTTTTGATACCAGGGCTACCCCGAGCAGACTAATTATTTCCAGGAGTGCTGCAATTACCCTTCCAATTTCCCACTCTTCGCGTCGAGAGTAAATAGGAAAGAGGGGAGATCCAAAATTCCCATAAGACACCCAAAAAGGATATAGAGAACCCCCAAGATAGGTTGGACCACCAAACCAAGGACAAACACTGATTCACACCACCTAAGGGTTAACAGACATATCCAAACACTCACAACCTCAAGGCTAAAACAATATTCCCACAGAAAATTAAAGACCTCTACTATCGGACAAAAAATTACCTCGACTAGACCAACGAAGAGTGAATGTGGAGCCTTCCACCTTGGCCCCAAGTACGTTTGATATGATACCCATAGTCTATATACTAGACAATGCCACCCGCCCAATGAAATCTCAGTCATCAAAAGTTGGAGCGTCCTTCCAAGAAGCTAGGAGATGCTCTGAGAGGCTATCTCTACCAAAATTACTGCACCCAGGTCCCAGGCAAAACTCAACGAACTGAACCAAGAGTCTGAGCCAACTTCCTCATTCAAACCTCCACCACCTTGATCTTTAGCTTCTGTCACAGTCCTGAATATCTTCCGAAATCAACTCCACCCTTCTCTGCTACTTTTCTCATTGCCTGATACACACAAATGATTACCCTTGCAGGCCAGCACAAGATTTTAATACATGGGTACTCTTAAACCATCCTTCATTTGGTGGGAAGCCCTGTTGTGTCCCACCTTGTGTTTTTCATGAGTGACGGGTGGTTAGGGGGGTTGCGGATCCCAATACCCCCTCATCCAATGGTTGGTCACCCCCATCTGGGGATTATTAATTATTCTATTAACTTTATAATATTTATGTATTAACAATTTTTAGGTTTTAGTTTTTAAAATTTCTTTCAAGGGTTTTTAAATATCCACATAATTTATTTTTACTCTTCCTTCACTTTCTTTATATTTATATCTCTTCTCCTATCCTCCTCTCAAAATAATATTTTTTCATCCTGATACATCTTACGAGTCAAATTATGAATCATATTATATTTCAACCTCACTCTCTTCGACCAAAATATTAATTTTTATTTCCAATTAGACCATTTCATTACAAACTTAATTTAAAATATATTATTTCATTACAAACTTACCTAAAAACACATTATTTCATTACAAAATTAACTTAAAATATATTGTTTCTTTTGCAGACTTGAAATATATTAGATTTCATTGCAAAAATATAAAGTGGTCAATTCTTTACAAACTTAAAATATATATTGAAACTTATTATCTATTTGAAAATTCCCAGCCACTCACACTGACAGAGTCTCTACTTGCAGAAAAACTACATCTATATGAATGTTTAGAGGAAAAAAACATGTTTTTTTATATTATGTACCAGTACAATGTTCAACCAGGAAAATGTACAGCAACATAGAAGCAAAAATACATGCATAGACTGCATAATAGAAATAAGCATAACCAAATACAAATAGAAGACAAAAAATGTCTGCATCTAACTACCATCTTGGAGAATAGTACCTGATATCAAAAGAATGGATATATGGAAAAATAAAAATAGATTTATTGAGCCACAAAGTATGAGATAGAATAATCAAAACTTTTCATAGTAAGCCAGATGTAGGATAGATAAAATATAGAAAGGAGCACAACAAAAAAATGAGGATATAGCACCAATATTAAGGTAGACAGATTATGCCCTTTGCACAGATAATATCATCCTCATATAAGGAGTAGCGAATGCAACCAAAAGATCTTGTGAGCCCAAGCTTGGATAGCTGATCTACCACATTGTCTTTCTCATGGAAAATGTGTTGAAATGTGATGTAGTTGTAGGAGTCCCACAACTTATAAATTTGTTCCATCCAGTGTGTAATGAGAGGTGGTGAAAAACTAGAAATATTTTTCATGCAATCTATAATGACCCATGTGTCCCCATAAATAGAGAGAATATCAATATATAGATGTCTAGAAAACCATAGGAACCGCCATAGTGCAACTACCTCTGCACGATAGTTAGTGCCTGTACCACCATTCTAGGATAATGTGTAATAAAATCTCTGATCCATTTTGAGCCACACTCCATAACCACACTGTCCATGTTGCATCGCACCATCAAAGAAGCTAGCAAGATAGGAGATAGGGTGAGGTAGCAACCGACGAGAGAGATCCTGAGATGGTATGGATTTTTTATTATTTCCCTCCCAACACCTTAATATTTTCTATATTATATGAGAAGGTTCTATAGAAGTGCCATCAAATATCACCCTATTTCTAGCCATCCAGATATGCCAATTAAAAAGGAGAGGGATATTACCAAAATCCTGACCCCGCACCATCCACTAGAGTATGAAATCTTCTAGGTGAGAAAAATGTCTTTTTGTAAATTGAAAGGCGAGAAAAATACCATTCCAAACCTCGTCGAAAAAACAACACAAGAAAAAGAGGTGTTGATTGTTCTTTGATTCCATGTAGTAGAGGGGGAATCGACTCAGAAAAATATGTCCACACTTACATAGGTTGTCCCAGGTTAAGTTATTATTTTTCCAGATTAACCAATTAATTATTGTGATTTTATATGGAAAGTTCAAATGCCAAGCCTTAAAACATGGCACAGCAGACAGGGGTGAGTGGGGAAGAAATGTACCGTAGGAATCCTTGGTCTCAATCGAGCTTTTCTCAAAGTGAACCTATTTATGAATTGGAATTAAGAACCAACAGTGGTATAGAGGGGTGCAAGTGATAGAAGAAATGTACCTGTAGGAATCCTTGGTCCCCATCGAGTTTTCTCGAAGTGAACCTGTCGATTTTATGAAGTCCCTGTTACACCATTTTTTGGTCATCTAACCTACTATCATTAGATGGACCCAAGTACACCATGTAAGACCAATTTTACCCTAAGTAAAATTGCTTTCACTATGTAAAATAACTTAATAAAACACATTTATTAGGTTGTTTATGGTCTAAACAGAAAACCCCAAAAGGAAATATTAAACAAACCTATATTTGTTTGATTTTCCTCATAGAATAATTAATTAAACCATAATTTAATTATTATTCCTAGTCATGTTTAACCCAAAACAAAGAAATTAATTAGATAAACCTTTATTTATCTTATTATTTTCTAGGAATAATTATTTAAATCTTATTTAGATAATATTTCTTGTTAAATATGACCAAATCACCCACAAATAATTAAATAAATCATTATTTATTTAATTATCCTTCAACCACTTCCTTAAAAAGATAAATAAATCATTTATTTATTTATTATTAACAAATAAAGGGATTTGACCCAAGTCAAATACTTTTTTCCCTCCAACAAATATAATAAAATATTCCATAAAAGGTGGATCTAGATTTGGTTAACATTATTTTAATCATGCACCAAGATCTAGAATGACCCAATATTTTGTTATAAATAGGAGGGTTTTTCCTACCATTCTTCACCTTTGTTGCCTATTAGATCACTCTGGATCTAAACTCTTGGTCTGACTTTGAGCCATTATCATTGTCATATTTTCCATTATTTGCTGTGTGAGCTCCCTTTGAGTTCTATCTTTGTCTGGGTTTTCTACACCAACGGGAGAGAGAAATGCTAGATCTGAAGTGCTGAGGACTTCCAAGAACCCATCCCATTGAGGAGAATTGGAAACACCTTCTTGTTTTCCTCCTAGGTGCCCTTAATACAAAAATTATTTCAAAAAATATTGTTCTTGTCTTGTCTATTGGATGTATGGAGCAAAACCTTATTTTTACTGCTTAATGTCTCTTTATGCATAGATCTGGTTTTCTACAGCACTTGTCTTGATCAACTAACTACAGATCTGAAGATATTGGCAGCCATATTTGATGTTAGGGCTATAAGTTATAGGTAGCTAAAGTGGTATTTTTTCGTACATTTCGATGAAAGATTCATACTAACAATTGGTGACTCCACACGGGTTTTCAATTACGACCGCTGTCGTTTTTCATATTCCTGCATATCCAGCTACTTCAGACCCTAGGGTTTCTTTTCATCTTTTTTTTTCCTATTTTTATGTTGTTTTTCTCACATAAAACCCTAAAACATTAAAATTTCTAACTTCCGTGTGTTTCTGGCCCTATTGCGCGGGTGACAGACATCAGCCGCAACTGAGACGGCAACTTTTTCGGAAATCTGCCGCCGGGACACTCGGAACTTCAGGTCGCACTTTTCAGCCCAGAACCTGCGACCTGGACTCCAGGTCACACTTTTCAGCCCATTATCTGCAACCTGCACAGAAAACAGGTCAAAACCTGCGACCTGCCAGTTTTTCTGCTCTTTTTCTGCAATTTTTCTGAAGCTTCTGTCAGGGTTTTCCAGCCTCTGTCTCAGCCCGTTTGGACCTGTTTCTAATCTGTTTTGCTCATATAAGTGGGAACATAGCCCCTAGGGCTTTAGTACCCTCCACTTTTGGTGGAAGAGTTTTAACTGTTTCAGGTGTCTGGTTTTTTTTCAGAGTTTCAGCCGCCCCTTTTTCAGATCTGATACCTCCTTTTCAGATCCCTTTTAATCAGCTCTTCCTCCTTTCGAAACACCTCCTGAAGTTTTGTTTGGATCTACCTTTAGGGCCTCCTCCTTGTCCCTTCTGCTTTTTGTTGATTTCCTCCTTTCTTCCAGCCACCTTGCCTCTACGTCTTGGCTGTGTTTTGCACCTCTTTTCAGCAGATTTCTCCTTTAGATTCCTGTCCCTTTCGACCCTAGATCTATTGGCCACTTTTTAGTGTGTTTTGACTAGATTTTTTCCCTCTGTTAGACTAGTTTTGAGAGACCCGCCTTTTTGGGTTAGATCGATGCATTGTTAGCTGTTAATTTTCTGTTATTTCAGCATTATATACTGTTCTCTGCAGATTTATTTTCAGTTACACAGCACACTTTTTCTTTTGCTCTCAAAACTTCAGGGTTTAAAAATTAAAAAAAATGCACACCACACACTCACCCTAAGCGAAGAAGAGCCTGGTTAACACCGCCAGGCAAAGACTTTAAAACATTTTAAAATCAATTAACACTGCACCTTTCTGCCCTTGTTTCGACATTGTAATCACTTGATTCTGCACCTCCCTGCCTTTGTTGGTCATTCTTCTTCCCCTTGTGCCATGTTTGTGTTGTCACCATTGCGCCCCCAAAGCGCACATCCCGGAGACTTCTTGGCCTTCACCCTCAGTTTCCGATAGGTCGACCTACTCCTTCCCGCCGTCGTCGAGTTAGTCCACCTCCGAGTCCGCCCTCTGACTCCTCTTTTGGTTCATTGGGTTCTCCTTTTACTTCCGGTTCTCCCCCTGTCACCTTCACTATGTCTGGTCCAGGGCCTAATGCTAGCGGTAATCCCGTCCCTAATGCCGGGACTGCAACTAGCAGAACCGCCATAGGAACTACCTCGGCTGCTCCCTTGCTCCCCTTCATGGCAGGCCTCAGCCTCCCCGATTTGGACCGGTTGAAAAATGACCCTATACACCGTGACGCTAGTTGGCCTGCTATGCTGACAAAGCTCCGTTCTGACATCCCAAAGTTTGAAGGCCTTGCTGGAGAAGATCCTTCAAATCATGTTCAATCTTTCCACATGTGGTGTTCATCTACCTCCATTACCAATGACTCTGTCCATCTTCGGTTGTTCCAACGAACGCTTACAGGCACGGCTTCTAAGTGGTATGCTGATCAGGCCCCTTCCTCTCATACCACCTTTGCGACTCTTGCCCGGGCTTTTTTATCTTACTTCCATCTTCCCCTTCGTTATGACACTGGTATCGAACTTTTGACTTCTTTCCGTCAATCATCTGCGACCCGCCTATCCGATCATGTCCAGGAATGGTGGAGAAGAAAGAGCCTATGTCAATCCCCTACCTTCGAAGACCGTGTCTACATGGACTGGTTCCTTAGATCTCTCTTCTCTCCTATCGGGAAGGATGTCGCATCGCATTTCCCCCAAACCGAAGAAGACGCCCTCCAACTAGCGTTAAAATATGACTTGATCTACGCTCAGACAGGTTATGTTTATACCGTTCTACCTGATCTCCCCAGACCCAGTGGTGTCAACGCACCGGGGGCACCTCATGCCGTCGAAGGTATCGTTGGAGCTGTCTCTCATCCATATGCCCAACCTCCCATGGGTTATGGTTTTCCTGGGGGAGGGGGCAGCACCTCCCGCACTTTTTCCCCTCCTGGTAGCACGTATCCAGGATACAACATGCCTCCTCTTTTGGCCCAACCTCCTGGTCACCATACTGTTACCCAACCCCCTTATTATTCGTATCCGCAGTTTAGTGCTCCCGCTCCTCCAGCATCAGCACCTCCGCCTCCCTAGCCTTCTCAACCCCTACAACAGTAGTCACCGCCCCCTCAAGAGAAAGTGGATGCATAGCAGGTATTCATGGCTACCCAACCACCTGACAAACAGGTGGCCACTCAACCTTCCCCTTCTGGTTCCTCCAATTACCAGATCCTCATGATGAACTCTGATCCACCTCTAACCGTCGACCTTAACCTTCAAACTCGGTCCCATTAGTACCCCAAGCCTCCCGCTCCGTCTGTCCCTGAGTCACCTTCTTCAGGGTCTACAGAGCCTCTTTCGACATCCAATGGTCCCTTGCATATCCCTCTGCCCAAAGTCGAGGTTCATACCCAGATTCCTAAGGGACCATTACGCCGAAACGCTGCTTCTTGTCGAGCTGCTCATTCATATAGCATCGTAGATGATTTGGCACAATCTCCTGCTATCATTTCAACACTGGAACTCCTCCAGTCATGCCCTTCTCAAAATAAGGCTCTACTATCTGCCATGGGTGCTGTAGATCCTGCTGATGACCAATTGATTGTTTTCGACACCCATCAATAAAAACATCCTCTTCTTCCTGCTTCTGTAGCCTTCCAAATCCCAGTCAAAATCCGGAACGCTAATGTTTCTCGGTGCATCATTGATGAGGGGGCATCCACCTGTGTGATGTCCGCTTCGGTTTGGAAACAACTCGGATCTCCTGAATTGGCCCCTTCCACAATCACCCTCCGTGCGTGGGATGGACATTCCTCCCAGCCCATTGGCTTATTCTGTAATTGTCCTATCACTCTTGCGGGTAAGACTGTTTGCGTTGACGTTGAAGTCATCGACGCTGCTCTTGATTATAACATTCTTTTGGGGCGTAGCTACACTTATGCTATGTCTGTTGTCCCATCTGCGGTCCACCGCAAGATTTTTTTTCCTCATAATGGAAAGATAGTCACCATTGACTAGTTGACATATCATGAGCCAAAATCTCAGGCCTCCCCTGAGTCAACCATCTCTTCTATAGCCAATCAACAAACTGTCGATGCTTTGACCAGTGTCTCTCCCGACGTCTACAAAGACTCCTCTTTTCTTGGAACCTTCCCTGGTCTTCCTCCTCCTCTCGTCTCTGACCCTAGCTCATCCAATGTTTGCATGATGCAATCGTCTCAGGCTGCTCTCAAGCAACCTGCTTCGGCTAGTCAGCAACCGCGCTCTCCGCAACCTGCTCCTAGCCCTTCACCTGCAGCTGGTAGTCATGAGCCCCTTTATCCTCCTGGAACGGTTCCTCCAAGCCTTAGCAATTTAGGAGCCGTCCCACCTGGCCATTACCTCTCTGGTCAGATACCGTTCCTAGCTCCCCCACCAGGAGTGTACATGGTACCTGTCATGGCCACCATTTCTCTTCCTAACCTAACCATTGGGATTCCCGTCTGGTACCTTGATCCTCCAGCCCCAATCTTTCCTGGTCAACCCTAACCTTATATTGCTTTGACCCCGGTTCAACCGGTCCCCAGGACTTCTCCCGCTGCAACAGTGCCTCAGTCACCTCAACAGGAACCACCTCCTGTTGCGACCGCTTCAGGTAAGAAGGGCAAAGCTTGCAAGGGGGCATCAAAGGACAAGGTTGCCCCAAAAAACCCTGCCCCTCCTCGGCCTCCAAAGCATACCATCTAGTGTGGTTTGTGTGATGTTGTCGGTCACACCACCCATTCCTATCCTGACTTGCCTCATCTCAAGCCCATGGTTAATGTCGCGTTCCCTGAGTCCACGGTCCCGGAAGCCTCTATTCCTTCCGTGACCGCAATCAAGAACCCCAAGACTATTCACACCAACCACCCCTGTGCTTTGTGTGCTCTCCATGGCCATTACACCCATCTTTGTCCCCTCCTTGAGGACTTCCGTACCTCTCTAGCCGTGGTCCACCAATTCGAGGCCAAGAGCAATGAGTCCACCTCTCCCCTATTTGCGCATTTTTCTTCGGCAAAACTACCAGACATGACTGCTCCCATTGACATTTCCCCTCCTGATGTCGAGATGACGGAGCCTTCATCCACCATTTTCTACCTATCATCATCCATGAGACCCTCGGGGAACATTCCCTCTAAATCCTCCCTTGTTGTTTCGCTTGACCTTCCTTCAGTGATCACCCTGGGCTCAACATCGGTAGATCCTTTATCTGCTTACTTTTCCATCACTCCTTGTGACGGTGCACATGTGAACCTCTCCTCTCATGATGATGAGTCAGGTAGCTTCGCCACGTCAGGTGGTCTTTCTTCCACCAGTCACCCCATCTTCTATCACGATGACGACATTGTGGATGAAATCCCCACCCCTGACTTTATCTATCCCCCCTTACATCGAACCCCTGCATTTGAACCACATGCACCTTGTGGCCATTACATTGAAACCCAATATTTGGGTAAGGGGGCACCCATATTCGAGAGACTAGGAGAAGAAATTCTCCAAAACTCTCCTAGTGTATCTGGTCGTGTTGACTTTAGTACCATTCTTCTTCCACATTTTGAAGAACCTCTAGAGTCCCATATCACTTCATATCACTCTAGGGATGATACCCCTTATCGTTCCCTCATCTTCCATCAGCAACCCAATCTCTTAGACATTGTTGTTGACCAACCTATGGGTTTTCTAAGAGAGCATCCGTTCATTATCTCCAAATCCTCTCTTTGGGATAGTGACACCAGGTATGCCAACCCGAAAACTTAAAGTCCATTTACTTCATATATGCAGTACTAAAAGAGATTGGTAATCCTCCACTTCCTTTCTCAAACTGCATAACCATAACAAAAACAAATGCACACCACATCATTAAAATGTGTTTAGATTCCCCTTTTTCTAAATACATTTTGGCATGACCACACCATGCTTGGGGGCACCTATGCCCCTCAACCATAACCCTCCTCAAAATCGAATTTCTTCACTTGCAACACTCATACTAGGGGCACCATTTGGCCTCCATACTTATCCATGCTCGTGTTGATGTTCGTCGTGAGTTACCATCTTGTACTCATGTTTTCCTGTTCCCCCATTGGACCTTTACTGTGTGGCAGCACCATCGAGTCGCCCTTGTTTAGAGCATCCAAGTTGAGTCATCATCACATTCATGGAGTCTATCCCGAGGCCCTTTGTACCCCGCTATAGTCCTCCATCCTTCATTTCTTGGTCTCTCTCTTGTGTCGCACATTATGGCCGTCAGTCCCACTGTCCCCTATCCCTTATGATACTGTGTCAGTCACTGCCATGTCATTCATGCCCTTCATGCTCTAGCAAGGGAAGTCATCCATTCGCTACTCAGTCCCCTCCATTCCATCATCATCATTGGTATTAGTCTGTCCGTCGCTCTACTATTTTCTCTCGTGCATTAGTTGAGGATCTCTCATTGCCTCACCTATGGTGGACCTCCTTCTATCGAAATTAGCTCCTTCATTCCAGAAGACAGGTCTAGAGGGCAGTGTACCTTGGTTCTAGCTTCCACTCTTGTTCGGTGCCTCGGATCAGGCAAAGGGATCTCTCATTTCCCGTTGACTTGAATGTTTCTCCACTCCAACTCTTTTCAGCATGATCGGGATCCGTATGCTTGATGGTTCAGTGATGCCGCAATAGCTTTTGGTGATTCCTGGGTGTGTGTGAGATGTCTCAACCCTCATGAGGGGGTGGCCCTACAGGTAGCCCCCCACATGCCCGGATGACCTCTTCATTGCAGCCTTCGATGCAGCTCCATATATTTGATGATGTAGGCCTTAGCCGCTTGCAGCACCTCTTTGATTTGCATGTATCAGTCAGATGTTGTGAGCCCTTCCCCTCTTATAGGGGGCATTTGGGTTGTATTTGTATCTCATGTACTCAAATATTATTGTATAAGTCCTGGCTGTTATCACAGGCATAGCATGTATATGGGATCCCTCATTGTATTTTTATCTGGCTCATGTTTATGCCGGCTGTACTTTATGGTTCGGTCCCTTGTTTACTGGACACACTATTCTTTTGTACTTTGTCTCGGCGGGCATAGGTATGCCTCCCCCGCCGCCTTTAGCACATGTACCCTCTCATAAAAAGAGACTTGTTGCACCTGCAAGTCTCGTCTCCTCAGGGTCTAGTTCTTTAGCACATTAGTCTACCTTACATTTCTCTCTCTGACTTCCCTTTTGATGTCTGGTGATTGAGTTCTTACAACGTACTTCGGTCATACGATTTGCTCCTAACACTCGCACGCTGGGGGGCAATCTATTACACCATTTTTTGGTCATCTAACCTACTATCATTAGATGGACCCAAGTACACCATGTAAGACCAAATTTACCCTAAGTAAAATTGCTTTCACTATGTAAAATAACTTAATAAAACACATTTATTAGTTTGTTTATGGTCTAAACAGGAAACCCCAAAAGGAAATATTAAACAAACCTATATTTGTTTGATTTTCCTCAAGGAATAATTAATTAAAAAATAATTTAATTATTATTCCTGGTCATGTTTAACCCAAAACAAAGAAATTAATTAGATAAATCTTTATTTATCTTATTATTTTCTAGGAATAATTATTTAAATCTTATTTACATAATATTCCTTGTTAAATATGACTAAATCACCCATAAATAATTAAATAAATCATTATTTATTTGATTATCTTTCAACCACTTCCTTAAAATGATAAATAAATCATTTATTTATTTATTATTCACAAATAAAGGGATTTGACCTAAGTCAAATACTTTTCCCTCCAACAAATATAATAAAATATTCCATAAAAGGTGGATCTAGATTTGGTTAATGTTATTTTAATCATGCACCAAGATCTATAATGACCCAATATTTTGTTATAAATAGGAGGGTTTTTCCTACCATTCTTCACCTTTTGTTGCCTATTAGATCACTCTGGATCTAAACTCTTGGTCTGACTTTGAGCCATTATCATTGTCATATTTTCCATTATTTGCTGTGTGAGTTCCCTTTGAGTTCTATCTTTGTCTGGGTTTTCTACACCAACAGGAGAGAGAAATGCTAGATCTGAAGTGCTGAGGACTTCCAAGAACCCATCCCATTGAGGAGAATTGGAAACACCTTCTTGTTTTCCTCCCAGGTGCCCTTAATACAAAATTCTTTCAAAAAATATTGTTCTTGTCTTGTCTATTAGATGTATGGAGCAAAACCTTATTTTTACTGCTTAATGTCTCTTTATGCATAGATCTGGTTTTCTACAGCACTTGTCTTGATCAACTAACTACAGATCTGAAGATATTGGCAGCCATCTTTGATGTTAGGGCTATAAGTTATGCGTAGCTAAAGTGGTCTTTTTTCGTACACTTCGACAAAAGATTCATACTAACAGTCCCCCCCTCTCGAATCTATGTATTCTAGCACATCACAACCTATATATAAAGGCCTCCCAGTTATTACCCAGTGCCCCCTCCAGTCCCAGATCTTGTGCATCCTTCCAGATAGGAAATTCTTCCCTCCAAGTTTTGATAGCCTGCTCCAAGTAAATAATTCCACGGGAGTGGAATCTGTGTATAAGTTCTTTGCTTATGTTAATAGCCCCCTCCACACCCCTAATAAAATCAGTATCAAAGAAGAACTTATTTCCATTTCTGAATGACCAACTGATTCATTTGAGGAAGAGTAACCCAACCTTTTTGAATTTTTTCCAAATGTATGATCCCTGAGATTGTCCAAGAGTACCCAGTCTGTACCATTCCTCAAATTGCAGTCCCTTCAAATATTTGTATGAGATTATGTCCTTCCAAATTCCTAGTATGAAAAACACATGCCAAAGAGATCTCACAAGTAAATCCCTCCCAAAAATATTGATATCTAATAGTCCTCAGCCCCTAAATTCCTTTGGGGCGGTAATGCTCTCCCAACTAGAAAGGTGGTATTTCCTCGAGTTCTCTCTTCCTTCCAAAATGAAATGGGAAATTATGGTGCCCAATTTTTTAATGATGGAAACCAAAAAAATGTACAGATGAGCCCAATAATCAACTAATTGTTGTAGTACAGCTTGTGCCAATATATAACGACCACCAATAGATAACCGACGGAGAGTCCACCTATTTATTCTGCGCCGATATTTTTCTAGCAGCCATAGCCAATCCACAATTTTGTTGTTAGTGGGCTTGAGATGGAAGCCCAGATATGTAAAACCATATGATAGGGGGCTCAATTGGAAATTATAAATGTCGATAATTTGTTTTATTTTCTCTCGGTCACCCGTGGAGTATAATATCCAAGATTTAGTATCACTTGCCAACATACCAAAAGCATTTCCAAAGTAGTTGAAGATGTTTTCGAGAATGTGCAATTGTTGAAGATTCAACGTGTCGAATATGAGTATATCATCTACAAAGAAACTATGGGATGCCTCGCAGTCTGACTTAACCTTCATGCCTCTTAATTGACCCCACCTATACTACCCCTCTAATTTTGATGTTAAGACAATCCATGACTAGTATGAATAGCAGGCGAGATAGTGAACATCCCTGACGTAGTCCCCGTCCAGCCCTGAAGAAATTGGAAGGTAGTTCGTTAACTAGAACTGCGAAATGTGCCGAGTTGACACAACCCATGATCCATTCTTTTTCCTAAACAAATAAACCAATTTGTATTAGAATGAGGCACGAAAAATCCTAGTCGACACAATCATATGCCTTTTGGAGATCAATCTTCATAACCAAGGCCTCCAACTTCTTAAAATATATAGTATGAATAATCTCATGGGATATGGCCACAACATCATGTATGAGCATGTTGTGTAGAAACCCAAAATTTTCCCGAGACATGTGGTTCGAGAGTACAGACTTGACGTGCTCAAAAATGATTTTGGATATGGTCTTATATATAATATTAAAGAGTGATATAGGGTAGTAAACCTGGAAAGTGGAAGACTCTGATGATTTTGGGATGAGAGAAATGAAAGTCGAAAAAAATTATGGCGCCAGAAATATTACCCCAAGAACATGACTCGTCCACTAAGTCTAGTAAGTCTCATTCCAGCAATTCATAGAAATGTATGAAAAAATATACAGTCCACTCGTCCATGCTGGGGATTTTTTACTTCGAAAAATATTTTAGAACTCTAATAACTTCTCTCGACGAGACCGACAGGGTATTGTTCTCATTATTATATTTATTAAACATAACAGGATAATCAAAGGTACCCTATATTTGATCATCAATAAAAATCCCCTGAAGCTACCTAAAAAGTGACTAAAAATAATGGACTGCCTCAATATATATTTTTTAGTGGAGTAAACCAGTTGTCCCTGTGTATTTTTTATTTGCCATATAGTGTTTTCTTTCCTCCACTAGCTGGAAATTTTTTGAAAATATTTAGTGTTGTGGTGGCCTTCCCGCAACGAGAGTGCGCGACTCTTTAATCTCCAAGTACTTTCTTGTTGTAATAATATCTGCCTCTTTCTGTATTCTAGATATTTTAATTTATTCCATGTATATGTCAAATATCCTGCATGGTCCATCTCCTGTATAGTTTCATTGATCTATTATAAAATAACATTAAGTTCATAGAGCACCCTTTTCTTTTTACCTCGCTCCCAAATTTGGACACAACTTTTAAGCTATTGTAGTGTTCCAGACATGTAATGCATTGGTGATATATCCTCCTCTCATGACTAAGACTGCTAGAAATCATTAACCAAAATATTAAATTATGGGTCCTCCAGCTAGGATCTATTAAATTTAAAAGGTGCACCTCTTAGTGGTTGGTCTTCCCGCCATTGTAGGACTATGGGACGGTGATCTGAAATCATAACATTTTCCACACATGATTTTATAGAACCCAATATATCCAATAGGTTTTAATAAATCATGTATCGATCCAAACTCTTAGCAATGTATCCATCACCGGATCTTCCATTGTACCAAGTAGGGCAGATAATAGAAGGACATATATCACAAAGATCATGTGAAGCAAATAAATTATATATAAATTAGATGTATACCCCACCAATGAATCACCATGACATCTCAAACTCCACCACTCCATCTGAGATAAAGTGGCATTATAGTCACTTGCAACAATCAACGATCCAATATTGAGGATGTCGCAGTAAACTAATATCTCCCAAAAAGAGCCCCTATTGGAATAGGGGGCATATATGTGAAGGAAATGTACTCTAGAAGAGTAGCCATGTATGAATACCGATATGCGAATCCCCGCAAAAGATTTAAAATAAGTGAAATTGGCATAGTGGGGGTCACAAAGGGCATCCAGTCCGCCCAATAATCCATTTGAGTCCACAGAAACCAAATGCTAGTCTAGGAAAATGCTACCAAAATATGAGTAAACCCTATCGGATTGTGTCATAGTCTCGTGAATCAACAAAAAAAAAGACAACAAGCATACAAATTTTTTTATGGATAATTGCTTAGTGTGGTTCCCTAGTCCACGCAGGTTAAAGGAAATACAATTCATCATGATAACCCTTGGTCGAGCGAGAGTGCTCTAAGGACCCGATTGAATACAGTAGAGATTACCTGAATCAAAATCATGGATGAATTTTTTTTCCAGACGATGCCCGCTTCTGGGTACGTCACTTCCAACCACCCTTCTTACGAGTAGTCACGTTTCGGGCAGAAATATGACTGATAGAAATATGTGGAGACAAGGGAGGCCAATTATCTATGGTCAATTGCTCAAGATCCATGGTCGGATTAGACAACAAAAAACCAAGGTCGTTGTCGATGGATTTGTAGAGAGACATATCAAGAGGAATTCGACGTGGAGAGGAGGGAGATGGTCGGTAGGAATAAGTAGGGGTCAAGTCACGGCGGGTAGATAAAGAAGCGAGAGAATGTGAAAGACCCAGAGGGTCGATGTCTAGCACCATAATATGTGTCGAAGTTGATTGTCACAGTGTTCGAGAGGACATGGTCGACATTGCTGATATAGGCCAACGTGGAGAGAGGGGGGAAAAGAGTGTTGCATGGAGGAAAGTAAAATACGGGACAAGGTCACAGAGCAGGGGCCAAGTTTAGATGGGGGATGAGGGTTATAGGAAGGAGGGGACGAGGAAAACCTAATATTGATTCTGAATCAAATGGCATGACTTGATGAATACTTGGCCTCCCTTGAGGCAGACGTGTCTGCTCATGAGGCATATATCATGGCCACTATGGCAGTGGAAGACAACAAACAAACACAACTCTTGCGAATAAAAGGAGAAGCGGGACATACACTACATCTGGAGGTTGCATGTACAGCAGGTGGCATTCATGCGGGCCCTCATCCAATGCAACACCAGGCACCATAAAATAATACACGGGAACTAAAAAAAAAAAAAAAAAAATCCACTAAGCCACACAAACCTGTGACTCACATCAAACTTCTCTACTTTGGCTGCGGTGTTATATGCGATCAGATTTCCAGTATACGGAAGCGCGCTCACATTGGGAGGTGGTATTTTGACAAAGCTAAAAACAGGGACATGCAAGAGTGGGTTCGTTTGCAGTGACCACAAATCCTTGGTTACCGACCGAAGGTTTGGAGGCTTATGAACGACTAGTGCAACTTTCATTCATATCACAAGAGGACTCGGCTCAAATTTTGGTTATCCCTTGGGTTCGCGAGCGCAATTTTCTTGCTCTACATAATTGGTATATTGGTTTTAACCCTATGTAGGAGATGCCCAAGAATCACTTGGTATGGGTCAAATTACTAGGTTTTTTGTTAGAGTTATGGACATGCCACATAATAGTGAGTATTGGCAATGCTATAGGAGGATTCATCTACACTGATCCTAAATGTCTAGGCCAGTAGGACAAACAGGATGTTGGATACTGGTGGAACTTGGTTTTTCAGGGGGACTTCCAGCACAAATTGATCTTGCTTGGGAGTGTGTGGTCCACAAACAAAGGCTGAATTATTGGTGTATTCCCTTCCAGTGCTTGCTTTTCCATCGAACGAGACATTTACTGAAATCCTTCCCTCGAAGATTTTCGGGACTAGTTAATCGACATCATCATTGGGAGCGGCGAGGACAACATTTGTATGACTCTTCACAAGATACACCTCAGAATACATGAAAATTTTAGGTACTATGACTACTCCTCCTATTTCCGCTAAGATTCATGAGTTTTCCTCGTCCCCTCCTCCCTGTGTCCACTACAAACGAACCCACTCTTGCATGTTCTTGTTTTTATCTCTACCAAAATACCACCTCCTGATGAGAGCAAACTTCCGTAAACTGACAATCCAATCCTGCATAACGTCATAGCCAAAGTTGAGAATTATAATATCAGTCTCAGGTTTGTGTGGCTTAGTGGATTTTTTTTTAGTTCTCGTGTATTCTTCTGCGGTGCCTAGTGTTCCACCGGACAAGGACCCGCGTGAATTCCACCTGTTGTACATGCAACATCCAGATGTAGTGCATGTCTCGCTTCTCCTTTTCTCCGCAAGATTTGTGTTTGTTTTTTGTCTTCCGCCACCATGGTGGCCATGATATACGCCTCATGAGTGGACATGTTCACCTCAAGGGAGGCCAAGAATTCATCAAGTCGTGTCATTTGATTCAGAATCGATATTAGGCTGACTACGCGAAGGAGGATGAGAAATGGATCTGAAAAGATAGAAGTAAATGGAGTGAGACAGGAGAATAAAATACCCGAAGCAGTGGTGGCGTCTTGACAATTATGGAAGACATCACAGAGCCACAATCCCAAGGATGCAGAGTGATAGACAGTGATCTAGAATAATCTCCCACCACGGGAAATAGAAAGCCCGTATAGAAAATATCTCTGAAAGAATGGAATATGCAGGAAAGAAAGTGTCGAAATCTGTATAAATAAATGCGACCAAGGGAGGAGTTGCACCTACTAGCCATGTCGACATTCAAATATATATAGAATAAGGGCACAAACGGTTATGATAGAATTTATGAGTCCACCTCTTCGGATGGAAGAGTAGATAGATATGAATGAGTTAGCGCACCAAGGAGGATCGAAGACCCAAACCACCCTGATCACAATATGGATAGGACCATCAACATTGATTATCCAGAAAATTCAAAAGAGTGCAATGCCAAAGTACCACGGAGAAGTGTAAGCAACGATGCCGAAAAAACTAGAGATGCCTGGAAAAGAAATTAGTACCCCACTGGCTCAAGAAAATAAACGCAATCCTCAAAAAAGCTTGCAAGTTGTGAATAATTATGAGGATACCATATCATGTTGAAACTACCAATTCGTAAATGACCACAGTGATGGCTTCATAAGAGTAAACAAAACGTCCAAACAGGAAAAGTAACGAATGTAAAACTCCTGTTACTGGCAACAACAACAACAATAACAACCGCATAAGTGCCACCATCTATAGAAAAAATAGAAACTGATGTTCTTACAAGATCGCGAGATGATGAAAGAGTTAATCCACTTGTGCCAAAGCATGGATAGAGATCTATGTTCACCAATTTCCCTAGCCTTCACGTCCCCAGCTAGAAAATTCTTGATAAAACTATGTACCACCCACTCATCAGCACCCAAAAATGTAAATACCAAGGACAATGAGAGCATATATAGGCTCCCAAATATCGACCAATAATAAGGTAGAATCGAGTCTTGCAAGATAAGGTTCAATATGGGAGCTTCCCCATTTGGAATGGTTCAACATGGGAGCGGAGAATGCACAACCAATCTAAATTCATTTTAGTCATCAAGATTGGGGTCACAAGAGATGTCGCTTTTTGCTCAAAAAAATTGTATACTCAAAGTGTGTATCATCACTCATCGCTCATGAGCTACAGTTCGAGGAGGTTTAAACTGATGAAAGCCAAGATCTAAGACACTTCACAGGAATCACAGTTCATAGAAATCACTCACTTTGTCACACCTCTTCCACAAACCCAACAAGAGCGTGGCACTAAAAAATAACTGGTAGCACTCATATATTTCACACAAAAGGTGTGTGGGTCAATACATACGCACTTTACATTCAGATTACTCTAATATATAGAGTTTCTCATATCTAACTTATTCCTAAATTAGAAAAAAAGATTGAGAAAATTTCTCAACCAACCTCTCAAATATAGAATGTAAACATTAATTCCAACCACTTCCCCATAATAAGTTCCCATAATAAGGTTCCATATGGAAGCTTCCCCATTTGAAATGGTTCAATATGGGTGTTTCCATCGCTGAATGGCTGAACGATCGAATGAGTTGCGTCGGTGAACGGTGTTTTCTGTGAACGCCGTTCTTTGGCCAATTCAATCCTTGACATGTCCTCACAATTGGCTCCAAGCCATTCTTGTCTGCGAAATCGTTCTTGGACTGCTCTTTCCTTCCTTCATCAATCGTCGGTCGACTGGGCCTGCACACGCCAATTCAATCCTTAGCCATTTCCTTACAATACTTTCTTTTTTTAGTGCAACCCAGTTTGCCTTTGTTTCATAATCTCAGCCTTGAATCCTCTGGAATCAAACCCATTTGGCCACCAGGTTGAGTTTCAGAGCCTGATTTTTCATTTGGGGTTTATTATTCATTTAAAACTTATTTGCTTCTTTTTCGTAGCCCCCAAATCAGATTTATGCGTTTGAGTTTGCTGCTTCTGAGAATTTGATCGATTCTGCAAACATGGGTGCTTATTCCGCACTGTTGAGTTTTGCTTTGGTGGTGATATTGGCTTGGCAAGCATCGGCACAGAAATGCAGTACATCGTTATTGAGCACGAACGGTAACAAAAGATTTACTAGCTGCAATAATTTGCCGACATTAAGTGCTACTCTTGCATGGACTTATTTTCCTGCGAATGGGTCAATCGCTATAGGCTTCAGAGCCACTCCTGCGACCTCTGCTGGGTGGGTAGCTTGGGGTATAAACCCAACGGACGCAGAAATGATTGGCACACAGGCTCTGATTGCCTTCAAGAATTCCAAAGGATCAGCAATAGTTGGTACTTACGATATCAAGAATGAAAATCCTCCGCAGCCCTCTAATATTAGCATCACAGTGAGCGACAAGAGTGTCATCAGTGAGAGCAGTGGTCATATCACAATATTTGCAACACTCACGCTTCCTTCAAATAAAACCACTGTCAATCATGTGTGGCAAGTGGGCAGTGCAGTTAACGGCTTGGTTCCCCAGGCCCATGCCTCCAGTCTCGCCAATTTGGCCAGTGCCGATACCATAGATCTCAAAACTTGAGAACCAGCAGTTTTCACATGTCCAGCTTTAAGAACAACACTACTTTGAGGTCTTATCCTAACCTTTTTACTTTGGTTACTTGGTAGTTATTTAAATAATGTACGAGGCAAAATCTTCTTTGAATAAGGTCACTGGATGGTTAAAATCTTCTTTGAATAAGGTCAGTGGATGGTTACTTAATGTAAAGATTTTTATTTTTAAATAAGGCCTAGTAGGTTGTTGGTAACCATTAATAGGACCACAAGTAATTAAGTTTTTTTTATTAAGAAACTATTTCTGAAACTAGAAAGTTATGGAATGTTTCATGAAAGTGCTCTTATTGCATTTAGAGCTTTGCTCATGTAGGGTTTTGCCCCCCTCTAAGATGCTCATAAGCATTGCTTAAACTTTTGTAGATCTTTAATAAAGGGCTATATTTCTATAGATTTAATTTCATTTGCTTATATTTCATTTATGCATTTACTTTATCTAAATATTGCTCACGTTTTACTATTCTTGTTTTCTTATAAGTGACTAGAAACTCTAGTTGGAGAGGGATTAGGTAGTTCAAGATTTCCCATACTTGATTATAAATTGTAAATAATGTATAAGTACTTATTATATGTTGATTCATTTGATAGTGTATTTATAATGTTATTAATGTTTTTTTGTTCTTGAATGATTAATTTTTTGTTAACTTGTGTCTATAGGTATAAAACACTAATATGATAATGCTTATTTATAGTCATGATTGTTAGATTGATTGAATAATGAATTAGTTTATAGTTTAATAATTTGTTTATTACATTCTAATAAAAATTGATTAAATATTGAACGGATAATGAATTGTTACATATATTTTAATGTATAAATTTCAACTTTATTTAAAATATAGATTGTACTTAAGTATAAAGTTTATTTACCTTTATTGTATTTTAAAAATTAGTTTAATTTACTTATTTGTACATGAACGCAGATTGTAATTAACATATAAGTACTTCTTATATATTATTTCATTTCTTATATGTTATTTCATTTGTTCATTTGATAGTGTATTCTCAATGTTGTTAATTCTGTGTTATGACTTACACCTATTAGATTATACTTATTTATATTGATGGTTATTAGATTGATTTAATAATGGATTCCCTCATAGTTTAACTATTTTCTTATTACATTGTGGTAAGAATCTGAGATTAAGCGATGGATAGATAACTAGAATAATATAATGCATGCTGAAACCCCTCATACTTAGAATAATATAATTGTTCCACATGATGTAGAGTATAAGGTAAAATTTTATTTGAAATATAGGTTTTAATTAAGTCTAATTTTAATTTACACTTAATTTATTCTTAAATTTATTTTTACATGAATGTAGATTGTAATTAATATATAAATACTTCTTATATGTTGATTCATTTGCTAGTTTATTTATAGTGGAATTAGTTCTTTGTTTTTGGATGTTTAATTCTATGTTATGACATGTGTATATTAGCATAAAATTGATGCAGGGGCATTAGGCTCAAGAAAATTCCTTTTTTTTTATTAGACTTAGGGGTTTTGTATTTTCAAGGGAGTTGGTTTCTTATGTAATGATTTGAGTGATTTTAATGAGAATTGATTAATTATTGTGAGGAATTTGTAAATGTTCTCGAATGTTGGAGAACAGGAGAGAATTAGACTAATTGAGAGTGTATAGGGATTGAGAGATTTAGGAATTAATTATAAATCCTAAATTGGAATTAGTTTCATGATTTTTGGGATGAAAGAGGATCCTTAGGGATTAAGTAGTGATTTTAGGATTTTGTTGAGAAAATGGAGGAACTAAAACCAAAAATAGTTTCAGAACCCTTTGTATAAAATGTAAGCCTGAAAGGCATTAAAAATAGTAAGAGTAGAGAAGGTAGAACAGAAATAGAGCTTGGATTATAAACCTTCGGGCAATTTAGAATAGGAAAAGGCCACTGATTGAATATCAGGCCAGAGAGGAAGGATTTCCTATGTAATTACTATGTGTTAATACAAAGAACTCATTTCTAAGTTCATGTTTAAATTTTGAATTATATGGTGTGCAGGTGAAGTTGATAGAATCAATGGAAGTCTATCAATTTTACATTGGGTCATAGGATTGACTAAGTGTATGAGACTGTGTGTTTAATTGGGATTATGAAATTGTGTGAATCGATCACAGAATGGATCGATTCCATTTAAGAATTTATTTGGATGTCTAAATTGAGACATAGACTGGCTTGGATGTATTTAGAAATGAGTTGATTTCATTTGAAGCATTAAAAGAAGAAATTAGGCATTCTGTTGTGAGTATACAATGCAGCGAGATCGGGCTTTAAAGTCAATTTGAGGGTTTATTGTATTTATAAAGATGATTATAAACCCACAGAAATTGAACAGTGGAATTCAAGCCATGTGAGGATGAATGCCAAAGAGAGGGTTTGATTACTCATTTTGTTGTGTAAACACAATACAGTAAGATTCGAGAGAGGGTTGAAGATTTAATGGAACCCTGGTCTGCTCGAAACCAAGTTAATGGGAGCAGAACGATGGCGCAAGGAGAAATAATGAGTTGAACAAACAAAAGACGGGAAAACGCAAAGTAATGGTGCAATAAAATGAAGCGATGGATAGTTTAAGGGCAGAGGTACGTATTGAAGAGTTGGAAGCAGAATTACGAGTCAACATCGCAGCGGAACCATGAGAGGTGAACAGTGAAAGTGGTGTTTGAAAACCATAAATAGTTTTCGCGTGTAGTAGACCTGGTAAGTGGTTTTATTCAATTTGAACGCAATCAAGTAAGAACGCGACACGTCACAGCAGTAAAACCATCGATTTCGCGTGAGTTTTGAGTGATAACTCGTGGGGGTTGATTAAACGCAATAGCCGTTCGATTGTTGGTGCTGGAGATCCAACAGTGGACGCATGGAAAGTTTCACAAGGGTTAACAAGGTGTGGACCCGACGGTGCTAAGCAAAACTTTGAGGTGGAGCGATAAAGTCCGAAGTCTATTGGAATGTGATATCTGTTGGATATGCGCATAAATCGTTTTTAGAGCGCGATGAAAGATTGACCGTCAGATCTATTCGATAATTAATGGAAAGTAAGTTATATATGTGGTAGGCCCAAATAAATGTTTATGTTGATATTTGGGGTTTAAACCAATGTTGGAACATTAACATGGTCTGATCATATTTGATGAATGACGAATGGTGGATGGGTAAGTTATAAAATCCGTGGGGCCAAACATAATGTTATGTCAACAATTGATGTTATAACCCAAGGTAAGAACTTTGGTATATAATGAAATGTTATGCTGTGGGGCCAGATGTTGATGCTTTGGTTTTTAACCAAAGTCGGGATTTAAATTAAATGAAATATTCGTGTGGTTCGGATATATGGTAGATTGGTAAAACATTGGCACATATATTAATGTGTGTGTTGGTTGAAAGATTATATTTTGGGTTTTTAACCAAAGTTTGAAACATTGATTTCAATTTCATGAAATGGGTTTTATTCTATGGTTTTAACCATAGGTTTTTAAAAGGTAGCTTCCACATTAGAAATTGCCCAAATTTGAAAAATATGTTGGTTGTTAAATGAAACATGCATGCTTATATGCATTTGAAGGTGAGAATGTAGGTTTTACAGATTTAGGCTGCTATCAAGTGGTATCAGAACCGGAAAAGATCTGTTGAAAGTTAAAGATTTTTTTTTTATTAAATCAGAATGCATGTGAAAGAGGAGATCAGATTCTAAATCTGGTAAGTAGCAGATACACAGAATTGAAGTGAATAGGAATTTGTAGGGATGAATGAAGACAGTCCAAGTGATTGAAGAGAACAAGGTCATGTAGAGATCTTGAAGGTAAGATAATTTAATCTGGTTTAAAATTTGTGATTGTAGAATTATGGTTGTAGATAAGATGAAGACAAAGTCTTTGATAATGATGGCAGTGAACCTAATATTCCAGCTAAAGGTTGGATATGGAGAACAGCTAAAGTGTTCTCAAGAGAAGGTGAGTTGAGAAGATAAGCCTAGAGAGAGCAGAAGAGAGTGCTCAAGAGGTTCCAGAGATAGTGAAACAGTGCTTGCCAAAATACCAAGTCCAAAGAGGGGATTGGTGAGGTAAGTGGCAGCAGGGAGGACTTGCTGTTGCAGAGGCTTAGTGAAACTCATAGTGAGTGAGAAGCTCGTGAAGAAGATGATCGTGGAGGATAAGAGAAGAGGTTCTAAAGAATGCCACAAATATAAGATGAAGGATAGAGAAAGAGAAATTGTAGTGATGAGAGTAAAATTGAAGGTACTACAAGAATGGCTACAAGAATAGGAAAACCAAAGAGGAGGGTGGATATTTCCACTGAAGGGAAAGAAGGTAATTTGGAAACCATTACAAATGAAGAGGAGGCAAAACGAGACTGCCTTATGGAAGGAAAAACTCAGGTTTTTTGAGTCAAAGATGGAATTTGAGGATTCCACAGGAAAATCTGTTCAAGGAGAAATTCTTGAAGAAGAAAACGAGACTGAAAAGTCTTGTGTTTTTAAAACTAATGAGTTGTGTATGATTGCAAGTACATCACAGGATGATGAAAAAACTTTGAAGTATGTTAAGGAGAAGGATCTGAATCTGAAATCTGTTCAGATTAAAGCTAAGATAGCAATATCTCAGGAAGAAATGAAGACAGAAGGGTCTCATAGAAATATTCAGCATAATATTGGAATAAAGGAAGAAGGGCCATCTGATGGTTGGTCAGCAATAAGTGAAGGTATGGAAAGTTGTGTAAAATTTCCAAGTTCTACTCCAATTGAAATTGTTGATTTATATAGAAAGTTAGATCTTCAAAGAAGAGAGTTGGAAAAGTAGAGGATCTATACTCAAGATAAATTGTTGAATGTGAAAGATAGAGAAATTTTCATGAATGACAGTCAGGAAACAGAGGATAAATATGTAAGAGTTCAACAAAGTGAAATTTTAGAGAAAGAAGTTCATTATTGTGAACCAGAGTAGAAAGATATTCATGAAATAGATGAAATGGAGGAGAAACTAGCTGACAGTCTCATGGAGAATTTAAATCAACATATTGATGTGCTGACAAAAGAAAACTCAAAACAACATACTAAAATGTTTCCAGAGGAAGAAGAGGTATTGAAATCTTGTATTTTTAATACTGATAATTCATGTGTTAATTATGCAGGAAAAGAAGGACAACTAATGGAAAATGTTAGAGAATCTAATGGAAAGGAAACTATGTTAGCTGAAAACATAGTGGAAGATTATCATTCTATTATGGTGACTGGAACAATGGAGATGACTTTAGAAGCTAGAAAGAAAGACAGTGAATATTTTCTGAGTCCTGAAAGAGACTTGGAACTGCAAAAAGAATATTTGGTGACTGGATCATCAAATGAGACCATTGGGTCTTGTAATTTTGAAATTGACAATTTGACTGTGTTTACAAGTGTTGCAGAAGACAATCCATCTCTTGGAGTTTTCTTGAATAAAGATAATTTTTTGCAGAAGAAGGACCTCATAAAAGGTGAGACAGTTATGTCTCATATAAAGGAACTTGTTACTGTTGATGACAAGGATGAGATGACTTGTTTGATTAGCCAAGAAAAGACCGTGGGACAGAATTTTAGAACTGCCACAGTGATGGAGAATCAGAATTTTATTATGATAAAAGATGAAGATACAGAGTTTCAAGAAGTTGATTTGATTGACAGAATCAATCAAAGAGGTGAAGGACAATTACCGAAAATTGTCAAAGTAGAAGAAGAAGGTTATGCTGAAACTAAATTGCAACATATTGATGACGTGTTTGAGATAAAACAAGTGCAAATAGAATGGTTTAAATGCTTGCTGAAAAATTTTGAACAAGAGAAAGGAATTGCAGATACTGAAGTGGAAATGTCTGAAGTTATGGAAGAGATAGGAGCAGATACTAGTTTTCCAAAATTAATTATGCTTACTAGTATACAAAGAAGACTAAATGATTATGTTACTGCAGTTAAAGAATCAAATGATAATTCATTTTTTCAAAGTGAATTTGCAGTTGATGAGCAGAAAAAGAATTTTGCAAAGGGAGATATCTTAAGAGATATTCAGGAAGTTTGGGAGGAAGCAACACAAGCAACAGCAACAAGGGTGATATATGCAGCAACATATGCAGCAACAAAAGCAACAGGAATTGAAAACATCAACAAAAGGTAGAATAATTTATAGACAAAAGATAAACTGGACATAGAGATTGAAAACATAAGGATGTTGATGATGAAGGTCTCTTAGAAGAAAGCAGCAACAAGAAAGCAAAGAAATTACAACAAAGGAAAAACAATAACAGACTGTGAAAGCATAGCTAGTGGCAAGATGCAGAATAAAGTATGGAAGCCTGGAAAAGTGCAGTTGAAGAATAATGCAGCTATTGGACAGCAGAAAAACATAGTATGGGATCCAGGAGGCAAAGATTAAAATACATGATCAGGAGATCATGATTAATTTTGACCTTGGGAGTCGGATGCAGGGGCATTAGGCTCAAGAAAATTCCTTGTATTTTATTAGACTTAGGGGTTTTGTATTTTCAAGGGAGTTGGTTTCTTATGTAATGATTTGAGTGATTTTAATGAGAATTGATTAAATATTGTGAGGAATTTGTAAATGTTCTCGAATGTTGGAGAACATGAGAGAATTAGACTAGTTGAGAGGGTATAGGGATTGAGAGATTTAGGAATTAATTATAAATCCTAAATTGGAATCAGTTTCATGATTTTTGGGATGAAAGAGGATCCTTAGGGATTAAGTAGTGATTTTAGGATTTTGTTGAGAAAATGGAGGAACTGAAACCAAAAATAGTTTCAGAACCCTTTGTATAAAATGTAAGCCTGAAAGGCATAAAAAACAGTAAGAGTAGACAAGGTAGAACAAAAATAGGGCTTGGATTGTAAGCCTTCGGAAAATTTAGAATAGGAAAAGGCCACTGATTGAATATTAGGCCAAAGAGGAAGGATTTCCTATGTAATTACTATGTGTTAATACAGAGAACTCATTTCTGAGTTCATGTTTCAATTCTGAGTGTGTTGGTGAAGTTGATAGAATCAAAGGAAGTCTGTCAATTTTACATTGGGTCATAGGATTGACTAAGTGTATGAGACTGTGTTTAATTGGGATTACACAATTGTGTGAGTCGATCACAAAATGGATCGATTCCATTTAAGAATTTATTTGGATGTCTAAATTGAGACATAGACTGGCTTGGATGTATTTCAAAATGATTTGATTTCATTTGAAGCATTAAAAGAAGAAATTAGGCATTCTGTTGTGAGTATACAGTGCAGCGAGATCGGGCTTTAAAGTCAATTTGAGGGTTTATTGTATTTATAAAGATGATTATAAACCCATAGAAATTGAACAGTAGAATTCAAGCCATGTGAGGATGAATTCCAGAGAGAGGGTTTGATTACTCATTTTGTTGTGTAAACACAATACAGTAAGATTCGAGAGAGGGTTGAAGATTTAATGGAACCCTGGTCTGCTCGAAACCAAGTTAATGGGAGCAGAACGATGGCACAATGAAAAATCGTGAGTTGAACAAATAAAAGACGAAAAAATGAAAAGTAATGGTGCAATAAAATGAAGCGATGGATAGTTTAAGGGCGGAGGTGCGTATTGAAGAGTTGGAAGTAGAATTAAGAGTCAACGGCGCAGCGGAACCATGAGAGGTGAACAATGAAAGCGGTGTTTGAAAACCATAAATGGTTTTCGTGTGGAGTAAACCTGGTAAGTGGTTTTATTCAATTTTAACGCAATTGAGTAAGAACACGACACATCACAGTAGTAAAACCGCCAATTTCGCGTGAGTTTTGAGTGATAAATTGTGGGGGTTGATTGAACGCGATAGCCGTTTGATTGTTGGCACTGGAGATCCAAAGGTGGACGCGTGGAAAGTTGCACAAGTGTTAACAAGGTGTGGACCCAACAGTGCTAAACGAAACTTTGAGTTGGAGCGATAAAGTTCGAAGTCTATTGGAATGTGATATCCGTTGGATATGCGTATAAATCGTTTTTGGAGCGCGATGAAAGATTGACCATCGGATCTATTCGGCAGTTAATGCAAAGTAAGTTATATTTGGGGTTTAAACCAATGTTGGAACATTAACATGGTCCGAGAATATTCGATGAATGACGAACGGTGGATGGGTAAGTTATAAAAGTCATGGGGCCAGACATAATGTTATGTCAACAATTGATGTTATAACCCAAGGTAAGAACTTTGGTATATAATGAAATGTTATGTTGTGGGACCAGATGTTGGTGCTTTGGTTTTAACCAAATGAAATATTCGCGTGGTTCGGATATATGGTAGATCGGTAAAACATTGGCACATATATTAATGTGTGTTGGCCGAGAGATTATATTTTGGGTTTTTAACCAAAGTTTGAAACATTGATTTCAATTTCATGAAATGGGTTTTATTCTATGGTTTTAACCATAGTTTTTGAAAAGGTAGCTTCCGCTTTAGAAATTGTCCGAATTTGAAAAATATGTTGGTTGTTAAATGAACCATGCATGCTTATATGCATTTGAAGGTGAGAATGTGGGTTTTGCAACTTTAGGCTGCTATCAAAAATACTAATACAATGATGATGCTTATTGATATTGATGGTTATTGGATTAATTGAATATTGGATTCATCATAATTTAACTATTTTCTTATTACAGTGTGATAGAAACTTGAGATTAAGAAATTGAAAGACGACTAAAGTAATAAAATTGTTACTTGTGTTTAGTGTACAACTAGTTTCATTTTATTTGATACATAGATTATAACTGAGTATGATGTTAGTTTATCCAAATCAGGGTGGCACACTAACAAAGCATGTGAGAGGGGAGGGGGGGATTGGCCCTCCATTGTCAACCCACTCCAAAGGGGGTAGAGTAGGACCATCACATTTAACATACATGTAGTGCGAGGAACGAAATTCACCCAAGGCATTACTCACCCTAAGCATGGAGAGGATGAGAATTATGTAACCCGAGATAGTATTGTTAACTATATTGCATATGATTATCACATAATGGAACGATGAAGGGGGAAACTGTCCACCTTGAGTTTAATTTTCCTACCCAACTCTATTGTTTCCATTTATTTGGAGGGGGAAGACGCATTTCCTCTTCACCTAGCCTCCCCTGAGTTCAAACTACCTGTGAATAATTCTATGGATACGAAACTAAAAGAGGACACTAAAAATTTTTGGCATTTGAGGTTTCGTTTGCTCATGGTGGTCGATGGTTCATGGCTGTATATGAAGATTTGGAGGCTTGGGCCCTGAAATTCTCAGTCCCAAGGAACTTTCATCTTTGACAACGCTAGGAAATAGGTTCCCTTCACTACATTTCATGCTTGGTCTCAATTCCATTTTCCTTTACAACTCTATTGGAAACTAGCTGAAATTATTTGTGTTTCCCAATTGTATAATTAATGTGATAATGGTCTTTGCATTTCATTCCTTATCTTGGTACATAATGATTCCATGTGTCCCAACTCATATTTGTTCCATTATACTGACACAAAGACTATTTGGACCTTAACACTTGTGCCTAGGCTACACTTTGACACCACTACAATTGATTTGCATAATTTCCTTGCAACACCTGTTTGCTCGTCACTAGTTACTGTACATCAACTTGGCTTCATTTTTCAAATGCAACTCACTGTTATTACTCCCAACTTTTTTTCTGCTTTATTGTTATACTTTGCTCGCTCTCATCGCTCTCTTGGTCAGTTTTTTCCAACCTATCTCCTGCAACATGCCTCACCAATGCATGACAAGCAGGAAAATATCCTCTAACAAAGACGAGGGGAGTTTGGAAGACCAATTTTGCGCCCAAACTGTGGAAAATAGGTACCATGACCATACCCCTGACCACATCCATATAGTTGTGAATCAAGCAATTGTTGAAGCAATGAATGAAAGGAATGAGCATAGTGATGAAGAAATCCTCTCCTTAGTGGTTTAGTGGCTTCTGTATCCGAGCCACACTTGAGGAGGAAAAAATCAATACTTATATAATGAAAAATTATATTGGCACATCAAAACACTCATTTTAAAAGGCCTCGAGGATAAAGAAAACAATAAAAGGAAGCTCTCTCTTTAGCTCAATGTCATCCAAGCAGAGAACAGAGTGGTGTCTCTCAAACTTAGGAACGTGGCTCCCTGGTTAGCACAAATTGAGGCCATCCTCTCTAAAGGAAAATGAATGGCTTCACCTGGCACATAGGTGACACCAACTGATATTTCAACATCCAACTAATCAATTTCATGGAACCTATTTTTTTTAATACAACATATTCTCTTAGGTTTGGAGATCCATAGTTATCATATATTTTCAATAACACAACTGCCATTTTGATGCAATTAGGCTTACACATTTGCATGATAGTATTGGTAAACTGTAGCCACAAAACTAGTGCTTGTTGTACCTTAAAATGTAAAATACACAATGTATTGTAAATAATATTTTATATTATTAAGATGAATGTATAAGGATGATTGAATGTTACAATGATGGTCCACTTATATACCTAGGCAGGTGCCCCTTCATGAATGGTCATGTCCTTTAGACATTCATTTCATTTAACTAATGACAATTTAATTAATCATTATTATGATTATTTGTTATTTATATTTATTTTATTTTTAGATAAATTATATTTATAAAGTGCCCCTCTCTTCAAAATCTTTGTCCTCAAAGCTTAATTGCTGACAAATATATATATATCTATATATATATATATATATATATATATATATATATATATATATATATATATATATTTCAGCAATTAAGCTTTGAGGACAAATCTTTTGAAGGGAGGAGCACTCTATGAATATAATTTATCTAAAAATAAAATAAATATAAATAATCATATATATATATTTCCCATCTTGTCCATGTCATTTCGATAAGTGGTACTATTAGGATTTATCCAATTTCCTCTCAAATTTTTTTCAATTATGTATTATTATAATATAAATATTAATTATTTTATAAAGAACTCTATAATTTGTTTCCATAAGGATTCGTATAGTCACGACTAGTGGCTTGTTGATCGAAGTGACACAAATGGTTGAGGAGTAACCAAAATCCAGTGGACCTTCCAGATTTTCATGTATAATATTGTGCAATACTTTACTAATGTTGTAAATAAATCATAATTCCTGCACTTGCACAAACAAAGTCCTTATATATGAACATGGCTACCATAAAACCGACTTGAAACATATTCCCCATGCCCTTTTGGTAAAAACATTGAGGCAACAACAACTCGGTATGGATTCTGCACAACACATCCACGCCAACTGACGAGGTGTGTGGTTCCAAACCCATCTATCAATTCAGTGCCTACTTGAACCTCTAGCTCATATTCATAATGAAAAATTTGCATACTTGGAAGATAACTGTGTCAACCACGACATTCGCAGGCATCCTCAACATCCATGAAATTGGTAATAGGCTCGCCATTTATAGATAATAGTATGTCAGGGCACATTAACTTATTTTTTATTTTGATCTAATGAAGCAATGCTCTACCATTACCATTTGTATTTTTATAGGATCCTTTTCCTCTAACTTTCGAACTTAATCCAGAGAGACGGTCTCTGGTAAGTGAAATTGTAGAAAAGTTTGCTTCCGAAATACAAATATGTGGCATCTATATTGTAGTTCAATTTATAAGAAATGACCCCCCTTCAGCTCCATTTATAATGTTATGTAACACATTGATAACAATATAAATTGGAGTACCTCCCACAAGAAAACATATTTTACTACCATAGTTACCATTGTCTTCAACCCCATCCTCGTCAATGCAATCCTGCACCTTAGTATTCTCGTGCTTAGAAAATCTTCTCCATAATGCTTGTACTCTCCCTTGCTCATCTGTTAGAATATTTAACTCTGAAATATATATCTAATTTGACAACCTCCATATTAATTTGTCTATAATGGGGATAACGATCAAATGAAGGAATCCTTAAACTGGCACTTGGATTTGTGATAATGTAATTGTGTGATGAACCTTATAAGTTCTAATCCAACCCAACAAGATATATTGCATCACTTTCACACAAAGCAAGTTCAAGAAGAAAATAAATTGGACACACTATTGCAACCCCATATGGACCTAGTGTCACAAGATCATATACTACTAATGAAAATTTGCGTACAAAGTGCATAAACAAAAGATCTCTAGTTATCTCAATTGGGTAGGCACGAAATATTATGACAATATATGATACATAAATGGGCATTGTATTATTTTCAACCACAACTATTCCAAGCAGCTTAGAATGATAGATCACAACCTCTGTTCATGTAGAAGAATTACTTTCAAGGCCATCAATATAAATACTTGGTGGTACTTTGAAAAAAACCCTAACATGGCTTGGTTCAAGGAGTTTCTCCATAATAGGATCTTTGGAATATTGCATATTTACATTAATGATATCCATGAATTTGGATGCATCACTTTCTATGACACTGACTTCTCCATCTGATGATGATACTTGTGGTTGTGGTTCTCCATCTGATAATGACATCTCTGGTTGTGGTTCTACATTTGATAATGATACATGTGGTTGTGATTGTACATCCCAAGATGTAATTGTAGGTCTTCTTTCCCACAGTCCAGTCACATCCTCGATGGTAGAGTTGAGGCTCTGCATTAACAAGGGACTGTAAAATTGATTTTAGTACAACAGTATCATGAATTTCATCATCCCTTTCAGTCATGTACTTCTCTGCCAAAAAACTTGGCTCAAACTCATCATCCTTGATACTAATGTCAGTTTCTATTATAGGTACTAAATTTGGTGTTTTAAAAGCCTTTAGGGATTCTCTAATTGATCTTTTTATTTTTTGTAATGATTCTTGAATTTCACTCAACAATTCAAATTTAGATTTATGAGACTCGCTTAATTCTTCAAAATATGCCTCCATAATTTCAAGATCTAAGCTTGATGGTAGATTGTTCAATGGATAACGTACAAGGGTTAAATGGCTCTGATACCACTGTAGCAACAAAACTAGTGCTTGTTGTACCTTAAAATGTAAAATACATAATGTATTGTAAATAATATTTTTTTTCATAAGATGAATGTACAACGATAATTGAATGTTACAATGAGGGCCCACTTATATACCTAGGCAAGTGGTCCTTCATGAATGGTCACGTCCTTTAGACATTTCTTTCATTTAACTAATGACAATTTAATTAATCATTATTATGATTATTTATTATTTATATTTATTTTATTTTTATATAAATTATATTCATAACATAAACATTATGAGGCATGGTATGGATACAATTTTTTGAGTTATATATGAAATATTGGACAAAAGAACTATATTTTTTTTTTCCATTGGTATGGTTTCCATGTGGCAAACCACGACTGAAACACATATGATATGCATTTTATCTTCTAATTAATCAATAGAATACCAAGTTTACCAAAAAAGGAAAAATATGAAATTAATTTACATTTATTTAATTTTAAAAGTTCTTTTGAGATATACGTTATAATTAAGTATAAAGTTATTTTTCTTTCATATTTCTACTTGGATGGATCACAACTAAATTCTATATCATTAAAATGTTTTTTCACAATAATTTATAATTTATAGTGATACAAAATTTTGTTTTCATATTTGTTTGTATAATTTTTCATATAATATTTAACTTCATATTTTCCTTTTATTTCAATGTCCATTAAATTTTAATAAAATCTCTTATAATTTTAAATAATAATAAAAATTTAAAATTTCATATAATTATAATAAACACTATAAATGAAAATCATAATTGAAATCATTTTATTTTTAAATTCTCCACTTTTGATTTATGATGAGTATTATAAACAAAAGTCACGATTTAAAGTTTTTGTTTTCCCCACACACATATAATAATTTAAAATATCATAAAAAAATATTTTGAATTAACAAAATTTAAATATTATATAATTTTTTGTTATATTAATAATATAAATTAGTTTTTATATCAAATATATTAATAAAAAGAAACTATAATTTACAAAAAATATTTCACTAAAATTTATTAATAATAATAAAATTAAATAAAAATTTATTTAATTTTTTTTAAAATAAAATTGGTAGAAATTATATAGAAACTCTATACCAATGGATTCAATCTGATCATGTAATGTACTAAAACAAGATTTTGAATCCTTCTACTATATTTGTGGAATATAAAACATGATCGCTCAATCACATGCAAATAAGAGAAAGAAATAAATCAATCACACAACGTAAGGTGCTCCTCGAGAAAGAAACTACCCAAAACCCCGCTATCATATATTGTATAAATTCAAGGAATCATGAAACAATATCATTCTTTGTCACACTCTCCTGACTATCTCACCCTGATCCTACTCAAAATTGGTTTTCAATGCTCAAGAAAAATTGACAAACACTTAGCCAATTCATAGCCTCTGCTAAGCCTAGCCCTGCTCACATAATCCCTAGGCAATTTATCTCTATTAAATAGGATAATCAACCTTTCTTGACCATGCAATCCATCATGAGCCTTCCTGTGACTTTATAATTGCGTCCGGGAAATTTAGTAATAATACAACTGATAGTTAACTTTCATTTAACCTCTGTCTCAATTGGGTCTTCATCATAGTTGACATGCATGCAGCTAATAATAGTGAATCATTAGTTATATTATATATCACTACTTTTGAATTAAATCTAATTTAATTCACTGGACCTCTCACTAATTCTTCTCTCAGTTAGAACTAGTTAAACTGATTTTAACCCAATTAATTTGAGTTAACTAATTACACTCACACCACACTAGTGCTACAACTACAACTGGACCCCCAAAATACTAGAATCAATCTACATGTCTCATGTTAGACCCTCAACTAGAATTTCTTGAGCTAACTCAGTCTTTCTGACTTAGTTAACTGGTATAGGTTGTTATGAGATGAAATTACAATTTATTTTCCAATTTATTTAAGGGATAAATAAATTAGACACCTACATTTAGCAGTAATGGATAACTGAATTCCTCACTCATGTGTGACTGGAATCCCACACCAGTATGTGGTCAATTTTTGTCCTTTCTAGATGCCAATTTCAGCGTTTCTTGTTGCAATTTTAACATTCGCTATCAACAAGAAATGAATTCAATCTATCTCGATCTGGTACCTTTGGAATGTTCTGCATGCAACACTTCCCTAGTGTTTTTTGCACATGAAAATCCAAAAACTGAATAGCCTCCAAACAACCGAATCAATATAATGCACTTGTCATCATAGTCTTCTAACTACTACTAGTTACTGCACCTGTCTACTGAATTCTCTTGGTTGTTGTTGACATCTGCATCCATGAACTCTGCACTGCTGCCAACTCTGATCTGCACTCCAATATCCAACATTTGTCACTCTAATTTTGTCTTCCTAACATCTAAGTGAATCAATCTAACTGATCATTCCTGATACTGTTGTACTGTGGGCTCCTCGTAGCAAGGTTCGATCCATGAGACACACCATCTCAATGGACCCTGCCCAAATTTCTTCTTGGGATTATATCTGCACATCGCCCCACTTCACAACTGGAGGTATACATGTATGTACTCCCTATGCCTTTCTGGCTCGAAATCTCCCCCTCCTGGAGGTCTCCGCTTGAGTGGACTCTTCCACTCGGTCTTCTCTTTGTTTCTCTAATTTTTGTTGCTCTGAGACTGGTTCTGAGGCTGCATGTTGAGAGATAATTTGTGCTCCCTCTCAACCACCAAGTCTCTAATATCTACTTTGCTACTCAAATCTTTACATGCATTTTGTACCTCAAGTGCAGGTAGGTTCTTGACTCACGCACATTGTAATTGTACCACCGTCACACAATTTTCTAAAAAAGGAGCCGATTTTAAATCGACGATATCTCCCTCATTCGAGTTCTGATTCAACCTATTTTTTTTTCAATTTGGGTATTTTTTCGTAAGGAATACAAACGTGTTTTTTTTTTTGCATCAAAACTTTTAGATATTCTCTACAAACTCGCTGCCCAAAAAAATTCCTGCTCTGATACCATGTTGAAATTATATAGAAACTTTATACCAATGGATTTAATTTGATCATGTAATGTACTAAAAAAATATATTGAATTCTTCTACTATACTTGCGGAATATAAAACACGATTGCACAATCACATGCAAGTAAGAGAAAGAATTAAATCAATCGCACAACACAAGATGTTATTGGGGAAAGAAATGCTCAAAACCCCATTATCATATATTGTATAAAGTCAAGGAAACATGAAACAATACAATGTTTTCTCACACTGAGAAAAACCTTCCCTCTAGACTGTCTCACTCTGATTCTGCTCAAAACTGGCTTGCCATGCTCAGGCAAAATTGACAAACACTTAGCCAATTCTCAGCCTCTGCTAAGCCCAACCTTGCTCACACAATCCCTAGGAAATTAATTGCTATTAAGTAGGATAATCAACCTTCCTTGACTGTGCAATCCATCATGAGCCTTCCTGTGACTTGAGAATTGCGCCCGAGCAATTTGCTAATAATACAACTGATAGTTAACTTCCCTTTAACCTCTGTCTCAGCTGGGTCTTCATTAAAATTGACATGCACGCAACTAATAATAGTGAATCATCAATTATTTAATAGATCACTACTTGTGGATTAAATCTAATTTAATTCACTGGACCTCTCACTAATTATTCTCTCAGTTAGAACTAGTTAAACTGATTTTAACTCAATTAATTTGATTTAACTGATTACACTCACATCAAACTAGTGCTACCACTGCAACTAGACCCCGAAAATATTAGAATCACTCTACATGACACATCTTAGACCCTCAACTCGAATTTCTTAAACTAACTCAGAATTTCTGACTTAGTTAACTGATACAAGTTTTTATGAGATGAAATTACAATTCAGTTTCCAATTTATTTAACGGATAAATAAATTAGACGCCCACATTTAGCACTAATGTGTAACTAAATTCCTCACTCATGTAGCACTGGAATCCCACACCAATATGTGGTCAATTTTCATCCTTTCTCGATGCCAATTTCACTATTTCTCATTGCAAATTTCAACAAAATTCAAAAGAAAACTTCAACTTGAAAACTATTATAAATAAAAATAAACAAAATTAAAACAATTTAATTCAAGATTATCTTAATTTGTATTCCTTAAATTTTATAAAGTTTACCTAAGTTTTGTAAAACTTCACTAATATTAATTATTTTATTAAATTATATAACTAAATATTTTAGAAACACTCAACTAAATATTATAATAAAATTAAGAAATTAAATATAATTTTTTTAATCTATTTTTTTATAATAAAATATGTATAATGTATTCAATTTTAAAATTTGATATTATATATAAATTAAAAAAAAAACATTACAATACTTAAATATAAAAATTTATATATTAGTGAGAAAATATATCATAATGTAGTTGTCAAATCAATAGTGAGGACAAACATCACTCGTTACTATTATGAATGACACTCAACTAAATATTATAATAAAATTAAGAAATTAAATATAATTTTTTTAATATATCTTTTATAATAAAAAATATGTTATGTATAATGTATGCAATTTTAAAATTTTATATTATATATAAATTTTTAAAAATCATTATAATGCTTAATTATAAAAAGTTATATATATTAGTGAGAAAATATATCATAATGTAGTTGTCAAATTAATAGTAATGACAAACATCACTGGTTACTATTGCGAATGCAGGTTGACTCGTCACTATTATTTAAGGAAAACTATGCCACTTGTAATTACCACTTTGATGGTCCTTGAGGGACAAGTTTTTACTCCTTTGAAATACCTCTATGTCTTCGGTCATTAACCTATTTCCTTTTATCCATAAAAAATGAACTTTTAACCAAACAAAATCCATTTTAGAACATACATGAAACACACACAATATATATAAAAAATTCAAGTAATATATTATAAAACAAAACATACTACCTAACACACTTTAATTCATAAAACTTCGTTGGTTTATAATGGAAACAAATAACTAGCCTGTTATTGGGCCTTTAATGCGCCCGATAGCACCCATTGACCATATATAAGCATGCTATGGGAAATCTCGTGGGCACTGTCAGGATCTTCTCAAGGGATGTGACCCCTCCAATCCCTACGCCAACCCTATCCAATTCATTTCCGTTCAGGTCAGGGGACCCTCTGGTCATCCTCAGGGTATTCTCAAGAGTTGGGTTCCTCCCACCCATGGGTTCGACAGGTTCTTTTCCACAGGGCTTCCCTTTCTCTAAGAGGGAAGGATACTGAGGTTACTCCTCTTGAACATGATACTGACAATGGCGGCGCCATATGGCTTCCCATTTTTTTAAGTAGGAAGGATATCGAGGTTACTCCTCTGGAACAAGTTATTCCGAGTTGTATATTTTGTAACTAGTTTCATGGTTAAATTTTATTCCAAGTTTTAGATTTTGTGAATAGTTTCATGCTTAAAGTTTGTTTAGTGCTCGGACATATGTGCAAGTTTTTTATGCGGGAGTTATTGTACATAAGAAAATGTGACAATCTAAATAGGTCCATCGGCTAATTTTTATATCTCAAAGAGCGAGAATGGATCATTTTCCTCGCTTGCACGATCTCTCTTCTTCTTCTTTAATTTCTTCCTCCCCCCATGCAATAATGAGCATTATGGAATTGTAGGCACTATAATGATGTACACCAAATAGTAACTACTAGCCTGCTATATTTTTACATGTATTAAGTGTGTGTTGCGGTAACGATTTCACTTCCTTCCTTTAACCACTTCCTTAAACCTGAAGTGGTGGCCACTTCCTTAAACCTAAGCAACCTCTGCTTGTCGTTTGTCGTAGAAAATGATGATTATCAATCAACTTTCTTTGTAATGAAAGATAGATAAAACTATAGTTTGTATGGAAAATTTTGATTATAATTTGTTATGAATGAAATAATAGTTTATTTGTTAATGTTTGAAGAGTTAATACCATTATTCACCTGACATTCCATTTTTCATTATCTCGAGCGACACATTCTACACCTTTATTATTTTTAATAATAATAAAAAATATTTTCGTTTAATTCATAAATATTTTAATTATATTATTAAATAATTTTATATCAATTTTATGCAAAGATAAAACAATTCAATATAAAAATTTAAATTTAAAATAATAAAATACATAAATATCTATAATTTTTTTTATTTTTAAAACATCTTAAATATAAATTTTAATAAAAAAATTATATATATTTTTTAATTTCAGTAAAATATTACAATTTCACTTTTAGCAAAATATTTTTATCAATTTCATAAAATATAAAACAAATAAATAACAGAAAATAAACTATTTTAATAGTAACAAGCACTTCTTAATATAATAAGTGTATCTAAAAATATATTAATAGAGAAATCACACGTAAATAAAAATAATGTGGATCATATATAAAGTAGGTTAGTACACATCTTGAATAAAATATTTCAATGTCAATAATCAAAATGTATATCTAACATATTTTATATATGATCCACCACGTTATTTTTATTCACGTCTTTTTGCTTTATAAATATATTTTTAGATACATCAGACAACCACTTGTTATCTCTTCCCTTGGAGGCTAGGCCATATGGGGACCGAATCTGACCTTACAAAATAAAGTGAAATAATTTGTACCATATGGTCGGAGAACATATACAAGAACAATTAATATACAAGAACAATTAATTTATCCAATATTGGATATATATATATCCAATACATATAACATTTTTAATCAATGCACATGTATAGAAAAACTACTTTCAGTTGATACTAGAGCACATGCTTGTACCCAAACAATTTGTAACATCTGCAAACCACAAATAACATAAGCAGTTCAATTTTAGTTTATTTTCCGTTTATATTATATGAGATTGATATAAAATATTTTTCTAAAAGTGAAATGAAATATTTTACTTATATAGATATAAAATTAAAATATATATTAAAATATTTTAATTAAATTTTATATTTAAAATATATTTAAAATATTTAGAATTATAGATCTTTATGTAAAAATACTTATATATTTAATCGTTTAAAATGAGATGTAAGGTGAATAATGATATTAACTCTTCAAACTTTAATAAATTTATTATTATTTTGTTCATAATAAATTATAATCAAAATACATATTTTCGAAATATGTGTCTATTCCATACAATTTATTTATTTGTCATTGTAAAGAAAGTGTATGATAATCATCATTTTCTACGACAAATGACAAGCAGAGGTTGTTCAGGTTTAAGGAAGTGGCCACATGATTAAAGGAAGGAAGAAAAATTGTGACTACAACACACTTAATACACGTAAAAACAAAGCAGGCTAGTAGCTACTATTCGGTGGACATCATTATAGATCTTGCAATGCCATAATACTCATTATTGCGTGGGGGGAGGAAGAAATTAAAGAAGAAGAAGAGAGATCATGCGAGCGAGGCAAAGGATCCATTCTCACTCTTGGAGATATAACAATTAGCAGATGGACATCTCTAGATTGTCACCTTTTCTTATGTACAATAACTCCCCCATAAAAACCTGTACAGATGACCCAACACTAAACAAACTTTAACCATGAAATTAATTACAAAATATACAACTTGGAATAAACTTAACCATGAAACTATTTACAAAATATACAACTCGGAATAACCTATTCCAAAGGAGTAACCCTGGTATCCTTCCTACTTGAAATAGGGGAAGCCCTATTGTGGTAGTGTATTTGGTGCAAGGGCGTAGGAAATACACTTCTTTAGTAAGATGGCTGCTACCTACACAAGGTTAGAGAAAAAAATGATTGTCTACTATTAGTGGAATGGATTTGACACAATGTAAACTAATTTTGAGGGAAAAATAAGCATACAACACTAAGAAAAAAACAAAACACGAGATGCAAAATACAAAAGCTCGATGGAGCAAACAACCTAATAACACAAGTGGAGAATTCTCCCTTTATTAGGTGTTGGTAATAAAAAATATACAATGTCAAACACTTGAAGAGGGTCCTTTTTGCTATGGAGCTTAAAAACCCAAAACAAGGAGGTCTCCTTCCCTCAAGTTCCTGCAAGTGTCTCTCCCCTCTCTCAAAGGATGGTAGATCAAGATAAAGTGGTGGACCTCTCTCTCTTGGACTGAGATGTTGGTTGGCCAAAATATGAGTCCTTCCAATACTTCTTCTACTGGACTATGTAAGATGGTTTTCTATGAAGCAATTTTTCTAGCATAACAATCTGTCTCCAATTCTTCTTCCAAAGGTTGGCTTATATAGACAATTTTTGAATTCCTCACTCTTCTCTTGGCTCAAGATCGATAGTGACACAAGAGTGGAGGAGGGATTCCTTTGTGGGTTGCATTTACTCCTCAAGGTGGCTCAAATCTGGTTGTCCTTAACAGTAATAGGTGGAGAATCATCTTAACCAAGCATGCCAAGTGGTTCTGGATGGTGACATTTCTCCATCTTCAAGACCACGCGGTTATCGAAGGAATAACCGCGTTGCGTGAAAAATTTCTTTTAGGTAGGTGCATTGTCATTTAATTGCTATATGAACCTTAGGAAAAATCAAATTTTAGTCTTCTCTAATGTATTCCTTCTTTGAAAAATCTTCATCTGTACCTTCTTCTTGACATTTTTAATGTCTTTTTCCTATACGATTTTCTAGTGTTAACACTTGCCCCTTAATGTATGAGGTCTAGGAAGAACTTTATAGCTGAAATACATTATGTTTTCTTTTCTGTGTGATCTTTTTGAGAGAGAGAGAGAGGGTAACTTTCTTGGGAACTGAGTTAGGATTAGACCCCTTGCCTTAAGTAATAAAGACACCATATTTTGTAGGAAACCTGCAAGAGATAAAACAAGCAATATTTCTACGAGGCGAGCATGTCCCATCACTACTACATTTGGTGGAAATTCCGACACTTGGTTCCAACGCTTTTGACCAAATGTCAGAAATTTCCCCAAATTTTTTCCATCCCGCCCGAAACCGTCGCTATACCGACGTTTATAGAAAAGTGTCGCAATACTGACACTTAGAAAAGTGTCGCAATTGCGACGTTTGGAGGAAGATGTCGCAATTGTGACACTATGGCCCAAAGCGTCGCTATTGTGACGACTGCCTCCAAACGTCGCAAGTGCGACACAATGTTTGGAGGCCTTCGTCGCAATAGCAATGCCTTTTCCTCCGCTGGTATAACGACACTTATATGTGTGCTAAATAAAAATATGAAACTTATATGCGCGCTACATAAAAATGATTTTATTGTTTCGTATCTGTCGCAATAGCTACATTAACATCTGATATCACGCGCGCATTCGCCCTCTGCTCTTGCAGAACAACATTTGCCCTCAGCATTCGCCCTTAGCTCTTGTAGAACAGCATTTTTCCTCAGCATTCGCCCTCAGCTCTTGCAGAATAGCATTCACCCTCAGCTCTTGCAAAATGGTAAGTTCTTATTGCAGGCCCTTCCTCCTATAGTAGGGTTGACTCTATTTGGGTTTTTTTGGTCAATTCCATTGGATTTTGTTAGGCTGTAGGGTTCTCTCTAGATGTCAAGAATCAAGATTCAATACCCTCTATTATCTTCATCACCCAATATAAGATTTAAATTTTTCCCAAAGAAACGCTTATTAATTTGGCAACCATTATTTCTCCCTGCTTTAAAAACCCTACATTTAAATGAAAACAAGCATTGCATTTCAACTACAAAAATCTATTAGTGTTCAAATGTACATGTGTGCTACATTAACGTTTGATATCACGCGCGCATTCGCCCTCCGCTCTTGCAGAACAACATTCGCCCTCAGCATTCGCCTTGAGCTCTTGCAGAACATCATTCGCTTTGAGCTCTTGCAGAACAGAATTCTCCCTGATCTCTTGCAGAACAGCATTCGCCCTGCATTCGCCCTCAGCTCTTGCATAACAGCATTCGCCCTCAGCTCTTGAAAAATGGTAAGTTCTTACTGCAGGCCCTTCCTCCTATAGTAGGGTTGACTCTATTTGGGTTTTTTTGGTCAATTCCATTAGATTGTGTTAGGTTGTAGGGTTCTCTCTAGATGTCAAGAATCAAGATTCAATACCCTCTATTATCTTCATAACCCAATACAAGATTTAAATTTTTCCCAAAGAAACACTTATTAATTTGGCAGCCATTATTTCTCCATGCTTTAAAAATCCTACATTTAAATGAAAACAAGCATTGCACTTCAACTACAAAAATCTTTTAGTGTTCAAATGTACATGTGTGCATCACTTGTGTAGGGTATTCCTTTTCCACTTTCACATTATCCAAGAATGTGTGCAGTATAGTTCATATTTTTTGTGATTTAGATTATCTTGAAAAGGAAAGGTAAATTATTTCCCATGGAAAAAGAAGGTTTTCCCTTTTTACTATTGGAAATGGTACAACAAAGTTCCATTTCTACCCGAAACTCCTATGAAACAAGAACCAAATAAAGGCCATGTCCTCAATGGACATCATTTGGCTTTGAAAATGGCCATTGCACCGTGTTGTTTCTTATATTACATCACGATAGTTTCTTAGGTCATTTCTTGTTTCTTGAGATGAAAAACAACCAAAGAAATCGTGAAGATCCTTTCAATAAATAAATGACCATTTCTCAATCATATCTCAACTATTTTTTATTTTATTCAGTGGTTGCTTACTTTGAGAGAAATTTGACACTTTTATAAGGAATATAACATAAAAACACAAATGGGAAGGAATTGATGAGGTAGATGACCTTTAGTTGTTGTCAATTAAGAATTGATAATACACGATGCATGTTCTGTACTACAAACTAGATTCCTTCCCGGAGTTAGGACACAGAGTATTGAATCAAAGTTGTAGTTTCTAACTTCTTGTATTGGTTCATCAATCTTGAAATTTAGACATTGCATGTCTTCATTGCTTCATGTTTGAATAATTTTCATCATATCGTACAATAGGAAATTAGGAATTATGATTATTATTACTTTATGGATCTGTTAAGCTACTTTTAAGTTTGCATGGTTTAGTGTGAAATTATTCTTGTGTGCCCCTAGGCCCAGGTGAAGGAATGCCAAGGACTGAGAACCCTAGTTTTTAAATGGTATTGTTTCTTATACCTAAAAACCCCTCAACATCACTTCTTATTAGTTCTTAACAATAGTGTTGTAAACAATTTGAGAATTGATATAGCAAAATCTCGCACTTCTCAAGATAAAGTCCTAAAGCTAAAGTGTGATACCATGTGTAATTCAATAGCCCCATTGTCACCTCACCAACCTCTTTTCACTTCGTGCTAGCTCTCCTCCAACTCAAGGGGGGTTCTCCCTAGTAGATGTTAGGGATCTAATGGCCCAACCAAACCAAGTCAAGAGCCCCCTAACTCTCTATGTTTACTACTGTCAATCAAAATATTGAACAATAGGGTCAGACATGCATCCTGAAGATAAAATTGCCAGGGTATTTTTGGGTAATTTCAAAGGGAAAGTCCCCAAACACATATAATCAAGGAATTATAATGTGATTTCAAACATTAAATATCAACAAAATCGTTTAAAGGATATTGAAAGGAAAAAGGTGATGGAAGATAGAAAGTGCCTTACTTAAATGCTCTATGGATTTTTCAATAGTTGCTCCAAAAGCTTCACTTCAAGGCCCTTCAAGATCGTCTCCAACAATGCTATACCATCAGCTTCAACAATGTTGCTCCAGAAATTTCCTCAAGGTCTTCACAACAAGTTTACCGGAAGTTGCTCCAACAATATATTCAATAAGGTCTTCATTGTCAACTCGTCTCTTGCTTGGGTGCCTTAATGTGCAATGACATGTTTCCAGGACTGAATTCAATGCAAGGCATATTTGAAACTCTAACTCTGTCTTCCAGTGTCTTATTAGAAATTATTTCAGTTTTCATTTTGTGTTTCAAGTTAGATATTGTTTTCAAGTTTTTACATTTATAATTTTATTGCAATGTGGTAGACTGATCAGAGCAGTGCAGGAACAACCCCGAGACGGGATGATCACGGAAAGAGGCCAGCGGAAGAACATGTAAAGTGCCAGCATTGCTCTATCTTCAGGTATTTTAGTTATTTACATAATTGAAATAATATTAATTTTGTTCAAATATGTAGACACCTAGCCATGGTACGCCTGATGATTCCCTCTTTGAGGAAGAGCTTTCTTCATCCCTATCTCTAGTGTTCTTGTTGCGAAAAAAGGCACGAGATGCAAGGTCAGAATTTAATACTTTGATAGACGTGCCTCAAACACCTAAAATAGAAGAGAGGATAAAAAAACTTATGAGCCAGCTAGAAAAATATCAGGTAATAATAAAAAGTCAAAAGGATATTTTTTTTGTTCTGCATGAGATGAATTGTGATAGTTTGATTTTTAATTTTTACATTGACTAAACTAACAAAAGGTTCTTTTGTATGTAGCGTTTTCTGGCACTTGCTGAACCCGGTGTTGGTGGTAGTGGGACACAAGGGCAAGAGATTGCCCAACAACCCTCTCGTACACCTTCTACTCCTTTAGGTGCCAGTCAAGAAACACACCCTGCCCAAGCAGACACCCAGCCAACCGTTGAACATGTTGGCAATGATGAGGCTGATATGGCCAACTACATTATTGCGTTTCCTGGAGCTACACGTGTCAGCTCCACAGGGACCATTAATGGCACATTGTTGGTGAACGATGAGGGTGTCCCTATAAAGCATGTACAACTCCTAGGTAAATTTTAATATTTTAACTATTTCATGTACTTTATCTAAAACATATTTATCATGATTTTTATTTTTAAATTAATGATAATATCTTCTTTTTCTTTTGGTTTTATTCTGTGTAGGAAACAATGAGTTCTACAGGATTCTGGAGAGCCATGCGTTGGTACTTTTTGGCCCAACCATACGTACAGGGTGGAATTCCCAGAATTCCAACCTGAAAAAAGAACTTCTAGATTATCTAGAAGCCCTTTTTGGGGTCGGCACATTTGACAGAAAAGCGGTGGCTCAGGTAGCCGGCAAATATTTGAAATATACCAGGGACACCTATAGGACGCAATTGCAATTTAACCCTAGATATGAGCGTCCTCTCGCAGTTTCATAGAGTGAGTGGAGAGCACTCATCCATGATGGAAAAGAGAAAAGGGCAAAGAAAGAAGGAAAAATGCCAACTGGACCCGCAAGGTAAATTACAACTTTAATTCAATAGCTTGAATTTTCTCTATGTCTAAAATAAAAGTGTGCTACGTCATATTTGACTTTAATATTTTGATGCTAGGTTTCCTGACACCTCAAAGGCAACCAAAGCTAGGATTGAAAAAAAGGGCCATCACAAGCTAGGCCAGGGCGGCTACTTGAAATTAGCCGCAAGAATTGTAATTAAGTAGCTAAACATCTTATAATTAATTGTATCGCCTTCCAATGTTTTTGTAATCCTATCAAATATGATTAAAAATACACAATCATATGTAATGTAGGGTGATGACTTCGGAACAGAAACTACAGAGGAAGATAAAAATATCGTTTTCCATTTCGGCTATCAAGTCGTAGTTGAACGTCGCAGAAGCTTGGGGTAGGTCCCAAGATCCAGAATGTCTGATAAGGTAAAACATTAACCTTTCAATATGTTTGTTTTCATCCATAAATTTAATGTCTAAAAACTTTGTTTAAATCAGGGGAGCAACACTACCGACGACGCAAATAACCCAGTTTTAGAGCCAAATGTAGATGATCCTCACGTGCAACCTGATCATTGTAGTAGGGACCAGGCCGACAATGCTACTATCAGTGAGGGCCGTGACGGTAATTAATTTCCACTTATAATTTTTTCTAATTATACATTGATGGTTGTCCTTATAACGTTTTTTGTTTAAATGACAAAGAATGTTTCCCTTGAGGATCTTACCACCAGAGAGGAAGATAGGGCAACAGTCCCAACGGCGACAACTGGTGCACCAGGTAAATAATCTCATTGCAATTTTTTTTATTAATATTATCGAACTAGTTCAATGATATTTAAAAACTGACAATTAAAATTTAATATTATCTGTTTTTGTAGGCGATGCCCCGTCACTGGATGAGACCAGACATCGTGACAACGCAACTAGGTCAGCGGCGACAACTGGTGCACCATGTAAATAATCTCATTGCAATTTTTTTTATTAATATTACCGAACTAGTTCAATGATATTTAAAAACTGACAATTAAAATTTAATATTATCTATTTTTGTAGGCGATGCCCCGTCACTGGATGAGACCAGACATCGTGATTACGCAACTAGGTCAGCGGTGACAACTGGTGCACCAGGTAAATAATCTCATTGCAATTTTTTTTATTAATATTACCGAACTAGTTCAATGATATTTAAAAACTGACAATTAAAATTTAATATTATCTGTTTTTGTAGGCGATGCCCCATCACTGGATGAGACCAGACATCGTGACTACGCAACCAGGTCAGCGCCGACAACTGGTGCACCAGGTAAATAATCTCATTGCAATTTTTTTTATTAATATTACCGAACTAGTTCAATGATATTTAAAAACTGACAATTTAAATTTAATATTATCTGTTTTTGTATGCGATGCCCCATCACTGGATGAGACCAAACATTGTGACTACGCAACTAGGTCAGCGGAGACAACTGGTGCACCAGGTAAATAATCTCATTGCAATTTTTTTTATTAATATTACCGAACTAGTTCAATGATATTTAAAAACTGACAATTAAAATTTAATATTATCTATTTTTGTAGGCGATGCCCCGTCACTGGATGAGACCAGACATCGTGACTACGCAACTAGGTCAGCAGTGCGGGTCGAAAGGCACGAAACAGGAGCAAAGCATGATGATATTGATGATGTAATTAGGAGCTTTAAAAATAGGAAGAAGAAAAATAAAATTCGATAATGTAAAATATTGTATTATTATAAGACAAATGTTACCATACTTGGAACGTTTTTGCGTTATATAAAAAACTCATTTATCATACTATTTTTATGTCAAGCATTAATTGCAATGTTTCCTTGCGTACTTTTTGTTGAATTGTTTTTTTGTTAGTTATTGAATATTTTTTTTTATTCTCATGAAAGTAAAAAATGAAATATAGATTGGGTTATGGGGAATTGAGAGTGATGTGAGGGGGGGGGGGAGGGGCCATAAGAGCTTCCACCTTCACGTGGTTGGCCCTGTTTAGTAGAGAATAATTTATTGGAGTGATTTAATCTTGGAGCAAACCTCCCTCGATCCAGCGTAGCAACAAAAAAGTCACTGTTGACTTAGTTGCTACTCTTTCAGATCGTGGGAGGCTTATTCCAAGTTCATGCGACTCCAATAAATTGTTCTTGAAACGAAGAGGAGCTTATTCAGGTATGTTTTGACATTTTCAACATGTGTTCTAACATTATCATAAGAATGCATCTTAGAGTAAAAAATACTACATCAATTACTTATATTTATTGTATAGATAATGATGGATTTTGATTGACTTGGCAGTGCAGGTACAAATCCTCTTGCATCATGAGCAATACAACTTGTCAACCAGGGTCATGTCCAAGATATTTTTGCTTGTGCACTTGACCAGGTTCGTAATGTCACATTTTGTAAGTTCCTTTACAGTTCATAATTCAATATTAAGCTTGTTCAAGATTATTATCTAGGTTTTTTGTATGTGTTTTTTCATCTATTTGATTGTAAGCAACTATGCATGTTTCCTGTTGTTCACTATGATTTCTCCCATTACCACTCCTAGGATGAATCCGACTTTATTGTTACATAGGTTACTTTATTGTTACTATGATTTCTCCATTTACCATTTCATAGGTTACATCATGTAAAGTTGTCAATCTCAGGTTGGTGATGAGCTTTAGTTCTCCAGATTTGGGGCTTTTCTGATATTTTCTCCCTCATGTCATTCCTACATCACCTCATTGTTTGAGCATGCCAATTGTCTACCACTCATACCAATTGGCACATGTCAATCCCTCAGTGGTGTCACATTTCACCTATTTTCAGTGAGAGTTTAGGGTTTCTCTAACATAGCTTCAGAAATCCGATTCAGTGCCTGCTTGAATATTGTCACATAATACTCATGGTTTGGATTGATGAGCATGTTCTGAATGGTTGGTTGATTCATAAGAACCACCCATATAGTCATCTTGAGATATTTCAGTAGTTTTCTCGGGTTTCCTTTTTCACCGTTTCTAGTGGGTGGGATGGTGTGGGGTGATCCATCAATACTGGTGCTCTTGTAGTAGGGAATTTGTTTTTTGGGATATAAAGGAGCATTTGATGTAGATATCCCATTGGATTCATTCATAGATGGGCACGAGAGGTCAAGAATTTAAATTAAAAATATGCAACCTCTAGCATGGCAACCTGAAGGCCGTGAGAGACACTGGTTAAAGATTGTTTTGTGCTGGCCTTAATATAGTCGTGATTTCTTTCTATTATCTTAATGCAAATATATAGTCCGATCTCATTAAAATGAGGTTGTGGTTGTATTTATCTTTGGTTGTTTCTCTCTTAATGCTCCAGAAGTTGCCAAAAGTTGCGATAGTTGTTTAGTTTTCCTGTTACAACTTAAAAGTGGTTTTTAGCAATGGGAGTCATGTTTTTTAAGGTTCATACTAATATGAAGATCTTGTAATTCTATATTCAGCATAAGAGAAGATGGTCTCTGCTTTGGGCGGTATGACAACAATTGCCACATCTACCTCATTGGGTAACAATGGAAAGGGGAAGAAGTTGGGTGCAATGTTTGATAATTATGGCAGACAATTGTCTTCTCTTTCAGTTTTTTCACCCAATTCCTTTAATCGCTCAAGCAGAAGAGGGACTCTGAGATTACGCGACAGAGAGAAGGTAGTTAATACAAGAGCTATGGAAAAGGAGTTGTACTTCAACAAGGATGGCTCAGTGACAAAAAAATTGCAGGTCAGAGAAAAAATTATGTTTAAAGGAAGGTCACCTGCACGTGAAACTTCACCGCGGTGGATCTTTCCTTGTCCACTTATATTCGATTTTAATGTGTTATTTTAATTTTTCATGGAGGGTTGTTTTGGCATATGGTTTGGCATTCAATTGCACACTTACTGAAAGCATTGTCAATTTGTCTTGCAGGCGGTGTGAACAAACTTGCTGATCTTGTTGGAGTCACCCTTTGGGCGAAGGGAAAAATGTTGTCTTGGAGAGCAAGCATGGTTCTTCGAAAATAGTTAATGATGGTGTGACAGTAGCTAAGGAGGTAATTTGTAGATGTGTGCTCTGGTTTTCTTTTTAACGTTGTATTATTTCCCCCTCTTAAATGTCTTAGATTTGGTAGGCATAATTTGAAAACTCAAAGGTGAAAGGAAACATATTTGTTACCCAGTGGTCTACTTGGCTTATGGACTAGCCACATTAGAGTAATGCATAAATCTTTTCACAACAATAAAAGGAAAGGGTTATGGCTGAGTCAAATTTTATTGTTATTGACAGTGTAATGAAATGTATCTCAATGCTATGGTTTTGGCCTTTTTGTTGGTTGAATTAGAGGACCCAGTTGAAAATATTGGGGCCAAGTAGGCTGGTTTTCCTTTTTGCTGATGGTTTGGTGTATCTAATTGAATTAGTTGCCTAAGGTATTTTTTGGTTGCAAAATCCTTTTCATTTTTCATACAGTATTGGCCTTGTGGAATACATTTGATTGTGTGGTCTTGTTAGATCTACAACATTTGTAGTTGTTTAGTCTTATGGCCGAGGTGCACTTTTATTATGGAAATAGTCGATGCAATATTGTCATTTAATCCTTACTGCAGGGTAGCATGTTGAGAAGTTTCTTGTGAAACATTTGGTATTCAAAATGACACTTGATCCTATACAACATCATGCATTTGACTTCAAAATTCATATTCAAAGTGTGCCAGACAATTCTTGCAAAATTTAAAATATTTATGTTGTTTTAAACCATTATCTTTTTCATGTATTGGATGCTGAAAATGTGAAAAAGACTTTGGTATGAAACCAACTGGTCAATAATTTCCAGCAAAACAACCACTTCCAAGACATGATTTAGAAGTAGAACATATGTACTTATGAAGCATAGAAAGATATCCTTGATGCATTGTCAATGTTTGGCTAGGGTTATTTTTGGAGAAAATAACTCTTTATTCCTAGAATAGTGATCTTCAATACAAGTAAATGCCAGAGAAGAGAGATCATCGTGTGACGCAACAAAACTGAAATTGGACCCCTAAGGAGAGATGGTGTGTCTACAATCGCTCTGTCAGCATTTTCCCTTGGTTTACCCCGTTCTTTTCCTCCAGCCTGAGTCTTAATTGACTTCTTCTTTCTTCGAGTTTATTTATCAAATTCGTAGAATTTCTTAATTGACTTCTTCTTTCTTCGGGTTTATTTATCAAATTCGTAGAATTGGATAAATAAATACTATCCACAATGGTTGGACTTTAATTTATATTCCCGACTTTATATTATCTCCAAGCCTTATAACCAATGTTTAACTTTCAACACTTTGTATTTACACTCCATGTTTCTTTTTAAATAAATAACTTGTAATGAACTTTCGGCTCTATATTTCACCACCCAGCCTTACAACAATCACGCTCCAGACTTATGCTAATTATCCGCCAATCGTTTAATTAAACAATTTCATTATACTCCTGCCCCACCTATATATATCAATAACCAATCAAACACTCGTATCGTACCTGGCTATCCTCCGCACACCTTAGTTAACCTCCGGGCAAGTTCAACGTGCGACCACCGTCCGATGGCCCTTCTCCAAATCAACGACTCTTGGCAATTTCGCTCGGCTTCCAACGTCGGGCTTTAACGTGCGATGACGCGGGTTAAACGGTGGTTTTCCGGGGGTCACTTCACCACGTGTCGCATTCCCTATGGAATCGCTCGCGAATAGGAAATACCGCCTACTCCGCAAAAGCGGTGCGATATGGGCAACCAGCTTTTGTGATTCCGCTCGTGGTTTTGGTAGAGGGCTTGACCACGGGTGCATGTCTGGTTCCGCTATCCTTTTGTTTGTTAACTCATGTCCAATCCTCGGGTCAGGCTCCGAAAGCACAACAATTTTGTCTCTGCTGCTTGTGATTTTTATATTCGAATAATATTGACACCCCGGTTCTCTACATGCACTCTGTGGGATGAGTTCACAGGGTTATCCAACAATTTATGGGAATTCAAAGACAGAAGAATGGAATTATCAGTACCCAATCGCCTCATAGTTAAACAATTCTTCACAATTAGCAGTTCAAGATAATTCAATGGCAACTAATCTTGGAAATCATTTAACTGGAAAAAATTGTTCACACACAGAGGTTTATTGCAGAAATCCCCTCTCTACTCTCCTCTTCCCTCTCTAATTTTATTCATCCGAGGAATTACAATTTATATACATAACATATGGCTCTTCGGTTCGTCTGAGAGGACCGGTTTCAGAATTATTAACAACACTTATACGATCAACTAACCTAGAACTGTTCTTCAATCACAACTCAATCAGTCTAAGTAACATGGGGTCAAACTATGTATTGACACCAGCTGCCATAACCTCGAAATGTTTTCAACCTCTCCTAGCCACAAATTATGTGATAAAACCTCCTACATTGTTGGTTAGGTGCCTAATGCCCCCTGTAAGATCATCAAGGTGGACATAAACCTATTAACAAAAGAACACGGAATGATTATTAATTATGGCATACTAAGTTGTCAGTGATTTTGAATATTTGTCTTTAACATGTAAAAATGTTAAATTCCAAACTTACATCATCATGGTTTGGCATCATGAGCTTGAATAATTGTCCACCATGCTCATAATTTCATTGTTTTATTCATATCTATAAACAAAGTTTCAAATAATAATAATAAAATTTCTATAAGAAAAATCCAGACCTCCATGCTACTGCTTCTTGTGAGACAAAGTCAAAATTGCATTACACAATCTGACACATAAGAATCTCCTATATCCCGGTGGTATGTATCCAAATTCTTATAATAGTGTCTTCAAGACTTAGGTTGACATTGCCAATGAGATATTTAAGCAATGAAATATGGAACCTTCTTCATTGTTGTATATGTAACAGTATTTTATTAATATAAAGATTGATGGTTTTGTCTTTCTGAAAATGAATGTGTATTAATTATTGTGCTTAATTGAAAAGTAAGTTTTTCATTATGAAGGCTATATAGATATATGTTCTTCTAATTGAAATTAGACCCTGCCTCTTTTCCATGTCGACCATCCCGTGGACCCTAATAAACAATAGTCTATTAAAACTATTCCTACTGCTATATAAAACATATAACAAAACCTTTGTCAAAATCAAATCAACCTTGGAATAAGTGGGTATTTCATCAAATGAACACTCATTTTACCATGTACCTTCTTCTAGAGAAAACATTCTTCCACTGATTAGTACTTCATAATGGTTATATGTCAAAGAGATACATAATGTTTATCTATAACTTTTTGTGGTTCAAGAATCAACTTTCATTCTTCATCTAATTTTGGAAGTTCTATTTACATTGGCATATTTTTTCCAAACTTTTAGTAAGATAATAGAAAACCCATGAATTGCAAGAGAAGAAGTAAAATATAACTTCTATACCACTTGTGCAATCCTATGAATAATTATTTAGGGCCATAACAGTTTTGCAGTGTGGAAAAAGTCGGCAAAAAGTCTCGACTTTTTGAAAAAATCCCGAATTTTTCCCGGAGCTGACTTTATTGGCCGACTTTTTGCCGACTTTTTCATCCTTGAAAAAGTCGCGATTTTATCCTCGAAGTCCCGACTTTTTGCCGAATTTTTTGAAAAAATCTTGAGTGAGGTAGTTTCTTTAATAATTTTTTAATTTTTTTTGAAAAAAACAGGGTTTTTTCCAAAAATGAGTATTTTTGTATTTTTTTAGTTTTGCCGACTTTTTCAAAAAACTCCTGACTTTATCGAGTATTTCAACTTTTGGACCCTTTCTGATTTAATTCCAACTTCGAATTTTTCCACATTGCATTTTTGAGCTAATTCTTTATTCTTCTTTCTCTTGAATGAAGATTGCTTATAATGCTATAATCTAAAAAATACCCAATTACCCTCCTCAAATTATCTTTCACTTCAATGTTGTTCCCCTTGTTGTTTTATCATGTTTCATTTCATTTGAAGGTTTTCCATAACACTTTTCAAAAGTTTCTTTAGTATTTTCTATGTGACTCTGTTTCCTATACTTTGGACTTATCTTGCAAAAAGTATGAGATACTAGGAGTTGGATATCCATAAAAGGCCTTAAATGGGGAAATTTTAATAGATGTGTGATAGGTAGTATCATATTACCATTCTTCCTTGACGAACCCACTTCATCCATTAATATTGATTTTCTAAAGAGTAACATTGTAGATGACCTTAAAAGCATTTGTTAACTATTTTTGTTCGACCATTTGATTGTGTTTGATATGTAGAACTCATGTTGCCTAGTGTTTCTCCACTCATTAAATAATTATTTCCAAGATTTTCGTGTCTATTACTTTAGGAAAACCATGAAGTCTATGAATTTGTTTCACGGACACTTCTGCCACTTGGCTTGTTGTTTATGTACTTTGAGCTCTACAAAAAAAATCTACAAAATTTGTCTATATAAATGACCACAAAAATGTAATACTCATCGTTATATTTCAGTAACCCTGTAATAAAGTCTATTGATATATCTTCTAGTCTTTGAATATGTATGTGGAATGGTTGAAGTAACCCTAGAGATTTTACTATCTCTATTTTATTTATTATGCAAACCCACAAAATTTTGAACATATTTCTTCATTCCTTCCAAAAATATATTTTTTGATCCTTTGAGATTTTTTAAGGAACTCTGCGTCCTACCATTAGAGAGACATGGGACTCCCTTAATATTTTTTATTCAAATATGCTTGCGTGCATAAAAATATTCTACATTGGCACCAAAGTATATCTCTCTTTCACTCCCAATGCTCCATAGAGTTCATCCCATCCTTTGTAAATTTTAGTTTTTGTTTAGTACTATTGTCATTTTTCCATTATGGCAAGCTTCTTCTAGCCACCTAGGAATATAAAATGTAATTTGGATATAAATTTGAGGCCTCTTCTATTTTAGAAAGAGCATCATGTACTAAATTTTCCTTACCCTTTTTGCAGATTATCTCAAAAATTAAAACTTTGCATTTTTTCTCCTCATTTTTGTTAATCTTCCAATGAAATCCATAGCTTCAAAAATGCTTTATGCTATCATGGTATATCTTGACTTTGAAGTACCTCCCAGTGATATACTATCCCCATTGTTTATTGCATGTAATATTGCTTCCATTTATTTTTCATACGGAGATTTCACCAAATATTTTCTTTGAATTCCTTGCTTTTAAAAGCCAATGATATCCCTTATTGTGTTAATGTTACGTAAATTCCTTGTCCTAGTGCCTCACACTCTACTATGAATGTTTTACCAAAAAGTAGGTGCAACCGATGTTGGTGTAGAAGACATGGTATCCATTAAAAGAGAGAATGCCAAAGTAGCCTCATCATTCCATATAAATGATATTTTCTTCAAGAGATATGTGAGTGGACTTTAAATGCATGCATAATTCTTAACAAATGATCAATAATATCATGTAAGTCTAAAAATATTCTAAGAACCTTGATTTTCTTAGGAATAGGTCATTTTGTAATAGCTTGCATTTTTTGAGGCTCCAACTTCACTCATTCCTTTAAAACAATATGAACCAAATACTCAAATTCTTATTTCCCAAAAGCATATTTGGATATTTTTACATAGAAATGATTGTTCTCAATAATTTATATAACTTTTAAACATGTTTACTAGTGTGGTATTCCATGATTTATTATAAATATGTGTATTATCAAAGAAAAACAACACAAATTTTATAAGATGGGATCAAACAAAATTGTTCTTAAAACGTAGCCCCCGCCGGACTTCAACGGCGATAAACCATAATTCAAACCAAATTTGCGTTCCAAAATAGTCTGCTGACGTCGGCCAATTTTGTGACGCGAAAACCAAATGAATTCTGCCCTAATATTTTTCGGGTCTGAAGTTGGGCTGGCATTCGGAGGGAGAGTTGTGACGCGAATTTCTTATCAAATTCGCCCTAATCTTTTTCGGGTCCAGATTTCCACTGCGCGAGCGACCCAAACAAAGATCTGCTCCTATCCCTCTGTGACGAAACCATCGTACATGCTGACGTCATCAATCAAAACCCGCCACCCTTTTGAATTTTTAAATAAAACAAATTGTGTTTGCGTCATTTTCATTGTTCCGTGCGCTAGCCAGTCTTCCATGCAACAAAATTCAAAAACCAACTGTTAACGCTTGTTGACCGTTACCTTGCTGAAGAGAATTGAAGTCGAGTATTTCAAGGTTCTTCTGTCATAACCAGTGCCTGTTTAAACATGTTTCATTTCCCGTAAATAGGTATTTATTCCAATTCCCCGCTAAACTCTATAAAAAATCCTGTTTTTAGTTTTAATTATGCACTAAGGTCTGAAAAGAAGTTCAGTTTGGTCTTTTTCGTTCCCAAAACTGCAATTATATTCCCAAAACTGGTAATTGTGCCCCTTTTCCACAAAAACCTCGAAATTCCATTTTTGAATCCACAAGAACCAGAAATGGAAATTCCTGTAGCTCTGAATGTCATGCCCATCAATGCCCCTCACAAGGACTTGGATTATTTTCCTTTAGCCGATATGGATTTTCAAATTAAGGACTTGCGTCTCAGTGAGAATCCTCCTCGAATATTTTGCCGCTGCAGAGACAATTATTTGAATGGTTTTGACATCTTTGGACTTTGGGAATCAAATCTTCCTATGTACCTTCTCCCCTCAGTCCATATTTTTCCTGAGTTAATCCACTATTGCTATGCAAATTATGATCCTGAACAACGAGTGGCTTTTATCCCCAAGTCAAAATGTCCTTTTCCCAATAACTCACTCCATAAATGAAATGCTACAATTCCAACCCGGTTCAAGCTCTACCCTTGTCCATGGCTGAATTACTTGAGAAATCCACCAAATTATCCCATGAAGAGTTAAACCGTATTTTCCAAACTTTCATGTTACGAGAGCATCAGCCTAAAGGCCCTCCCCCATATGGTTACACCTCTTTTACTGATGTGGGAAGAATTATTCTTAACATGATATCCTCAATAATGGGTTTCAATACTAGTGAGTATGTTGACCAATTAACCCTAGTATTGTTATCCATTTTCACCCCTGGACAGCCTCTTGTTGTCAAGTATGATTTCGCGTCTTATATTGCTGAAAAAATTCATGATCAGTTCATGAGATTAGGGAATGAGAGAGTATTCAAGTATTCTTCTGTCATATATCACCTCATGATTTACTTTCAATCAGAACTTTTTCCTTTCTATGTTAAAAAACTTCATGCTAAAGGAAATCCTAGGTCAGTCATCTTTTGGTCTTCCATTACTCACAATTCTCTTGATTCTCCTTATTCCTATAATGAGTTTATTGAAATTTTTGTACACCCTACAACTACCTTGTTGACAGGAGTCTCTACTCCTAGGGTTCATAATAATATCAAGAAAATCCTTCAGCTCTCAAAGCAGTACAAGATAGGTGACTGGTACCTATATCAAAACCACACAGAAATCAGAATATATGGATGTGAGTTATGCCCATTCAAATTGCCAAGATATGTCCCAATGAGACTCTTTGCATTAGAGTATTTCAGGCAGATGATTAATTCAGATATAGTTCATTTCTGCAATGCCAAGAAAAAGGCTCAGCTCAAGATTAAGAGCCAATTAGGTCCCTTTATTTTTAAATCTAGGGAGGCTGGAAAGGAAGCTGAAAAAATTTTAGAAGACTATCTCAGACTAAAAAAGAGTTTCTACTGGGTGCCTTATGATCCAAATAACTTTATCTGTGATAGAAGAATGAAAAATAAACTATCACCATACATCCATCAAAGAATCCCAGAAATAGAAAAATATGCCAATATGGATGAATGGGTGGAAGGGACATTGATTGAATAGGATAGTGAGCAGGTCAATGTTGAAAATGTGATGAAAGATCTTGAAAAGATACTTGACCTAGACTTTTTTGGACAGTTGCAGATACTAGGATCTTCTTCAGCCAGGACTTCACAACGAAATTTGCAGGAGATTAGTACAGTGGCAGTAGAATCTAAAGGAAAAGAAAAGGAGCTTGATATACAAGTATTTGAAAAATTCACAATGGCAGAGCAACCAGAGACTTCTAAAGAATAGGGACAAGTACAGATTCCTCCTTAGACCAATGAGCCAGAAATTGCAATCTTACAAACTCCTCTTACTGTGGAAAAAGGAAAGAAGAGAGAACCTGAAGCTTCTACCCCTATTGGTGGATCTTCAGAACATCATGGTGTTAAGAGGTAGAAATTAAATCCTCTTACAGAAATTGAATCAGTTCAAGAAATCCATGACAGCCAGGGAAGAGAAGACAGTCAACAAACATGCACAGGTAGTGGGACATCCACTAATTTTCGAAGAAAGGAACTGCAAAGGAAGCAAAGTACAGAGATATCTTCTTTTAAACCTCCAGTAAAAGAGGCCTGGGATATCAAAAAGACATTCATCAATATAAAGGCCAGGAATGATCCACTGATACTTCAAGTGTACAACCAATATTTGAAGATGGCTCCAAAGAATCAAGAAAGATTGATGTTAGCCTATGACATCCAGCAGGGTAAGATGTTAATGAGCCACTTCAAACCCAAAGTGCAGCAGCCTAAGACAGCTACAGATTACGTTAGGACTAATTTTAAAGTCTTAGAAAAGGATATCCATCCTTTATATCAAATTGAATTACACAAGCAGACAAGTGAGATGATTTATTCTACTCTGACGCATAAATCAATGATGACCCATAGGTTGCAGGATTCTTTGGATAAATATCAATAATACGCTGGGTGCAGCCTGGAAAATCCTCCTGCCAAGGATAATAGAATCAAAACTTTAGAGGAAATAATCATTGGTTTGGGTCATAATCCTAAATATGTGAAAGGTATTGAAGCTTTGATCAAGAGAAAAGATGATGATATTGCAAAATTTCCGAGAAAAAATTAAAGTTACCGGCCTTAAGACATCCAATGCATCGCATAAATCATCAAACAAAATTTCGAGGAAGAACTAAATGGATTTTCTTAAAATTGAATGAGAAACTTACCGTAACCGAAAAAGAGCTTGAGAATGCATTAAAAGATAAGTTAGTGAAAATATTCCGGTAAGATTCACAAAGCAGGAGTAGGACAGTACAACAACAACAAAGTCGATTTGTGCGTAATGCTCGCAGTAACACTGAAATTTGAACACTGATGAATTAAAAAATTCAATGGAAGATATGAAACTTCAGGCCATAGAGCTTCACAAAACAAAGGAACAATTGGCCACTCTAGAACATAAATATGAACTTTCAAAAATGAGTGTTGCTGATAAAACAAGAGAAGTAAACAAATTAGAAAAAACAATCAAAGCATTGGAAAAGGATCTCACATTGGAGAAACCTTTAAAAGAAATAAATGAAATTCTTTGGGATAATATAATTCAATCAATAAAGGATGTTTGGTCCTCAATTCAAATAATGGATGAACAAAATAACTTAGTTAAATTGGCTTTGGATGAGATTGAGAGATCAAGACAAGAGTTGGGAAATATGCTAGAAGAGGCCAATAGACTTATACATTTTTTGAATACTGAGACTAAGAATCAAATTGCAGAAATTGGTATTCAGGACAGGACCGGAACAATTCTGGAAATAAAGAGAATTTTTACTAAAAGAACTCTGGTACAAAATTTAGAATGAAGGTGCTTAGATATGCAAGAAGAAATCATTGCCTTCAGAGAAAGATTGAATATTTTGTTAAATAGACGATTTCCCAGTCCTATAGTTGCAGAAGATAAGCTAATGGACCTTGATAGTTATGTTGAAAAATTGGACAAATATGTTGATAATCAAGCTAGTTCTTCAACCAGTTCATCAACAGCAGCATTCCCTACAGGAAAAAACCATCATGACAGATTGAGAATTATTTTATCTTGAGCATGAAGTAAATCATTTGTTCCCAAATCAGCCTAATTTCTTCGTATACCGAGGCCGATGAAACACTAAGAAAGTCAGAAGGACCGCAGTGCCAAAAGTTCAATGGTGGGAAGAAATGATGGAACTTTTGTAAAAAATTATCCTTACATAAATTTTTGCCTATTTTACCATGCGTATATCATGATAAAAAGGATAAAAGGATGAAAAAGGTCAAAGAGTATCGTAGGCGGAAGAGTATCGTTGAAACGAAATAATCAACATAGAATTACCGAAGAGGACAAAGAAGAAGCTGAAGATATAGGGTTCCGCTCCAAAGACATTCTTAAAAGAAGGAAACAACACAACATCAGCTATCATTTTTCTTATCTACGAGACCATCCGTCTCTATATTGTTGTAAAATACTTTTTTTAGTTATCCTAGATAATATCTCAATTTGTTATGAGATATTTTGTATGATTTTTGTATAATATCCATCAATTGGAGTATTGAGTGTGGATTCTTATACTCTACCATAATATTGAATTTTTCAGAATAAAGTGTTGTTGGAGAAATTTCTTTGTGGCTTGCTGGATGATGAATTTATGCTAGAGACTTTTTACAGGATTCATGTGTCAAACTACGGATCAATAAGTCATCTATCTCCTGTGTTTAAAGTTTTTATTTATGTTTATTATATCACTGTGTTTCATTTCTGAATAATTAATGAAAAGGAGTAAATCATAAAGTACTTAAGTGTAATATGGTTCTAATCATTTTTGTTCTAAATTTTCTCTTCTAAACTAGTTTTAAACAGTGAATTCTTAATTGCTCCTGTTTTACTAGTTTAAGCATTTTGATTATTTAGTAAAGAATACTTAAATGCTCTTTATTGATAATCACTCAATTTATTTCTTTGAATGTGTTGAAAGATTCTTAATTTCCTTTCATCCATTTTAAATCCATTTCATTCTTTTAAGGTCTATAATTGTTTCCATGTTTAACTATGTTGCCCTATGAAACCATCTTTCGTCGATAAACTTAATCCAGTGAAGCCATTTTTTGACTCCATAGCCCAATGGCCTGAATTACTCAATATTTCCCTCATCTATCGAATTTCACCACCCAAATTTCAAGCAAGACTCCTAGACTTTATAACTAGCCTAACATATCAAAAAACAAAGCTAAATTTTATAGAGAGAGCCCTCTCTCGGTATAGATTGGCTAGATTTTGTACCTAAAAGATTGGTTTGTGGTTACCTCAGACCCCTTTCCTCTTCCAACAACTTCAAGGAAAATTTGAGTGATAACATAGTGGCGACCATACTGGGGACCTGAATAATTTTATTGTTAGTATTGTTTATTTTATAAACTATAGACGGAGCCTGAAGTTACCTAGGTAGCCTTTGAAATTGCTCTTACTTTGCAATTGAAAAAGTAAATAAATGTTGACGTCCAAAAAGTCGGACCACATTACGTCGAAGTGCGTCGGAATTGGAACAATGGACGTCAGTACTCTATCTGTTGCTTTACTATTCTACATACTGCTATTTCACTTTCTTATAGATGCCTCAAGCATATTTGGATGCTTTCTCAGATTTGTAGATAATCTTCATGTGGACCGTTACTGGGTTTTATATCATGTCCCTGTATGTGACATGGGGTATTTTTCTATCATTTTCTGGGGTGGGACTTCCACTTTTCTGGATGGATATTTGGGTTCCAATCTTCAGATGTGAAAATGTAATGACTTCATGGATTGCTTTACTTCATATAATATATTCAAAACAACATTTTTTCTCTTGTGAAAAAAAAATGATTAAGGTTTATCACTCTTCCTTCAAAACTAGCGATGCTGGTATATGTTGTTGGTTTATTGATATGGTCTGATGGTCTTTCTATATTTTGGACATATCACACTCCTCACATGATTAACGTTTTTATCTGTTCAAGGATTTCGGGTATTTTAATTTGTATTTGTAGGAACAATGGACGTTGGTACTCTATCTGTTGCTTTACTATTCTACATACTGCTATTTGACTTTCTTATATATGCCTCGGGCATATTTGGATGCTTTCTCAAATTGTCGATAATCTCCATTTGGACCGTTACTGTGTTTTATATCATGTCCCTGTATGTGACATGGGGTATTTTTCTATCATTATTTGGGGTGGGACTTCCACTTTTCTGGATGGATATTTGGGTTCCAATCTTCAGATGTGAAAATGTAATGGCTTTATGGACTATTTTACTTCATATAATATATTCAAAACAACGTTTTTTCTCTTGTGAAAAAAAAATGATTAATGTTTATCACTCTGCCTTCAAAACTAGCGATGCTGGTCTATGTTGTTGGTTTATTGATATGGTCTCATGGTATTTTTATATTTGGGACATATCACACTCCTCACATGATTAGCGTTTTTCTCTGTTCAAGGATTTTGGGTACTTTAATTTATGTTTGGAACAATGGACGCCGGTACTCTATCTGTTGTTTTACTATTCTACATACTGCTATTTCACTTTCTTATAGATTCCTTGGGCATATTTGGATGCTTTCTCAGATTTGTTGATAATATCCATGTGGATCGTTACTGGGTTTTATATCAAGTCCCTCTATGTGACATGGGGTATTTTTCTATCACTGTCTGGGGTGGGACTTCCACTTTTCTGGATGGATATTTAGGTTCCAATCTTCAGATGTGAAAATGTAATGACTTCATGGACTGTTTTACTTCATATAATATATTCAAAACAACATTTTATCTTGTGAAAAAAATGATTAATGTAATTCACTCTCCGCTCTTCAAAATTAGCTATGCTGGTCTATGTTGCTAGTTTATTGATATGGTCTCATGGTCTTTTTATATTTGGGACATATCACACTCTTCACATGATTAGCGTTTTTCTCTGTTCAAGGATTTTGGGTACTTTAATTTGTATTTGGAAAAATGGACGTCGGTACTCTATCTGTTGTTTTACTATTCTACATAATGCTATTTCACTTTCTTATAGATGCCTCGGCATATTTGGATGCTTTCTCAGATTTGTCGATAATCTCCATGTGGACCGTTACTGGGTTTTATATCAAGTCCCTATATGTGACATGGGGTATTTTTCTATCATTTTCTGGGGTGGGACTTACACTTTTCTGGATGGATATTTGGGTTCCAATCTTCAGATGTGAAAATGTAATGACTTCATGGACTGTTTTGCTTCATATCATATATTCAAAACAACGTTTTTCCTCTTTTAAAGTTTCATTTTTTTTTTAAATTTAACCTGTCGTCGCTATACCGACGCCTTGTAAGCGTCGGAATTGCGACAGATTAGAAACGTCGGAAGAGCGACAGTATAAAAATTTCGTGACGAGAAGCGACGTTCAAAACGTTGGACCACATTGCCGGAATTGGCACATTTTACAACCGATCTAAGAGCGACGTCCAAAACGTCGTACCACATTTTGTCGGAATTGTGATGCAGCTTACAACCGTCGAAAGAGTGAACGTCCAAAACGTCGACCACAAGATGGATTGCATGCGCGCTTACAAACGTCGGAAGAGCGACATTCAAAACGTCGAACCACATTTCATCGTAATTGTGACAGTTTACGGACGTCAGAAGAGCGACGTTCAAAACGTCGGACCACATTTCGTCAGAAGTGTGACAGTTTACAAACGTCGGAAGTGTGACGGTTTGGGAAATGTCAGAAGAGCGACGCTTGTTTGGAAGCGACGGAAAAACTGTCGATAGTGCGACACTTTTTAATTGCGTCAGAACTGCGACGGTATGGTAAACCATGTTTTTCCCGCCCTCGAACTGTCGCTCTTGTGACGACTATGTGTCAGAATAGCGACGAATTGGCCGTCGAAATTTCCGCAAAATTTTCTAGTGTTAATATGCTACAATTGGTTTTGGATGTCCGGTGGCGGTGTCTGAAATGCGGTCTCTATCTTTAAATTTCGGTCTCGTCTTGACATGATGCGTGGAAAACTCAGTATATCTTTTGCTATAAGAAATTTTACTATCCAGTATGTGTGAATAGTCTGATTGAAAAGAGTAAGGCGACCACGGGTATTTCCAGGGTCCGTGATGAAATCCAAGATCTTGGCTTCTGCTTCATTGTCTTCCGGATCAGTCTGTATATCCCTTTCCCAGCCACGTATTTCTTGTCGAACAGTGGAAGAATTTCCCATCACATAATTAGCAGCAAGGGTCTCCAGATGCTCCTGGTTTGTCTTACGACCACGTTTCTTAGGGATGTGCTCCAACTGGATCTTATGTTTTCCCTTGGCAGACTCAGACCTTGAGCGTCTCTTCCCCATGTTTGGAGGAATCCTATGCAGTAACACAAAACGACAAGATGATATAGTAAGGGAATGTGGAACAGTAGCTAAACCTCCAGTGTATACCCTTTGAGAATAAATATCGTTGCTATCAGATGAGCAAAGAAAACAGACCCACAGAACATAGTTTGGTACCCAGTGCAGATGGACAAAAAGGCATCCTAGAATGCTGAGGACCGCCGACCCCTTTACCCTGTGACGAAAACTACAGCTGAAAAGAACGGGTCGGATAACAAGAACCAGGGTCGACCGCTTATTAGAGAGGGTGGCCAAGCGCACCTGATAAGCAATAACAGTATAGAAGGTAGACAGAGCATGGCATCTGTGAAGCCTTGGAGGTCGTTTTGGGAAGCTACGAATAGACTCCAAAACCTGATTCCAAATATAATCCTGGTAACCACTGGGTCTGCAAGCAGATATTTTGTGTTTTTTAAGATTTTTTTGCAGATAATTTTTGTACAGGGTTAAAACCTACATTTGGTATCAGAGCAGTTTTAGATTCAAAGGGATGCCTTTGCTGCTGAGGGGTTTTTTTCTCAGGCCCGTGGTAGACCCTGTTTAGTGGGAGATCTGCGGGATCGATTCTTGCGGTGAAAGAAGATGGCGAACAGTGGGAAGATAGAGATTAAGAAATTTAATGGTCATAGTTTTGAGTTATAGAAGCTTAAGATGGAGGATCTGCTGGTGGATAAAGGCTAGTGGATCACGGTAGATCCAAGTACTAAACCAACGAAAATGTTAGATTAAGACTGGAAAAAGTTTCCGTGATCTAGAAGGTCACACGTTACGCTTGTGTGTCTCAATCTCATCAACTGCTGTATTTGGGGAAGCTATGACGAAGAATTTGTGGGAAAAACTTGGGACTTTATACCAATCTAAGTCTCTGGTGAATAAGTTGTTCCTGCGGAAAAAGCTGTATAACCTGAGGATGAAGGATGGAGACTCGGTGACAGAGCATCTGAACGCCTTCAATACTGTGGTAAGTCAGCTGTCATCTGTTGATATTAAAATCTCAGATGAAGATAAGTGCATTAGTTTGTTGTGTTCTCTACCAGACTCGTGGGACAGTCTGGTTATTGCAATAGGTAGCAATACAACTACCTTGAACTTTGATGACATTGTCTCAACCTTGCTGTCGGAGGAAATGAGACGGAGAAATATGGAGGGTCAGAATGGAGATGCCTTATCTGTACGAGGAAGGTCCCAGAACAGAAACAAGAATAAGGTTTCGAGTGGGAGATCTAAATCTAGAGGGAGATCTAAATCTCTTGGAAAGTTTGTAAAGGTGTGCTGGAAATGCGGAAAGGAAGGGCACTACAAAAAGGAATGCATATCTAAAGCTCCTGAGAAAGGAAAGGGATCTGATGAAGGTCCTTCTGCAGAGGCAAAAACCACCTCGGATGAAGGTGGGGATGTGTATTTGGCTTCTTCATCAAATACACATGTAGATCATGAGTCATGGTTGATTGACTCAGGTGCATCCTTTCACTTCACTCCCCATAGGGAGTGGTTCTGCGAGTATGAGAAATATGATGGTGGTGATGTCTTCCTAGGGGATGATAGGAAGGCCAGAATCGTTGGACATGGAAAAGTCAAGCTGAAGCTGCAAGGTGGAAGGATTAGAACACTTCCTGGTGTTCTGCATATTCCTGCATTGGCCAGAAATCTGATTTCTGTAAGCAAGATGGATGATGCAGGTGTAAAAACATTGTTCGAGAAAGATGCCTGCAAGATGGTTCGGGGAGCACTGGTATTAATGCGGGGAGTTCGGATTGGAACTCTGTACAAGCTACAAGGTAGCACTGTTATTGATGGGTGTAACAGTTCTGTGGTTCCTGAAAGAGGAGCGGAAAGCCTAGCTGTCTCTGGAGAAAATACCATGCTATGGCATCAAAGGCTTGGACATATTGGAGAGAAGGGCCTTCGGATACTACATAGAAATGGTATGGTAGAAGGTATGTCTAATTTCTCTCTGGATTTCAATTTCTATGAACATTGTGTATATGGGAATCAGAATCGGGTGAGTTTTCCTTCTGGTGCTAAGAGGGCGAACAAGATATTAGAACTTGTGCACAGTGATGTGTTTGGACCTGTGTCAGTTCCATCACTGGGAAAGTCTGTGTACTATGTTTCATTCATAGATGATTTCTCAAGGAATACATGGATATATTTCTTGAGGAAGAAATCTGAAGTCTTTGACAAATTTAAAGAATTTAAGGCTCTGGTGGAAAACCAGACAGAGAAGAAGATAAAGGCGTTGAGGAAAGATAATGGTGGGGAGTTCTGCAAGAAGGAATTTGAAGAGTTCTGTAAGAAGTGTGGTATAGCACGACAGAAGACTACTCCATACACACCTCAGCAAAATGGAGTTGCAGAAAGAATGAACAGAATGCTGATGGAAAAGGCAAGAAGCATGCTCAGTGGTACCGGGTTAGGACAAGAATTCTGGGCAGAGGCAGTGGAGACTGCATGTTACTTAGTTAACAGATCACCTTCATCAGCGTTGGAGGATAAGACTCCACATGAGGTATGGACTAGTAATAAACCCTCTCTTTCACATCTAAGGGTATTTGGATGTGATGCATATGTACATGTTCCAAAGGAGAAAAGGACCAAGTTGGATAATAAATCTGAAAGGTGCATCTTTATTGGGTATAAGGATGGTTTAAAGGGTTACAAGCTTTGGAACCAAGAAACAAGGAAGGTTGTGTACAGCCGAGATGTGGTGTTTAGAGAAGTGAAAGATGTTGTTAAACATGAGTCCTACGAAAGGAACCTGAGAAGATAGAGTTTGAGCTAAAGGAGGATGAATCAGACTCTACAGAAGAAGACTCAAAGGATGAAGAGCCACAAACTCCAGCTATTAGAATATTAGTTCGGGAAAGAAGGCAACCAGAAAGGTATATTCCATCTACTTTCTATTCAGGTTTTTCCTTAACTATAACCGATGATGAACCCAGAACTGTCAGGGAGGCAGTAGATTCAGAGGATGGAAAACTCTAGAAGGAGGCCATGGTTGATGAAATGGCATCCTTGCACAAAAATGATGCATGGGATCTGGTGGAGTTGCCGGTTGGAAGGAAGCCCATTGGGAGCAAATGGGTGTTTAAGAAGAAGATGAATGTAGAAGGCAAGGTGGAGAAATACAAAGCTCGGTTGGTAGCGAAAGGTTATTCCCAGGTGCCGGGAATTGACTTTGGTGATATTTTTTCTCCTGTTGCCAAAGTTACTTCTATTATATTACTTTTATCTGTTGCTGCTGCATTTGATTTTGAGATAGAACAGATGGATGTGAAGACAACATTTCTTCACGGGGATCTAGAAGAGGATATCTACATGAAGCAACCTGAAGGCTTTATGGTGAAGGGTAAGAAAGAACTGGTATGCAGGTTGAAGAAGTCTCTGTATGGGTTAAAACAGTCACCAAGGATGTGGTATCAGAAATTTGATACCTATATACGGGGACTTGGCTTCACCGGAAGCAAGGAGGATCACTGTGTTTATTTTAAATTAATTGGTGACCGTGTTATTTATTTGGTCTTGTATGTGGATGATATGTTGTTGATTGGAAATGATAAAGAAATTATCCAAGATTTGAAGACCCAACTGTTCTCCAAATTCGACATGAAGGATCTTGGTGCTGCAAACTATATTTTGGGCATGGAAATTAAGAGAGATCAGGCAAAGAGGAAGCTCTGGTTAAACTAGAGGAAGTATTCCGAGACTATATTGCAGATGTTTAATATGTAGGATAGTAAACCGGTGAATGTTCCGATTCCTGTAGATGTAAAGATGTCTGCTGAACAGTGTCCTAGGACAAAAGTAGAAGAGGAGGATATGTCCCGTGTTCCGTATGAAAGTGTAGTGGGTAGCCTGATGTATGCAATGGTTTGTACTAGACAAAACATTACACATGCAGTGGGAGTATTGAGCAGATTTATGTCAAACCCAAGGAAGGAGAATTGGACAACAATGAAGTGGGTTTTCAGATATTTGCGTGGCACTAGTGATTATGGCTTGTGCTACCAGGGAAGACCGGGATTGGAAAGAGTGTTGGACATTCATGGTTTTGTTGATGCAGACTAGGCTGGAGATCTAGACCAAAGAAGATCTACAAGTGGGTATGTGTTTAGCCTATTTGGAGGTGCAGTCAGTTGGATGAGTAAAAGACAGTCTGTAGTGGCTCTTTCAACTATAGAGGCAGACTACATGGCAGCCACTCATGCGAGAAAGGAAGTAGTTTGGTTTCAGAGATTGTGTTCAAGTATGGGGTTGGGGCAACAAGCTATAAGGATAGACTGTGATAGCCAAAGTGCAATTTTCTTGGCTAAGAACCCTGCTTATCATTCAAAGACAAAGCACATTGATGTTCAATATCACTTTGTGAGAGATATGGTTGAGGCTAAAAGGGTGTTGCTAGTAAAGGTGGACACTTTGAAGAATGTTGCAGATGCATTGACGAAGTCTATGAGGACTCGGAATTTCTCTTGGTGTAGAGAAACAATGGGTGTTGCAGAGATGGGCTAATGACTAAGCTCTCCTATGGCCCCCTGTAGAAAGAAAACAAGTGGGAGAATGTTTGGAATGTGTTATATTATTTCCATGAATAGTCACACGTGGGTGGGGGGTTCACGGGGGGGCGATAGACCCCTCTGTACATTGCGCCAGGCACCGCACTGGGAAATTTTTTTTGGACACTATTTTTTGGTGGGCAGAACCGCCCATGGTTTTGTGCATGGGTTTGCACATGGTTTTGGGGCATGATGGTTTTCGGCCCCTCGTATTTTGTAGATTCGGTCAAGGGAACTACAGTTATGTTCTAATCCAGGGTTAATGGATTAGGGTTTATGTATGCTTCAGCAAGTATATATGTGTTGTAACACTAAAAGGAATATAATGAAAAATCAAGCTGGTCGTCTTGATTTGGGATCCAGGGGAAAATCTCTGTGTATATCTGTTTTATGTTTTATGCTCTTGCTATTGTTTATTTTCTGTTTTTTAAGATTCATTTGCAGATAGGTTCTGTACAGGGTTAAAATGTACACAAATGGTCTCATGTTAGAAATAAGGTTAATGAGAACCATAAAGGGTTATATTCTGTTGCTATCTCTGTTTTACAGGTTCATGGATGTATTCACAAGGAGAAGGTCATTGTTCCTATTAACCCTAGTTGCAAGCATAATCTCATCAATAACAAATTGGCCAAAATATTGCAATTTCCTCCACTACATATTGAAAGACCACAAGTTGATGGTGCACATATTCAAATATTTAAGGACTTGAAGGTTACCATGGATAAATATATGTTACATTCATACTTTTACACTTCATATATGGATGGGTAGGAAATTGTTTTGGTATATCCATGGATGGAATCAGTTGGTACAATCAATTTTAATGTAAAAAATACATTTTTGAAGCTGGTACAAAAAGAATAAAATTACCTTGCATGATATTTCCATTAGTAAATAGATAGAGACCAAGGAGACACAAGCAAAAATCTCTACAATAACTGAAACATTAGGTGATGAGTCCTTGGTGGATGCAATAATGGAAGACAAACTAGAACAAAAAAAAAAAAAGTTACCACAAAAGGAACCATGCACTGCTCATGCACCATTAGTTAAGGAATTGAAGAAGGACATGCCATCAATTAAGGTTTATACATATCACCACCCACACCACCCAACAAGACTCAAATTAGCAAGGTAACAACCAACAAGATGGGAACATATTAGCAACAAGGGTGAAGGCTCCTGTAAGACACACAAAGAGGCATGGTGATCCACCCAAAACACATCAACACATGGGAGGCACAAGAACCAGCTTACATCTAAAGTGAGTAAGGAAAATACTAGATCGAGTGTTCACATTTCTCTTATATGGATGGATGCATGGGCATGGTACCAGTGGACTACTCTGTTGAGTAGATATTATTATTTTTGTTCTTCTCATGTTTCAGGGATGAAACATGCTTTAAAAGGGCCGGATAATATGGGGTACATAGTGGGGTACCCAAGGGCATAATGTGATATAAAAGGGGACCAAAATTAGTTAGTTTAGTAAATAAAGTTCGTAAGTGGTTACCCACATTAATGATTATTGTAAGTGGTTGACTCTCATTATGAAAAGGGACCACTATTAGTTATTTTAGTTAAGGATGATAATAAATGTGTCATGACTAATAAATAAAGTGGTTAACCCACATTATGGAAGGGACCACAAGTACTATTAGGGTTTGTTAAGGTTTTGGATCTCATAATATTATATATAGTTAAAGATAGGAAGGAAATAGATTTTAAGTATTATTTTGAATTGATAAGCACATGACGTGTGGAGTGTTCTCCTTCCTTAAGGAGTAGTTGTATGGTGTTACCCTAACTCAAGGGATTTTATTAATAAAGAGTGAATCATTTATATCTTATTCTTGTACTTCTCTTGGAATTATTTTGTCGGAGATTTTAATATATCCGCAAGTTTATTACGAAGGAGCTCACTTGCAATAAAAAGAATGAGAGGTGAAATATATAAACAATCACTTCAAAACGATGGAAGCATACATGTGCTTGTATAATAGTCAAGTACAATATAGGACCATGGATCTATAAGATGGAACATATGAAACCAAGTCAATACCTATAAAAATTATTGTTCATTCTATCTAAAATATTTTGTGACCCAAACTCCTTCCATTTAGGGCACCAAAATATAGTAAAGGAGACCCATAGTATTATAAGGGTTAATATGTATTGATAAATCAAGCTCAATCTAGTGGCTCACAATGATAATGGAAAATATTTGCACGTCTGTGGTATTGAAATAAATATATAACACTAACATCATAATGTATGGATATCCACAATGTGATAATAAGTTGAAATTAAGCATTGGTTAAACCTTCTAGCTAGTAGTCAATTACATAAAGCATTTCCAAATTCTAGGTATCCCACATATAATGAATATACATACCAATGTAATAATGGTTAATAAAATGTTCTTCCTTCTAATAGGTAACATGTTCAAATCCATATAGGGGTAGAGTATGCATACCTTCATAAACTTTAGTAGTGAAATAATTTCATGGAAGGGGGTACTTTGTCCCACAAACAATGGGGTATCATACACCAATTTGGTTTCTGGCTTGGTTGTGATCTTAAAATTAGATTATTATTATTACTATTATAAACCAACAGATAGAAAATCAATATTTTGAATATGAACGCCAAAATAAACCATGTAATGAGGGATCAATGATGGAAATTCCCTACTACATGTGAGGTAAAATTTAATGATGAGAATTACAATTAAGGTATTATGCCTCTTAAAAAAAACCTTCAGAGAAAATGTGCTATGCTCAACATGGGTAGATGCATTGGAGCAATGATGGTTCCCTATAATTAAACATAAGGTATAATGAAAGTTGATAGATGATAAGGATTTGGACTTGTAATTATGAAACCAAGTCATGATGGGTATGAGACATGGGACTTCCTTGAACTGAGCATGAATGAACATCGAACTAAGAAAAAACCATAAATCCTAATGAGTTAACTCAACCAAATGCGATTTAGATATTAGGAGGTCAATAATTTTGAGGGTATAATTTAGACCATAAATATGAAGATAACATAAAATTCTGAGTGGGACTCGGTGACCAATGTGACAAACTAAATAGGATGGGATGATCAAGTCTCAAGGGAAATGGAGAAAAAAATGGATAGATGGTGTGAGATGGGGCTGAAGGCCTAATTGTATCTACAAATAGGAAATACAATATAGATTATATGAACAAGGGAGATAGTAAAATATAATAAAAACTAGTGAAGAGATGTAGCATGGTGAAAAATGTCGTGAGAATACAAAAAATTCAACTTATTTCCCCATTTTTTATTTTTGAAAAAAATATTGATGCTATTTCATTATATTTTTTGTGGTTTTTCTTTTATAAATGATAAAAGAATGATTGCATTATAATGAGAATATAGGTGTGATAGTAACCAAGTAATTTCAGAAGGTGGGTAGGGAACATGATAGCAAATGGGTGTTAAATGGGGTGAGGGGGGGCTTGGGGCTTGGGTGAGTCTTCTTATAAAGGGTGAGTCATAGAGCTCTACATGAAAATGGAGCTTCAATACATGGATGAAGTGAAACAATGGATTTAACAACATGAGTGATAATTGAAGCAAAAAAAACCAGTAATGGATTTAGAATCCATTAGTAGAGGTAGGTAATTAGTAAAAGGTAAAAATGATGCTCATTACATAATTAAAGACTATGGGGACTCTAAATAATAGTGTGGATGGGTGGCAGGGATTCCAAAATGAAAAGTGCACTAAACTAGGGAAGCCCATATGAGGAAAAGGGAAATAATTTGACAAATGAAATAAATAAAATTGGAGAGGTGAGGGTTCTCATTGAGATGTCTAGAACCTATGGTAGATTCAAAGGTGGAAAAAGGTCAAAATGATCATCATAACATAGGGAAATTAGAGACTTATATTTTAGTGTAGTGAATATAATTAAAATGGAACAAATCAAATTGTAAAAACTGGAAAAATGGTTCCCCAAAGAATGCCATACACACATAAAATAAAGTCCATAGCATGAGAGTGGTCAAAGAATAAAAGTAAAAACTCTACATTGTACTTGTATTTGATCACTATGGTGTAATACTAGAAAATTATGCAACATGTTGAGTAACTACCATTGGAAAATTGGTTGAATCTCATGGTGGGAGGCAATAATACTATGTCCAAGGAGGATCACTCATATGGAGGAAAATGGAGGGGAGATATATATATGGGGCCTTGTGAGGAGAAGAAAATAAAGCTTTGATGTTAAGTGTATTTAGTGTAGGGTGGAAAGGGGGATGCTGTGAGGAGGCACAAATATATTTATGAGTCATGGGAATGTCCAGAAAATGGTGAGTGTAATGACCCATCATTCCATAAATGGAAAAGAAGTGGGAATTATTCATCTAATTCAAGAAATTGAATTTTCACAAAGGAGTATAGGGATCAAATAATAAGAGAGGTAGATAATAATTATAAGGATCAACAAGAAGGATGTGAGTAATGAATTGATGAGATATTAGGAAACAATGGGTATGATGATGTACCATGTCATAAAGGGTGCAAGTTTTCTAGGTCCGAGGATTAATGGCTCCTAAGACAAGATTAGGATTGGCGGTTCCTCAAACAATCTTATCATCTCATAATGGGTCTTAGGTCCAATGAAAAATGTTAGAATTTCTTGACTTCCTCTTGAGTGTGGCATTGGGAAGAGGGTGTAAACACATGCACTTGGGTACACCACATTGGTATAAAGGGGAAATATAAACAATAACTTGACCTATCCTTTTTATCTGTCCATAAAAACATTTATGTAACTCATTTTCTCTACTTAAGAGATTCTCTCCTCACTCTAGTAAACTTGTACTCTTAAATTTTCATAACCCTGGAGTATTATTTGGATTCCTAACTCCAACATTCTACTCTGATTTAAATACGGGCCATGTAAATGTGCCAAAATAATTTTGACAACTTTACAATTTTCTATGAGTGAAAAAAAACAAATTTAGGAATTGGCAAGCCTCAAAGTCGCGTGTTGGGGAAAATCAACAATCCTAACTTTCCTAATTATTGCTAAAATGAAATAATTAGTAAAACAAGTGTTCAAAATACAAAAAAAAGGATGAGGTTCAACATCACATCTCCAATATGGTAATATTTTCTTGTGTGTCATTTAGTGTACAAAGTGACAAAATAACACTTAATAGTGGGTTGGAACCACAATTGCAAACAAGATAAGAAGTCTGTACAAAAGATAAATGTGATCTATAATTATCTACGAGAATCAAATAGATGAAAAGTTGATGAAGGAATGAGAAGCAAATCTTGAGGGGAAGCTCCTTGACAAATTGGTTTTTTTATAAAGCAAGAAGAGGGATTCAAGTGGAGGATCATCTCGGGAAATAACTTACATGAAAGGAAAACAAATAAACCAATATTGATATCATAACAAGATTAGTAAACCAAGTGATTAATGCAAAATCAAATGAAGGAACATGCATGCCAATTGAAAATATTTATTGGGGGAAAAGGATAAAACATTTGTGTAAACATCAATTAATATTTAATCTTAAGGGAATGTTGGAAATGGCCTCCAAACTCTCTCTTTTGGTATTATATCCTATTTGGGACTCTGTGATTAATTCTAGTGTAAATTATGCAATATTATATCTTATGGAATGGTTGAATGAGGGGGAATTTTGACAACATAACCACTGATGAAGATTAAAGGAAGGACTGAAGTGTGTGGACTTAAGAATCCTTGGAAAAGCACTTCAAACATAATTGTGCATCAATTGAAAATGTGAAAATGGAGCACAGAGGCTCTCATTTATTGACTTTTATTTGAAAGAAATGGAGGAAAATAAAATTGGAGTTAAATATCTAGCCATGTTCTTACATATACATGACTACGGATATGCGCCCCTACATTAAGTGAAGAAATCTAAATCGTATGGAGCTTGGTCTACAAACCCTACTTCTAAAGTGACCATAGAAGTGAATGAGTCATAAAATTTAATGTGTTTTTAGTGTAACAAGGACTCAATTATTATTGAAGAATTTTATAAACAACTACAAGTCACATGTATATTTGAAACAACACATAATTCCCCCTTTTTATAAAAACAAGCATTGAATCACAATATCCATGATTAATTAACATATCCTTTATAGTTTTTAACATATCATAAAAATTATGTTTTAAAAGTATATTTATCATTTTTTTTTTCACAAGTACAACCCTATATATTCCTATGAAGAATATAGATATACTATTACTATTGTCAACATCCATCATGTCACTTGGGGGAATTGAACCTTGCAGGGATGATTCCATTCCTTTCTGACAACTACCCAAGATAACCCGAACTGACATTAACAATATACTTATCATATTATACTAAGTAAGTAAAAAGTAAATTATTTTTTATTAATTTATAAACAAATTATATATTCAATAGAAAAATATGAAATAGTTAATATATTTTAAATATTTAATTTATAATGATATATTTTCATATTATTACATAGATAGATGTGTTTATTTAGATATAAAGTTTATAGGATGGATGATATTTAAGAAAGAGACTATATTCTTTGTCAACTTCACTCTTAAAGGATAGAATGAAGCTCTCTTTATCAACTTCACACATAAACGGAGATGAAGCACTAATTCTAATCTTATCAGTTAATAAATTTTCTTTTATTATTTTATTTCAATAAACTCAACAATAAAACATATGTGCTTAATAACCATTGTTATTAAAATGTGGAGCTAAATAAAGTAATATTAAAGTTGGAAGGAACCATTGCTATAAAAAAATACTAAAGAAAGTTCACTTAACAATAAGAGGATAAATTTTGCTTCAATGGTATTGAGTTTGTGAGGATTAATGAAATATTTAACTTATATAGATATTCCAATATGAACTTTAAATATAGATACGGTAATCTAAATGTTTTATGTTTTTTATTTTTCCCAAATATAATTTTTCATAAATTTTGATCAATTTTTTGTTAATTAAATAACAATCGTTAAATTTATATAAACTAAATATGTACATAATCAAATATCATATTTATATTTTTAACTCAAAACTATAAAGACTACTCTCAACTATGGAATCATTTCTCATGTTGACTGTTATGGTTTGTTGACGACACCCTTGTCATCTGGAAACACGATTAACCTGCGCTTGACGCCTTTAATTCCCATCTTAATATCATCTCTCCTTATATCCAGTTCACTATAGAAATTGAATCTAATAAATCCCTTCCATTCTTAGATTTCCTCGTTACTTGCCTCCCCAATGGATCCCTCTCCCATCAAGTCTATAGAAAAAAGACTCACAATTTTACCATTATCTCCATGCCCTTTCTCATCACCACCCACCCCAAAAATCAGGTGTTCTCAAACCCTTATCTCTAGATCTTTAAAAATCTCTGCTTCTCAGTTTCTTTCAGTTGAAAAATCTCATCTGGTTAAGGATTTAAAATCCAATGACTATTCCTCTACTTAGATCTTTAAATCTTTCCAGGTTTTTTCTTTCCCTAGATCCAAAAATTCAGATCCCTCTCCCTCTTGTGGCCAAGTTACCCTCCCATACATTAAGGGGACCACTGATCTTATTACCAATATTTTGTCCAAGAAAAAAATAATAGCCATATTTAAACCCCATAAAACCCTAAAGAAATTGCTTCGATCGACCAAAGACATATCAGATCCCATGCTAGGATCATGGGTTTATTAGATTCCATGTTCTAGCGTAAAATCTTATATTGGCCAAACTGGTCGTCCTTTCAAATCCCACCTCAAGGAGCACATAGTTGATACCAACCATAACCGTCTTTAAAAGTCTGTCATCGCTGAACACTCATATAAGTCCAAATACTTACTTTGTTTCGATCAGTAAAAAATACTAGCCTTTGTATCATTCTACAACTCTCGTATTATTTCAGAAGCCCTTGAAATCGAAAAGAACCCAAATAAATTTAACAGGGAGGAAGGTTACAGGCTTAGCCAATCCTGGAAACCTGTCATCTACCATCTCACCTATTGACTCTTGACCCTCCCTTGGTTACCTTCTCCCCCTTGGATGCCTTCTTAACTTTTATTGCCCCTTTTCCCTTATGAACCTTCCTTTTTTTGTTAATTATAAATTCCTAATAATTTTCAATTTATGGCCATCTTAGCAAATTCTTAATTTTATCTAATCTCTCTAATTCTAATTTTATTATTAACAAAATTTTAATCTTATTATTTGATTAACTCTTATTTTATATTAATTATTTTTTGATTTTTTTTAATGTTCAATACTTTAATTCTTATTTTAATAATACTTTAACAATTTTATCTTGATGTTTTACATTTATCAAGGATAGGTTAATTTTTTTAACCTCGTTCTTTCATGGTAATCATAATATTAATAATTCCCATTTGGTTATGAATTCAAAATATATTGGATTTATTTTATTTTATTTGTTTAGTATATTTATTTATATTACTTAAACGTTTTAAGTTAAAAAACAATTTATTTAATTATGGAAATTTTAAATTCGAGTGTGTGTGTGAATTAAGGATTTGTATCATAATTTTAATGGGGAAAGTTGAAATTTTGGTTGTTTCAATCTTCATTGTACTTATATTGTAATTAGCATTTTGATTGTTTAGCTAGCTTTTATATTGTAATTATTGTTTTGATTTTTTGGCTTGCTTTTATATTGTAACTAGCATTTTGATTGTTTGGATTTCTTTTCTTTTGGTGTTTCAAGCATATTGAAATTGTGACTTAGTTTATCTTTAAATTTGAGTTCCCACTCATCTCAGTGTAGTGGGTAGTTATCATTTTGTGTAATATAATTAACATTTTGATTGCTTCTCTTGCTTTTCTTTTGGTGTTTCACACACATTGAATTTGTGAGTTTAGTTTATCTTTAAAGTTGAGTTCTCACTCATCTCAATGTAGTGGGTAGTTATCATTTTTTTTTTCTCCTGGTGTAGTGGATATTTATTAATTATTATTGTTTAATAATATTGACTTCGTAGTTTTAAAGCCGAATATCATGAAAGTCACTATTGCATTCATCACTATCATAAAAATCAATCAAATATTTTTTTATGTATTAGTTTTTATTTTTATTTTAAGATTTATTCTTAGTTTGAATTTTGATTAGTTGCAAATATAAAATTTAAACAAGAATAACCATCTAATCTAAGTAAATAGAAAATAAATAAATAAACCATAACTTGCAATACCAATTAACTCTAGGTATAGCAAGAAATTATTACTTCTATTTCTCAAAAGTTTCAAGTGGGTTTTCCATTACAACTCTTATGGAGGATTATACAATATAAAAACTCTCATGGAGGATGATACAAACAAACAAAATATGAAAGATATGGGTTATGAGGAATTATCTTAAGAAATCAAAGAAGATATCAAACAAGAAGTCCACAATTGCCATCTTTTAGAGTGGCTTTAAAAACAAGACTTTCTGGCTTCGGGAGAACCTTCCAAACCAATTTGATTAAAGCATGGAAAGTTTATTTTGGAGTTGAGGGTTATGGATCCCCACATTTTGAATTTTTTTTTACCTATTTAACAAACATAACCCTACCTATAGAATTTAATATTCTAAATTAATTACACTCTTTAGAATTCTTGTGTAATGGAATAGAAAGCTATTATGGCCATGGAAAAGTAGATTTTTTATCGGCTTGTGAAGAATCTCCCATACTAATTGCATAAAAACACTAGAATTTTTGTTTCAATCCAGTTGAACTTCCAATTCATCATTTGACTCTATTACGAGAAGAGAATAGATATCATGAAAAGTAAATGGTTATTTATTTTGCATTACATGAACACAAAACTTTTTTTCGAATCAAACGTGATTGCATTTTCAACTTTTAAGCCTAAAAGGTGAAAGGGATAGGGTGAGAAGTAAGAAAATTATTTTTGTGTAGCACGAGGAATGCTAAAATGTTGCTTGCATCATGCTTGACTACCAGAACCATGACGTAGTGCTGACTAGACTAACATAATCTTGTAGGAGGATAACAAAATCTTGTAGGAGGAACCATTATGCAACCTGGGGAATGAGTCAATCGAATTTTGGACCTTGACGGAGATCAATCTCATGCCTTAACAGAAATCTGGTGTACTAGGCATCACCGTGTGATGAATAAAAGACAAAAAACCTCGCGTGATAGACTCGGGGCAAGGTTTGTCAACACTTTGTGCTCATACATAGGTTGTGAGTAGGGGGCTGCCTCATGGTGCTTCCATTGGAAAATTTGGTAGACCTTAAGTGATTGGATTTAGAAGTGGGGTTTTTTCCTAACGAGATGATCTTCCCAAATCCTATATTCCTTCAGTGTACCTTTACACCTTTAGAGGCAATTGCTAGTTCTTATGTCTAGTTATTTCACTAGTTATTCTTATATTTTCTACTTTTAACTAAAAACTTTAACTAAGAATAAAAATTTAAAATTTATTACTTTTATTAATTTTTATTCCAATTTATTCTAAATCTTTTATTTCATTTGAAATTTGGTCATTTTTAACCAATTTTTTTTTTAATTATTAATGTAATTTGTTTTTGCTAACCCCCTCTTTTATTAATTAATTTTTATTCTTATTTAATTATCCTTAACCCTTATTTTAAGTATTTCATTATTTAATTCCTAAATCTCTTTACCACCTCTTTTTTCAATTAATAAATATTATTATTTTTTCAAAATTAAAGTTATTAATTATCATTTTTTAACCATTAATTTTTAACTAATCCCTTTTTAATTATGAAAAGTGAATTTGGTCAAATAATTTATAATTATTATTTGTAATTTACTTATTCAATAATTTTTTTGACTGTTTATTTCTTTTTCTCCTTTAAAATAGGCTCTTCAACACTGTTTACTCACAAGGCTCTTTGGCCCCTTATTATGGATGGAGTCACCTTCTGAAACGTTGGGCAGATCACAAATATTAAAAAGTTCTCTTCTGGAAATCTCCAATAACAGTAATAAAAATTACAAGTTTCAATTTAATAAATTATTTTGATATTTCTATCTACAATTGGTTGCACTTTACACCACCCTGCATTCAAATATTTTAGAGAGGGGAAATCTGACTATTTTTTAAGAAAATTATATATATATGAATGAAGAAAGGTTTGTGTTTTACAGAAATACAAACCTACATATAAGTATGCTTTCCCTAAGTGGGTGGTTCACTTAAAACAACATAAATAAAGATAATGATATTTTCCTTAACATGAATAGATAAATGGAGAGAAACCTACTTGTAATCTATTCGCTTTGCCTCGCCTCCCTTCGTCGCTTTCGTCACTCTCAAGGCAACTTAACTCGCTAGATTGATACCTGCCATGGAAAATAGAAGACGTAAAACAAAATAAAGGTAATACGACCTATTAAAATTAAACAAATTGAATCGATTAAACTCATTAATACACATATAACATCATTGACACGTGCATTAGGAAAGGAACATATGTCTTTATTATGAATTAGAAGGAAGAGTACAACTAGTTGATTGATTCACCATCACTCATCCAGCTTGAGTCCCATCCTCATCACATCCAGCATCAGCAATCCAACAACATCATAGTACATGCACACACCTTCAAGAGTTGATATCCAATCAACATAACTCTACTTAACACAAATTATTTCCCTCCCGTGCATTATGTTTAGTGCTCTATTTATAAGTATATGGAGGTAGTTTGAAATAAATGAATCATTGAATGAATTTCCTAAAAATGGATGAAGAGGTTTCCTGGTTCATGGGAATAGGAGGATAAGAGGTTTAATGACTTCATGGGTTCCAAATTTGAGGCTATTAGATGAGGTGAGAGCTGGAACAACTTCTAGAAGTCACTAGAAGTCGGGGAGATTCCCAGAATCCAATGAAAATTCGCTCCCAGTCGACCAACGCACTCCAAAGTGGGTCTAGATCCTCTGCAACGCAACCTTGCATGGGAGTAGATGATCTACAAAGAAGTTACAACTATCTAGGGGTGTGTTGATGGCATGATAGGGCACTTCAACTAGCATCTAAGCATTGAAAATTTCATGAAGGAAGACCATCAATGTGATGACTTGTTTAGGGCATGTAGCAACCAATTTAGAGTATGATAGACCCTAATGAATACTTATATGTGTTTTGGGATGATGCCAAAATCGACATGTAACAACTTCCCCCTAAAGCACGAAGTCAAAAATGAAATTTTGAATGATTTTCTTTACGACATAATGAGGAGGGACTAAAGCAGACATCGACCTGCATCAATTACAATACATTACATCATGATATCTGTTCATATTCTACATGAATTGTTGAGGGAGGAATATTTCATACTCAACACATAAACTATCATAACATCATAAATTCATCTACATATATAGACCCATGATAAGATGATCATATGAATAATGACCATTGTGCGAATGATTTGGTACTTCTCTTGAAATCGTAGCCCAGATGGATGAAACTAGATTCAGGCCCTTCTATCCTGCTCAATCGATCACTTATTGTACGAGTCTAACCATGAAAATATATGATATGATGTCGAACATGGGAAGAAATCATCTGATTACCAGCCAATGATGTGAGCCGTTAACAGACATAGAGAAACCACCATTGATGATAATGGCTCTCAACATACTACAATACATTCTGCATGGTGTGAATATATGATTTGATGTCGAACACCATACAAATTATTTCAGTCAAAGGCTTGTGATGTCAACCTGTCACCGGAAATGAGAAACTTTCCGTTGAAGTAAGCAAGCTCCAAGGTACTAAAAGGTTGTTTCTAAGTTAACTTCTTGGTTGATGTGTTGATGTCGACAAGAAGCGACTCGTCGTAGGAGGGAATTGATGCTTCCCTCATCAACGACATGAAACGTGAGTAATGATTTTGAATATAAAATGTGACTGATGAAGCAATGTCAGGGATGGCAGTCATGAAATGAAGGTTTATGGGTATTGAAAAGGATGAGGAATAATTGAGTGACTTCTCTTGAAAATATCGGTGACACTGAATGAATTGGAAGCATTTGACCCAAATTCGAAGTGATGGATGGCATGATAGAACATAGGTATGATATACTATCAAGAAAATTACCCAACCAAAAATCACAAAGATGAAGTGAATAAGTGCCATGTTCAAGAGCGACTTGCTACCATAGAGTGTTTTATCCCTTTCCAATTTTCCCCAGTCATTGCTGATTAGTACCTCTTTATTTACTTTTTTAAAAATATTTAGGAGGATAACATATGATTGATGTATAATTCCACCCTTCAGGGGAATCCATCGCTATTTGATGCTTTAACAAGTCTAGCGAAGGTGAAATTCGACCTTGTCATGATGGACAAGTTCGTCGTTATTTGATGCTTTAACGAGTCTAACGACAGTGAGAACTCGATCCTTTTTCATATTTAGAGAGTTTGAAAAGGGACTAAAAGAAAACTCCACAAGTTATTTTGCGTATAATAGTCCCTCAGATCTAGAAAAGCATAAAATAATACCTGAGAGAACCTCCTAGCCATGTTTGACTAGGGTTTTCATTTTTCGTAATCATAATCTATCTTAGTTCGGAAAAGGGTTAAACTTATACTGAGTAGATGTCCTTTAAATTCCTTTAACGAGCTCAAAAGGAGAAGTGCTTGACAATCTTTTCATATTTAGAGAGTCTGAAAAGAGATGAAAGATATCTCTAGGGGGGTTCCTTTTTCACATTTTAAAACGCTCGAAAAAGAGATAAAAGTGTGCTTTGAATTATTTTTTCATGTTTAACAAAGCTCGAAAAAAGAGGATAAAAGTATGCTTTGAATTCCTTTTTCATGTTTAACAAAGCTTGAAAAGAGAAAAAACTATGCTTTGTGGTTTCACTTTTCGTAATTTTTAACAAGTCCAAAAAAGTGATAAAAATGTGTTCATATCACTGAATTTCAACTTGATTTACAAGCAGGAAAAAAGGGAAAGAACTTGGAATTTTCATGTTTTTACGAGAATGAAAAGAATAGCAAAAGAAGCTTGGGATTTTCATGAGTTTAACGAGTCTTGAAAATAAAATCCAAAATGGACTCGAGATAGGTTTCATTTTTATACAAGCTTGAAATAAAGTAAAACTATGCTTGAGAGTGGTTTCATTTTTACACAAGCTTGAAAAAAAGGAAATTGTGCTTGAGATAAGTTTCAATGCCCCTGAGCGTAACTTGTGAGGGAACATGCCCCCTGAGATTCATTTCACTCACCTAAGTAGACTACTGGTTACTAATAGGTGAATGGAATGAAGACTATTTACGAGATATAGTCAAAGACTTGACTCAATTAGGAGAGGATTTGTTTCATTTTTAATGAGCTTGACACAGGAAAAGAACTATGCTCATGACTTGATTCATTTTTTAACGAGGTTGACATAGTAAAAGAACTATCCTCATGGGAACCTCTTTCATTTAACGAGGTTGACACAGTAAAAGAACTATCCTCATGACCTGATTCAATTTTTAACGAGGTTGACACAATAAAATAACTTTCCTCAAGATTAACCCAGCCAACATATTTCAGAGTCATTAGGAATATTCCTTAAGTCATATGAAGTGGAAGATATTGTCTTGCAGGTCTCTATATTTGTGATTTCCACCCATATCGTAGGTGACGGTAATGAAAAGGTGCCCATTAGGGAAGGATCATTAAAGAGTCCTACACCAATGTTCTGAGACTCTAGTGTCGTCGAAAATATCGAAGATGAAGCAACTGTAGATGTTGTCGCAGCTGTAACAGAAGGTACAGTCTAGGATGCAGTCTCTGCCATGGTTAAATAACATAGTAAATACTCTAACAAATCTACGGGAACTTGAGAGAAAACAGGATCAACGGAAGAAAAGTAGGTCAAATGAGGAAAATATTGATATAAATGAAGCTCAGGCCCAAAATGAGTGGGAGTCGAAGGGGCTATCTCTTCCTGAAGTTCTTATTTTATCAAAATCAAACTAGGTGGAAGCACTTAATTGTTAGGCCCGAGATAAATTTCACGCGATAAACTCTGCGGTAAAGAGGAAGACTCGACGGTTACGGATGGATGAGGATCAGAGGGTTGCACCAGAAAAACTTCTTATTGTTCGACTTCGGGATCAAATACTGGATCGACTTCCATTTGAACAAGCCCGGGTTCAGGATTCACCGTTTCACTGGATTGAATTTCAGTGTCCTCTGGTAACTCTGCGTTTTCTGTCTCGACAGTTGCAGATAAACCGGGATCAGTCGAAACGACTCGAGACTCGATACTCAAAGGATCATATGTCTCTGGTATATCATATGATGTAGCACCAAGAGTTCCAGAGGTACTCGAATTGGTAGGGCGAGCACGCCTTCATTTACGAGGAGTAGCTTCTGGAGGTAATAGAGGTTTATTCGTTTCCCTACGTGAACAACAGGGAAGGGGTTGATCTTCTTCCACGTTTGCGGATTGATTTTAAACAAAAAACAAATAAACAAAAAGAGGGTGATACTAGGCAAAAGGTTTACCAAGCAACTGTGAACTGCGATATACTGCCTCAGTAAACCAAGGACTTATTATACATACAGGAAATCTCCCCAAATGCTGTGTTCGGTGTATCATAGGTACAAGGCAGCTGACTCGGTTTCCTATGGATGGTAAGAAACCTATAGTTGTCCTCCCAAATATATGCGAAGGTATGTGGAGGCCCAATCCGTGTTAGCGCTATCTAATGCGAAACCGCAGAGTGAGAGAATCCCCTTATACTTTTTGTACTAGAACACCGCCCAATATACCTGAAAGTACGTGGATGAGCTCCGATATAATTACGTACGTGGAATGAGGTATCACACTCAGAATGTATCGTAGACAATTAATGACAGCTGTTATGTTTAACGACGCCGGAACACATCTCTAGCCTAGACCTCTAAATGTTATCATTAATTTTTTAATGCTTCCTTAGGTAAATTCAGATAAATTTTATGTCAATCTTGATTATCAATTTGTCTTTCAGGTTCACTGCGAGATGTATTGAACATTCCTAGAATGCAATTAGAATGATAAGCATTTGTTTTGAATTGATTTTCAACAATGAAAAAATAGCTAGTAGGGATAGAGAAATCAGATAATTTGAAATCATCAATGAGCACATCTAAATGCATTTTTTCCCTAAACTATTCCTCAAGTAGCACTCACAATCCCTAAATGAAAATGAATGTTTTTCTTTTCAGTTTCCTTTAAGTTTAGATGAACAAAAAAGAAACTAATGCATAAACAATCACTCAAAACTTTCAAGAGAAACGAAGAATGAAATGGAAATTCCTCTTCTCTAAAATAATGAATTCATTAAATAAAAAATTCAACTTTGGAACTATTCACAATGATAAAGAAAACACAAAGAAACATTAATCAAACAAATCCAAAGTGAGGCAAGAAGAGTAAAGGATAACTGGTCTTTGGAGGTATTTGGTCACTCAAAACTTCAGGAAGAAAATACTGAAATGAATTGGAAAAAGACAAAACATATATATTTTGGTTGGTCACAACGGAAACACACCCCTGAGTGGGAGATAGTGAGTTGTAGAGCACTGCCCCTAAGCCAGCAGTACTATGCAGAGCACTGTGTCAAGACCAACAGTGTGTTGGTGCCAAAGAACTCTCTGAAAAAGCAAGCAATCACACTACTTTTGCTAAGACACATTCAAATGACTGAAAATAAGCAGGTAAAGTCTACTAGATGTTGATGGAAAAGGACAAAACCACCAAGGATGATCCGTCATTCCCTAGTATGGTCACCATTGTTTTACAGAAATTCAAATCTACGGATAAGTATGCTTTCCCTAAGTGGGTGGTTCACTTAGAATAATAGAAAGAAAGATATATGATATTTTCCTTAATGTGAATAGATAAAGGGAGAGAAACCTACTTGTAATCTGTTCGCTTTCCCTCGCCTCCATTTGTCGCTTTCGTCTCTCTCAATCCAACTTAACTCGCTTGATTGATACCTTCCATGGAAAACAAAAGACGGAAAACAACACACTATAAGGAAATGACCCTCTAGCGTATTTTTTTGAGGAACCCCTTATAAAAATGCCATAGACATCCGTTTGTAGCGGAGGTTACTAGAGTAAGTTGGCAGGTGAAGGTTTTTGTGGATGTTTTTCTTCCGGTGCATTTATCATCCTAAACTGCACTGGTGCATTCAACTAGAGAAAGCACTGGTGCGCACAAAACATTGGCACACCGGGACACTGTGCGCTTGGTACAAACCCTCCCAGTGCATCTTATTACTGTAGCGCACTGGTGCTTTACAAACATTTCGCACCGGTGCGTCCTAAAATCCCGCACCAAAATTGAAACAACCCAGTGCCTATAAAACCCGCGCATCAGAACAAAGTTAAATAAAAAAAAATTACGACCAAAAATATGTATTTTTCACTTTTCAATGCTCCAGAGCTCTCAAGAACTGGTGCAACTTACCTTGTGTGAAGTTCCTTGCCATCGATGCTCCCATTGCACGCACTGCTGCTATCCATTTCCCACCATTCCATTTTGAATTTTTCAAAACGGTGGGAAAATTTAGTTCTGAAAATTCTATAGCCAATATTCCTCATCAATGGCCAAATGTATAGGTATTTTCCTTGTTTTTCCATCATTAAAACTTTTAGCAGATTAGTTTTGTAAAATAGCTTAAAATTCACTTTTTTTTTTTTTCTAAATTTCCTGCATGGTGCGCTCGAGCCGTTCAGCTCACACTGGTTCGTGGTGCTGCCTGTAAATTTATAGGTCGCACCACGACCGGTGCTAACGGTATCTGCACTTGTTTCGGGGCGGTACCGAAATGACGCACCATGATTTTTTAAAATTAAAAAAATATGCGGTGCAGTCGGTTACTCGACTGCATTGTTGACCATGTCGAATTGCGGGAATGCGGTGCGTTGACGGAAATATCTGCCCTGAGGTGGGTAATTTTATCAGCGCACCGCATTCTAGCAATTTGACATGGTCAATGGTGTGGCTGGGTAAACAACTGCACCGTTGACTATGTATTGATGTCAGAAGGGTAGTGCACTTCCTAAACTATATGCCCCAGGGCGTATAGTTTGGTCAGCACACCACCTTCCCGACACTGGTCCATAGTCAAGACCGCACCATGCGCTGCAAATTTTCTGGTCCATAGAGAAGAGGGAACAAAAAAAAAAATAGGCGGACCAGTATAACATGGTTCGCCTATGGGAGGTACAAGAGAGGGAGAGAGATGTGTACCCTCGCCTTATTACAATAGCTACCTAGGGGCTCCTAAGGTAGGTAGGTCTCCTCAAGTTCTATGAGGAGGCTACATCCCTAAAGGGCCACAGTGTGTTTTTGCGACATCTTATCCGCAGGTGGAATGCCCACCTACAGACTTTTCGGCTTGGTCCTAACTAGTGGTATGCGCCAAATGAGGAGGAAATCTATTTCATTACTGGATTATCGAGGAGAGGGGTGGATTTTCCCTCGTTCCCAGAGGTCCCAGTTGGCTATGCATAGGGAGTCAGTTGGTGTACTCCCAGAGATACATTAGCGCAGATATATTGTCTCCTTCAGATTTTCAGGTCTCCGGAGGTCAATTACGCATTGCTTCATTTGGTAGAGAGGAGGTGTGGTGCCTCTCACTACTGATTTTGACCATTTCACACTACACGAGCGACGGGAAACACATTAGTTGCCCGCTTCTATTTTTATGTTTATTCTTTAGTACAGGAGCCACGACTTGTGAGGTGGTTTGTTGTTTTTTTGCGGAGGGTGAACTTCCCTTTTTCTCCAGAGCTATTTTGTTTATTTTTTGAGAGGTTTCCAAAGATGAGGCCTACTTTTGTTTGGTAGACTCGTAGGCCGATGCTGCATGTACGGATGTAGATGTGGGGACAAATGATGCCCAAGGGGGGCGAGTTTGAGTTTTTCGTGAGGATATCACATGATGCACTGGAGTTGCTAGCCAGTGTTGATGAGCATCCCTTCGTTATGGTCCCCTATCCGTATGCTGGTTTGGATTGGAGAGGGTGTGCCAACATCTTCTTCATAGATGATGAGCCGTCGGATGATAGAGGTAATATTACTGTTTTATTTAAATTTATCCTAACATGTTCTTTAACTTGGTTTTATTCAATTGTTTAATGAAATTGTCTAATTATTGTTGTGTACTTATATATATTTTATAGACTTTGGGTCATTTGATGGTGATGAGATACCAACACCACCAAATGATCCAGGTGTGGATCCTGATGACGATTAGGATATGGAAGATGCTGAGGATCAGGCTGGTGCAAACATACCTGGTCATCATGGTGCACCGGTACCACCTTTTGCTAGGCGTAGGCTTGATAATAGATTGATGATGGAGTTGGGTGACCAACTTTGTGCATTGTTTGTGGAGGTGGGAGTCAGGCCCGCCACTATGAGAGATATATAGGCCAATGCTAGGCTGGTACAAATGTGGAGAGGCATGCCGTGTGACATGTTCAACCTGATGCGGCATGTCATAGGAGCTACGAGATTAGTTACACAGTTGAGGAGGGCCCTTTGATGTTATAGGCGTGGTCGAGACACAGTACGTCGATAGTCTTCGAGCAACGACGCATCATCTAATGATCACGATCATGGGAGTGATCATCGCTCACCTCGTGCTGCGCCATATGAGCATCCTGCTGCATCGACCAACAGTCATGATGGAGAGCAGGCTAGACCATCGGCCATGTCGAGTTAGTAGCCTACAACATCTAGCAGTACTCATGATCATGAGTAGGCTGGACCATCAACCATGTCGAGTCATCACGATGAGCAACCGATAGTTGATCCTGATCAGCATGAGGCACCAGTACCATATCAGCAGGCACGTGATGTTCGACATGTATCTGAGCTTGTCGAGGCCGCACCATTGACTGAGCATGCCTCAACTAGTACTACTATTGATGATGTACCACCAACTGATATTTGACACACACACACACACACACACACATATATATATGGTCCATGTATTTTATGGTCATGTTGCAATTGTACTTAATTTACATGTTGATGATCATCATGATGTGTATATGGTTAGGTCATGTTAGATATGTTCATTTAATGTGCAGCTTGTAGATAGATATGTATGTCATATCAGTTATTTGACAAGAGATGTATATTTGATGTTTGTGTTATGATAATGTTATACAATGCTAATTGTGTTTTGTTAGATGATCATGATCACGATGATTAGATGATGTTAGCGAATTTGAATGTGTTTTTTAGTCGAATATGATGTTTGTATGATGGTTATCATGATTGTGATGTTTATTTAATTTAATACTAAATGATCACGATATTTATTAAATATTATGTCATGATTGTAATTGAAATTTTAATTTTAATTGCATGTAAAATTGTAAAATTGTATTTGTATGTAAAATATTTGTAAAATTTTAATTTTAATTGTAATGTTTAATTTATTGTGACATGATTGTAATTGTAATTGTAAGTAAAATATTTGTAAAATTTTAATTGTAATTGTATATATGACAAATTGTAAAATTGTAATTTTAATTCTAATTATATGTAAAATTCTAAAATTGTAATTGTATTTGTATGTAAAATATCTATAAAAATTTAATTGTAATTGTAATATTTAATTTATTGTGAAATGATTGTAACTGTAATTGTATATATGTAAAATTGTAATTGTAATTCTAATTGTATGTAAATTCTAAAATTGTAATTGTAATTGTACGTGAAATTGTAAAATTGTAATTATAATTGTATGTAAAATATTTGTAAAATTTTAATTGTATTACTGTAAAATGATTGTAATTGTAAAATTGAATTGTAATTGTATGTAAAATTCTAAAATTGTAATTGTATGTAAAATTGTAAAATTGTAATTGTAATTGTAATTGTATGTAAAATTCTAAAATTTTTATTGTATGTGAAATTGTAAAATTGTAATTGTAATTGTATGTAAAATATTTGTAAAATTTTAATTGTATTAATGTGAAATGATTTTATTAAAATTTTTAAATTTTTAAATTTGTACAATTTTAAATAATTGTAAAATAATAAATCTAGAATAATATGAATTTTTGTAACATAATAAAGTTTAGAAAATAATGCAAATAAATTCATGTACTTTAGAATTATCATAATTTTATTATGATCTTACATACAAAAAAAAAATGAACTTTATACAGTACACCATTGTTTTTGAGATCAACATAATTGCAAATTATCAAGTGAAATATTGATTTTAACATTAACACAATGCAAATTACCAATTAATTCAGAAAATATATTACAATGTTTCGAAAAAAAGAGTCTTATAAGTTATAAGGTAGTTAAGTCCTCTTCTTTATAAAAACCCATCTTAAAAAGTATAAATATTGATGAAATAACACATGTACCATATCAATTTCGGTTCTCATGATCACCTTCATTATCTTCCATCTCGCATGGGATGATAACACTATTGTTCTTAAAAATATGTTTTGATCTAGGGTCATGTCTCAATATGAACCATCAATCCATATCCAACACATCTGGGTAAAAAAAACACCTGGTTGCAGTGTTTGGGGAAAACATAGGGCTCCTTAGCTTCATCCCGCATCTTTCTAGAGTTGATACATATCATCCTACTATCGCGATCTTCCTTTTCATTATTCCAATCAAAGGTGTCTCACCACTTGCACCTAAAAAAGAAGATAAATCCAATTCAATGATCTCTTGTATCTTTCCGACGTAACCTAACTTCCCTTGCACTAGGTTTTGATCACGGTGGCTGGATCAACTAGATTGATCGAACTCGACTTCCACTCCACAATATTGTGTCATGTGTCCATCATCGGCCTTTTCTGTGCAAAAATGGTGTCCATATGCCCACATAGATGGGAACAAATGCACCTATAAAAATGTTAAAAAATCATACTGTCATGTGTCTTACAATAACCAAACAGTTAAAATATGTAATATAGATGTAATTACATTTGAAAACCTGTGCATTATTAAGTTTCAAATGTACATATAAATTAAATACATTATTTATAAAATCTTTCGATGAAAATCACATTCAAGAAAATTGTGTCGATGAGTTTCGAACCATCCAGTCTGGTTCATCATCAGGACAAGATGATGAACCACACTAGCTAGTTTGAAATACGTCGACACAATTTTCTCAAATGTGATTTTCACCAAAAGATTTTATACAAAATATATGGATCACGGAGGCCAAATTCTAATAAATAGATTATTACCGAGTTGTTGCACCCAATCGATACGTTTAGCACATCCTCTTCAGCATGCGGGTAACGACCGGTTGCACCATATTTCTCTCTGACTTGGTCAACAACCCAACTGTTGGGGCATATTTTTGGCATATTTTCTTTTAAACGATCGAGATAAGGCACAATTCTACCATTCAACCGTATGAATTCTTTCCTGCCACTAACCCATTTCATCCTCTTTTGTTCGTACAATGTGACCCATGGTTCTGTCGCTTCGGAATTGTAAAGAACAAATTTATTGATTGCTTCAATTTCTGCATTCACTGATGAAATAAAAACAACATTATAGAGTACATAGAGATCAAAATATACATTATATGAAAGTTTAACATGAATATTTACTTTGTGTAAATTTTAAAAATTATAAGTCACTTACTCTTTATCAAGCGCTTTTTTCCATTTGTTTGGAGCAACTCCATTTCTCTTTTGTCTTCATCCCTTTCATCTTCCCAAATCACCGCACCTAGTTTGTTGTCGGTCTGCTTGATGTAATCACTGGCATAATAGAAAGACTCATACGATATGTACCCCTCTACCATATACCCCTCGGGTTTTTCCCTTTGTCGAACAAAACCTTTCAATTTCTTCATGTACCTCTCTAAGATGAACATCCAATGACAAGAAACCACCCCAACTAATTCAACCTCATCTACTAGGTGGATTAGAAGATGAACCTACAATTCCATGAAACTCGCCAGCAGTTCCTTCTCAAACATACAAACAATCTCAAATATCTCTTGACGCCACCATGAAATGATAGCCACATGAATCTCCTTTGACGTGATCCAACGTACAAATGCTGATAATTTAGATATGGCACGTCCTAGGTCTTGAGGGAATTCATGTTTCACACACCCATGCACGAACAAAGGATAATGATGTTGCAAAGTTATAAACATGTGCAATAATATACAAAATTAGTTATGTTTTATGATCCCTGCATGGGATAAAATTAATTAATATAACAAATAATAAAATCATGCTTTTGACATTATATGTACTCTTAGAAGATTCAATTGGTCGTGTGATTTCAACCCCGAAAAATGGTCATCCACGGTGAAGCAACATCGTAGTGAAGACCAGTATGAAGATGGCACCCTCATAGCTGTTGGGTGCTAACAGGTGTCTTTAAAGACTCCTAATTGCCTCACATTAATTATCAACCAAGGTAAGTCCTTTTATTTCAAGTGTGTACACAATATGTGCAATCTATTCATACAAAGAGTAATGCTAAAGCCAATCGTTTAATATAGATACAATCATAAATCTTGAAGCTCAAAAGGAAGTGATTCATCTACGCATTATAACTGTAATTAATTCTTAATTCAACTAATTAAAATGGTAATCAACCAAGAGCACTGAAGCATTAACCGAGCTCTTTCAGCTGGATCTAAACTATTGAACAGAAAGAAGGTATTGAAAATAATTGTTTATGCTTTGAACAATCAAACCAATTATTATAACTAGCAACTAACTCTTTAAGGAAATAAACTGGAAATGCACATTTAATAGAAATAAATACCAAACATCTGAATTATCAAAAGTATTGCAATCTATAAAGCAGAGAAATCATAATATACTCGCAATAACTAGAAAAATATAAAACAAGAAAAAACAGTGAGATTCACCAGGGACCGGGCCCTTAGCCACCGACGAATACTGCTTAACTACTCCAGAATATGTGCATGCACAGCAACACGAACTATATATTAATCATCACAGTCAATTAACATCACAATCCAATCTTGTTGTTCAAAACTTTGTTCTGTGAATTATAATTACTATTTACACAGAACTGAAAAATACATCATATTGATTTCCATATATCCGAGAGCTAGCTCTCCCTATCCCTTTATAGCTAAAAAGGAAGGATAAATGTGATCCCTTAGGATCAGGGGATCCTGAGGGATTCATAACAAAATTCCATCCTCGAACAGTGCTAATCTTTGACCGATTTATCTTCTGATTCGACCGCGTTCAATGCGTTCTTATTTCCTGTGATTAGGTCCTATGATTCCTTCTTGTAAACAGCCATTGTTTCATCTATTATTTTCATCATAAGAACAACGAGAATTAGTTTAGGTGGTTAAATCGTATCAAAATAATTTTTCGTTCATTCTCCATCAAATTTCTTTCATTATATTATTATATTATGGCATAATATGGATAAGGAAGAGGGAAAAGGACAGTAATCAAGAGTAAATACATACCTATTGCAAGGCTCAACATACTCCCCATGCTTACCTTTTTTCATGTCCTCATGGAAAATAGATAATTCTTATGCAAAGTAGTTAAAGAGTAGGCTGGAGAATATTTGTCCATACTAGGCCTGAGACCATGATGTCGTGCCAGGGTTGCAAAGGCTACTGCTTCTTGTCCTTTAGGTAACTCATAGTCAGGATGATACCCTTAAGGAGGATACCAAATAATGGGGCTTCTAAAGCGACATCCCACCCAATAGGGTCCTTCTCTTAAGAGAATATTGTTGTATGGGATTAACCGTCTCGCAACAGCTTTGAAATTTCCATAATTAAATGGTTCTCTGTCCTTAACATTCTTGCTTGAAACCATCCATCTCATTTTGGATTCAACTAGGGATCTTTCCTGAATAGAGAGGAAATATGTTGTTCCTTCCATCACAATTTCCTTATGTATGGGCCCTAAAATCTTAAGCACACCTTCCTATGTCATCAGTATTTTATGCTTAGTAAACAATTGCAGCGCGTGAGTAGGTTCAATTCTTACCAAAAGATCTAAGTTGTGTTCCTATCTTTGGAATGAATTATAAGCCTTCAACCACTTAAGTTGGTTGACTGCAAAAGAGATAAAAGCCTGAAATTGAATATCTCCAACAGAAGGGATAGGATTCACATCCACTTCTTTATCTAATATAAAATTATGTAGATAAAATTCACAAAGAAGCCTTTGGAATTTTACTCCTTGTGTCTTACAGCGATTGATAAAATCATCCATTGTCTTAAACTCAACTGGTTTTCCCGCTTTAACGACTTTGATTTTTTAACCATAAATATCATTCTAATAAGAACAAAGCGTAGTTTGTAGCAGGAGATCAACATGTCAAGATATTCAAATATATGAACAAATGGTGTCCAACTGATTCCTAACATTGTCCAGCTTAGTTTTCATCCTCTTCAGTTTTTCTTCTTCCTATCTAGCCTTATCAAAAGCCTCATTCTCTACTAGGGTTAATTCCCTCAATTGTTTTTGTAACTTTTGGTATTGTTGCAGGGAGACTGTTTGTTGTTGATGTTGTTCTAAAGCAAGTTGGGCTTGAATCAGTTCTTCTTGAAGTTTTAAAATAATAGGGTCATTCATTGACAAGAAGTCCTTGGATTTCCCTTCTTTCTAAGTTCCGATGTTGTGGGAGAATACCTCTTCATTTTTTATTTTCGTATTGTGGGAGGACCAACCCTCCGTTTGAACAATCACATCTACCAAATTTTTATGCAATTTAACCCAGGTGGCTATTGTTCGAGTGGGTGTGAGTTCAGTTTGAGTTTCTATTGTTCTATTCTCACATATTCTCGTTTGTGTAGCTACAGAAGTTACCATAGGAGCAGTGTTCTGAGTTTTATATTTTTTAACTTCTCGTCGTATCCTTCTGACTGTCTTCTGGAGCTTCCAGTATTTTTGTCGCAGCTTCTTAATTTTTGCTCCAGCTCCTTGGCTCTTTCGAGGAGCGTCTGTTCCACTAACGAGTTTATCAATTGTTTCTAAAGCTGCTTGTTGGTCATCAGGGTTGTGTTCCAAAAAAACCGTATCGCTTGAGTTATTTTTTGACTTGTGACTAACTTCTACGTCTACAGATTGTTGCTGGTCCTCATGTTCCAACAGAATCGTGTCACCGGATTGGTTGTCGGATTCCTGAAGAATTTCTGTGTCCGCAGCCTCTGGTGTTTCTATATGCCCATATTTCTCTAGGACTTGTGTTTCCATTTTGCTAGGACTAAGTGGTTCTATAGGTTGCATATATACATTAAGGTTTTCCAGGACCTCAGTTATCCCTGTCTCGAAAACTTCCAAAGGATCCTCCAGTCCTGCTTCATTTTCCAGTTCATTATTATAATTATGTTCTTGTTCTGAATTGGCCTCTTCTTTGGGCTCTTCTTTGGGTTCTAATTCTGATTTGACCTCTTCCTCAGGCTCTTCTTCAGGTTCTTCTTCTGAACTGGGTGCCTCTTCCTCAGGTTCCTCTTCTTCAGGCTCAAAATCTCTTATCCTATCTGGACTGGTTGTCTCCGCATGTTGATTACTTTCATCCCAAATATTTGAAAACATCCTCTGGGCTAGTTCAGTTCTTACAGACTTCCTGCGTTTATGAAGTTTAACCTTTGAATGGGCAGTCTTTTTTCTTTTAGAAACAGGGTTCTCCTGGCTTGTTTATGCAATTTCGGTCTGTTGGAGTACAAGATTTTGCATATTATCTAGGGCCGCTATGAGAACATCCCAAGTTAACTTGTATTGAACCAAGCTATGACTGATGATTAATCTAATCAACCCATGGTGACTTACTACAACTTCGGGGTGTCTGACTCATCTTATTCTAACAGCAGTATCATGCAGTAAAAAATTCAAAAGAGATGGAAGATTAACAATGCGTTTTTGTTTCAAAAAAACTAATAGTTTAAGTTGTCGTGGTCTTACCACATCTTGTCGTCTATCACAGGTAATGTATCTTTGGATAATGCTTGCTAGTTCTCTCCATGGTTCTACTAGATAAGATGGTTTGATGCCTTTGCCTTTCCTGACTACTTTCTCACCTTCGTCTTGGAAAGTTTCCACCGCGTCGTGCAACAATACATGTTTTTATGACCATATAGTTCCTTCTGTCAGCAGCCCAGATACTTCAGCTATTACGACGTATGTGAATGTAATTCTTCTACCTTTCACCATGGATTCCCCATTCTGTAGATGCTGTATAAATTCAATGGCAATTTCCTCATTCGAGGGCTGAAATCTTGTGAGATAAGATATCCACCCTGCACGGATCAGAATTTCCCTAGCTCTGTCAGAGATCTCTAACACTAAAGGTTCGTGGCGCACTGCCTTACCACCCATAATGCTTGAATTCTTCCTACTATTGCAAAGGATGAGTGTAATGGTAAAATGAAACAATACTGAAGAACAAAACAATACTGAAAACACAACAATACTAAAAACACATCAACACTAAGAGCGATAGAACAACAAGTTGTTGTAGTTGATATTAATTGTGCTATTAAATTACCGCATGCAGCGTGATCATAGAATATCATATCAATCAATGAAATAATGACTATGCATCTGCAAATGTAATGTGAATTCTCTTCCCCCTTCAAAATGAGAGGTCGCCTACGACTGAATAGACAGGGAATGGCTATTCTGATGGCAGGATGTAATGATAAATGGTACAGTAGTAATAGGAACAGAGTACGTAAATAAATGACAGGACATTAAGAAAGATCGAAAGAGTAAAAGTGTGATGTATAATCATAGTGAATTACAAGAGACAAGACGCTTTGATTAATGATAAGTTATGTAATAAGGAAAGAGGACAACAATATGTACAAAAGGAGGCTTTGCTGATGATATTCGGGCTATACATGATATGATTGAGTAAAAACATGAACGCATGCATTGTAGGTTTTAACCCTGTACAAAAATTATTTGCAAACGAATCTTAAAGACAAAAAATAAACAGTAGCGAGAGCATAAAACATAAAACAGATAAACGTAGAGATTTTCCCCTGGATCCCAAATCGGGACGACTAGCTTGATTTTTCATTATATTCCTTTTAGTGTTACAACACACATATATATACATGTCGAAGCGTACATAAACCCCAATCCATTAACCTTGGATTAGAACATAACTGTAGTTCCCTTGACCGGATCTACAAAATACCAGGGGCCGAAAACCATTGTACCCCAAAACCATGTGCAAACCCATTCACAAAACCATGGGTGGATCCGCCCACCGAAAAAATGAGGACCAAAAAAAATTTCTAGGGCGCTGCCACAGACGCCGAAAGGGGGGGCTACCGCCCCCCCACGCATGATTAGTCATGAAAAGAATATAACACAAACCCAACATGCATAAAGGTTCAAAGTAGAGAAGTATTTAAAGGAAATAATTTCTTGGATAGAAAAATAAATGGGAAGAGGGTATTATAAAAATTATTGATTAAGGAAATAGAAGTTCAATACCATAAGCAGAGATTCTATTGCCAGCAGGCATCCATAGCCTCGACAGAGTTGTTTTTAAACCCATGTGAGCCAGGGTACTCAATTTATAATTGAAGAATTCCATTGTTTTTTTCTACAAAAGAGACCAGTGTGCTTACGTGGTAACTAGATAACCATACTGCCAATCACTGGGAAGTAGAAAAAGTGAGCAGGCCGGCTCGTGATGAGACCTCCTGTTCCAAGGATGTTTTAGCGATCCATTGGATCATAACCCTGGTGTGGTGGCCATAGTGAGAATGTCACATTGCTATATCCTTATGAATATGGTAGGCTGGCTCTTAATGAGACCCCCTATCCTCTATGTGTAGATCAAATTTAATTGTCATTACATTTTTTTATTGATAAATAGAGGGAGGCTCAGTACTCCTTAAGAGTAGGGATGGTGTAAGAAGTTGAAACATATCAATAATAAGAAAAATTATACCCATAATCCCATTGATAATAGAAAGAGATAATTATAACCAGGGAGAGTAGAACCAACATGGTAAAGATGATTAATCAATATCATATACAGTAGAAATCAGTACAGTAAAGTGAAATATAAATAATTGTGTCCCTTCCAATTGTTTTAAGTCTATCATCAAGAAGCTGTCTTTGTCAAAGATAATAACATTAAAAATATTCACATGCTTTAATAAAATCCATAATTCTTGTCCGCATGAAGGTATTGTACTTCAGGCCATAAAATAAATCAAAGAAATAAGGCTGAAATGAGCTAGGAATAAGTCCATGAGAGGAAAGAGGTGTTTGAGAAATATATAAAAAGGTGATGTTCAAACACATAAAAATTGTACAAGAAACAAAAGTGTTGTTCCAAAATTGGAATTAAAAGAAAAAAAAAAGGAGTGTTGTTCCAAAGATGGAACAACAAAATCAAAAAGTGTTGTTCTAAAGAGGGAACAACAAAATCAAAGAGTGTTGTTCCGAAGAGGGAACATCAAAATCAAAAAGTGTTGTTCTAAAGAGGGAACAACAAAATCAAAAAGTGTTGTTTCGAAGAGGGAACAACAAAATCAAAAAGTGATGTTCTGAAGATGGAACATCAAAACCAAAAAGTGATGTTTCGAAGATGGAACAACAAAACCAAAAAGTGTTGTTCTGAAGAGGGAACAACAAAATCAAAAAGTGTTGTTCCGAAGAGGGAACAAAAAAATCAAAAAGTGTTGTTCCGAAGAGGGAACAACAAAATCAAAAAGTGTTGTTCCGAACATGGGACAACAAAACCAAAAAGTGTTGTTTCGAAGATGGAATAGCAAGATAGGCAGAGAAAAAAACAAATTTAATTAGCAATCCTATTTACATTCTTTTTAGAAAAATAAATGAATTTTTACAAAGATGAAGCTACCGAAGGATTATCTTCTGCAACTAAGATTTGCATGGTGGATTCCTTGCGTATCTGTTGACAAAAAAATTCTCTTGTGAGTGGCTTTTGGTAGAGGCACACCTGATGACCATTTTCTTTAAAAGAATAATCAAACACATCAATGGTGGTCAACGTAAGAGTGCCATTGTCATGTACTTCCTTTATTTTGTAGGGACCTAACCACCTGGTCTGTAGTTTACCAGGGAAGTCCTGAAACCTGGAATCATAGAGAAGTGCCCAGTCGCCTTCATGAAATGTCTTTTTCTTGATCAGAGAATCGTGCCATTTGGCTCTTTGTTGTTGAATAAGTGCAATATGTTGCAGAGCCAAAAGCGAGATTTTTTCTAATTCATTTATTTGTTGTAATCTATTAATCTGGGCTTCAGTTAAATCCAGCCCCACTTCCTGGGCTGTCCTTAGTGTTTTTATTTCAGATTCTATGGGAAAAATAGGTTCCTTACCAAATACCAGTTGATATGGGGAGTATCTAGTATTATTCCTCCAAGTTGTGTGATATGCCCACAAGGCTTCTGGTAGTCTAGTAGCCCAGTCTAGTCTGTGCGATGAGACAGTCTTTGTTAGAAAACCTTCAATTACTTTGTTGGTGCTTTCTACCTGCCCATTTTCTTGCGGGTGGTATGGAGAGGTAATTCTGTGAATAACATGATGATTTTTTAGTATAGCAGCGATCTTGTGGCCTACAAATTGCGGCCCTCCATTAGTGATTACTTCTCTGGGTAACCCATATCGTACAAAAATTTCAAAAAGAAAGTTTATGACAGTTTCTTCTGTGCCTCTTGGTAATGCTACTGCTTCTACCCACTTAGTTACATATTCTGTTGCAACCAATATATATGATTTTTGGTTGGATGATGGGTTGATTGGCCCTGTTGGGGTTCCCATGTTTTGGCCAGATTGGCAAGACCAAAAGATGAGACAACATCAGAACCACTTTCAGACCTCAGGATCTAGCCCTCCTGGGTCCAGAGAGGGATATCTCTATATAAGCAAAGGTTTTATGTCTTTAAAGCTCAAAGTTAAGATGTTAGGCTAGTTATAGGTACAAGGTTTGTTTGTTTGATTGTATGTTTGGTTGTTGGGAATCAGGAAAGAAGGGTTCAGTATGAGACAAGGATGAGCAAAGAAGATTTTAGGCAAAGGAAGGATGATTCAGAGAACATCAAGGCCATTGGGCAATGGAGTCAAGAAAGGGTTTACTTGCTATTCAATATGCAGGCTTTCAGTTGGGCTAGTCATTTAAAGCATTGGATCTTAAAGCTGATAGTGTGGCATGAAATGGTAAAAGAGAAGGTGAAAGCAAGGAAACCTCCAAGGTGACCTTCAAAAATCAGATCCAGGGACAGGACATGGCATTAGACAACCTGTGATCTAAAACCTAAAGGCTAACTCTTCAGACCAGGAAACATTAAAGATTTAGAATACAAAGTTGAAAACCTGAGATCAGAGAGATACTTTTAACTCTCAATGCTTCGGCCTCCAGCTCAAGGGAACCTGGAAAGGTTCAATTAATTGAAAAGGATCCTAGTGAGATAGAGACAGAGTTCTAAACTCCCAGTATCCCAATTCATTCAATTAAAACCTGCCAAGAATATCTAAGAACAGATTCATTAATTCATACATCAGCTAGCAGCATATGGAACCACTACACTGTTTAAATTAGTTTGAAATCAATCCTCAGATAACACATACAACAGAAAACATTGAAGGCAAGGAGAGCAGAGACATAGGGTACCTAACAAGGGTAAATCCTATGCCAGATTTCTGATGCAAGCCAGAAGAAATGAAATGTAATGAACTAAAAATGAAAACACAAACAGAGACAGAAAAACATCACCACTGCTTTAAATCAGGATCCAAAGAAATGTGCTTGTCACATTAAAGAGCAACACCAGTCAAGTACAACATTACCAATAGCTTGATATTCAGTCTGAAAACATCTTCCTCAGCCTATCTTACAACTTTACAAAGAGAACATGTCTTAAGAGAAACAACTTGCATTTCACAGATATTCGATCAACAAACTTTACAACGTTTCTTCATGAATTTTATAGTTGAAGAGGAGCAGAGGGGGTAGGTGAGAAACTAAATGTAGCATTAAAATTCAAAAGAGGAAGAGGGCCGAGGCCCCATTCTATTTTAAATTCTAGGCATTAATCTCTGGTACTCTTGGGATGAAAGAGTGGTCTTCGTCAGGCTGCAATTTACTCTAGGTATGTTTCTGATGTACTTGCTGTAGCTCCTCTGCAAAACTCTGGTGAACTGAACCAAACAGATTAATGATTTCAGGTCCGCCATACTATATAACTAATGCACTGGAAACGTAGGACTGCTGTCAGGGGGGAAAACTTCTCTTGGACACAATGTAGACTGAAACGATAATGAGTACTGTGTCCTTTCTCAGGAGGAGACATTCTGCTGATATAAACACCCTGATGATATGGTTTTTAGTGCGTTGAACCTTTTGTGTGATCCTTGATGTCTTAGATCTGGTGCCTTGTCTTTCAATTTCTTCAGAAATCTTTGATTACCAGTCTTAAATTCTCTGATCTTTTACTGATACTCTTTTACTGCTCCATTCCTGTCTCTGTCAGTGAATTCTGCGCTTTAATGACTCTGGAAGGTTTCACAGAGTTTAACCCTGTTTCTTTCATAAAGGTCCTATCATAACACCTTCCAAGGCCTTTCTTCATAATTTTCGATCTCTACACATGGTCTTCCATGTGTTCTCTGTTGCTGTAACAGAGACTGTGAATCATGGCGGTTTTTCGCTGCCCGTAACCTTGAAAAACACACAAACATGTTAAGAAAAATATGCATGGGAAGGGTGGATGCGGTGGGGAAAATGAGGATGGCCATGTAGACTGATGAAATGGTGGAACAGTGCAGAGTGATGGCAGAAAATTGCAGCGTAACAGTGGAATATGGTCATGGTGAAAGTTGGCGGAATGCGAAAATTTGACACTTGGGCCTTTGAATGAAATGTATAGGGGAGTTGATGAAAATGCGAGGAAAACACGTGGAATGGTGACGTGGTGGGGCCCGGTCGATGGCGGGGCGCGGATTTAATTCTAGCCGTCCAATATTGGGAGGAGATCGATGGTCGAAAATGCATCGGAGGGTGACAGATGGTGGGCCATGGGTCTATTTTCCTTGGGTTAACTCCTGCACATCTTTGCGGCGCGATCACCATTGGATGGGTAGCTCTATATCGGATGACGTACGTTCATATCGCACCGAGTCAAACGCCAAACTTTAACGCGTGATAGGGGGCGGTTTTCAAATAGTGCTCGGTGTCACGTGTCCTGCGGTGAGTGGAATCGCTCCAAAACGAAACATACCGCCTGCCCTCCAAAAGGCAGTGCGATGGAAACCAGCGGGTTTAAACAGTGCTTTAGCGTGGGGACCACCGGGGCTGGTGAACTTCTGACCGCTGATTTGCGGGTTGAATGGACGGTGGATATGCGATCGGAGCGGTGAACGGGTTGGGCCATGGGCACGACGCTAATCTGCGAAGACCGTCCGATCTGTACAGATCGACGGTTAATACTGTGCCTGATATCCATCTACAATAAGCGCCCTCCGGGCTAGCGCTTGGTTCCAGTGCCTAGGTTATGTGGAGAAAAAGGTTGAGGGGGCTAGGGCTGAAAGGTGGTAAGCCTTAAATATTTTAAAATGTGGGATTTCGGCCCTTTTTATGCAATTTGAGGCTAGGAAAGGGTAATGATAGAGGAAAAGGGGGGAATTAGACCAAACAAGGGGACTGCGTAGGATTTAAAGGAATAGTGGGTGGTGTAGAAGGACTAGGGGAGGGATTCCTGGGGTAAATAGGGGAATTTTGACAAAAGGGAAAAAAAAGGTAAAAATGGGGAATTTTGTAGGGGTACAAAGGGCAAAAGAAGGCCTTTGGATCACAATTTTTACAATCAGTGAGGCTTAGAAACAACAGTGGAATTTTACCAAAGGGCAGAGGGTATGGAGAGGCTTTCAAGGATGATGTGTTTTCAGGAAAAATGCAATCCTTGAAGGCTCAAAAACAATTTTAGCCCCCTGCTTGCTTGTCAAGGAATTTATAGGGGGCTAACAATGGCTCCACATGGGGATGGCTTCTTCTTGAAGGAGTCAAGAATCCAGAAATGATCTTTGAGGTAGGCCAGATGCCCGATCTTTGAGCCATCTTCCTTCTTTGATTTTCAGCTGCCACAAACATGATAGATCAGCAAGAACATTCCCAAAAAATCTACCTACCCAGACTATAGTCCTATCATTTTCTCTTCCAGGGTGCATTTGGACTAGCGGACCCTTCACATCATTTATTTAAACAAGAAAGTAAACCTATTCTATTTATACCCTTATTGCTCCATGAGACCAGATTAAACTATTGGTCTCATATGTTTCTCTACCTAATCTAATATCTGCTGGGATTAGACTGTCCAGCAGATTTCTTCTCTACATTCTACAACAGAAATTTAAAAACAGTCAAACTAGGATTAGACAGTCTAGTTTGCTATGGATCCAAGGCATAAAGACTGTTGAACATGGACAGAAACTTGCAGAAAACTGAAAACAAAATCTTGAAGGCTTGAAATCTGAAGTTTGAAGCATCCTTCTTTTCTTTGTGACTGAATTTTTGAGCTTGTTAGAGTCACTTTCTATTCTTCATTTCAGCTCTGGTTTTGGGCATGTTAGAGCTGATTCTTTTTCTTCTTCGCTGGCTTAGGTTTTGATCATGTTAGAGCCAATATTTTTCACCTTAGAGGTTCATGTTTTGAGCATGTCTGAACCTCTCCTTTCTCTCTGTTTTTTGGAAAATTTTCTCTTTTTTCTTGAAAACAAACATAGCAAATGGTATTTACAATGAAAATGGAAACTGGAAATTGGAAAGTAGCAGAAGTAGTGTTTGAGCATCCTGCCATTGACAGGACCCCCAAATAGCTCGGTACCATCTAGTTCTTGTAGAAAAAAGGCATTTGGACCCACAGTGGCCTGGATAATGTATGGACCTTGCCACAAACTATCAAACTTGTCGTGCTTTCCTTTGTCCTCTCTCCTTGAGTCCCACTTCAGAACTTTATCTCCAATTTTGAAGTCAGAAGCTTTGGTTCTTTTGTCAAAAAACTTCTTTATACTTTCCTGAACTTTCATGGCTCTGTCATAGACTTTTTCCCTTGTTTGCTAGAGATGAATTGTTTGGTTTATCTTCCTCACCATACTGTCTTCTTCTGTCTGAATTTCTTGGACAAGTTTAATCACTGGTACTCCAAGGATGGTAGGAAACATTGCTTCTGTTCCATAGACAAGCTAATACGGTGACATGTCAATGGATTTCTTTGTTGTAAGCCTATCAGCCCACAGGGCATGCACTAACTTGTTATGCCATGACTTTTTGTTCTCTTCCAGCAGCTTTTTGATGATGCTTAGCAGGCTCTTGTTTGATGATTCAGATAATCCATTACCTTGTGGTCAATAGGCGGTTGAATGACTGAGTGCTATTTGGTACTTGTGACAAAAATCAATCATTTTCTTGGACCCAAAAGCAGCAGCATTATCAGTGATTATTTTTCTTGGACAACCAAACCGAGAGAGGATATGGCCTTCCAGGAACCTAATGATGACTGAATATGTGGCATTCCTAGTAGGTATGGTCTCTATCCACTTAGTGAAGTAGTTTGTGGCTGTTAAGATCCATTTGTGTTGTGCAGAAGAAGTAGGGTGAATTTCTCCTATGAAATATAGGCCCCATTGCATAAATGGACCTTCAACAGTGATGGGTTGTAGAGGTAAGGGGAGGAGCTTTCTTTTTCCTTCAAAAATTTGGCATTTGTGGTAGGCAATTATCATCTTATGGATGTCATTGAAGAGTGCAGGCCAATAGTAGCCAGCTCTGAGTATTTTGTTTGCAGTGGCTTTCCAGTTCAGGTGGCCTCCACACTCTCCTGCATGGAACTCTTGTTTAATTCTCTCTGCCTCATTTTCAGGCAAAAATTTAAGCAATAGGCCATTTTTACTTTTCCAGTATAAGCATTCATCCAATATGCAATAGCTTTTGGCTTTTAGTTTGAGGAATCTGGCATTGGTCTTTTACAGTCCAGGAGGGGCATTGAGGTGTGTGAGCACATAGAGAATGTCAGAATACCATGGAGAGTTCTGAAACTTCTCCTTGACTGTGGGATCAGGAAATCTTTCCTGCTCATCCAAGGCATCGACCATATTTATGTCAAGGGCTTGTAAATTTGATTCAGCCATTAGCTGAGCTAAGCCCTGACCCTTGATCAGTTTTGTGGGTTTTATCTCAAGGTCATATTATAAGATCACAACAATCCATTTTCCCCTCTTCCCATCTGGGTCTTGGGACAAGATGTCTTTAACCACTATATTTGGCGTGTAGGCTATGGTGTGGGAATGTAGTAATCACACCCTAAAGTCTTTCAAGGCCTTAACCCTCAAGGGTGCATCCCTTAGAGCTTTGTTGAAGAAGGAAATAGGCTGTTCAATTCTCTCTGGATTTTTCTGCAGCAGGACTGCAACCACTGTATGCTCGGAGGCAAATGAAAAGATCAGGAAATCCTTTGAGAAATCTAGTCTGATTAGGACAGGGGTCTAGGTGAGTGCAAGTTTAAATGATTCAAAAGATTTCTTAGCTTCAATAGTCCACTTAACTCCTACACATTTTTTTAACATGTTAGTCATATTCCTGAGGTGTTCAACTAAATTGGGAATAAACTTTCTCAAGAAGTTGATTTTCCCAATGAAGGACTGTAACTCTTTGATGTTTCTCGGGTGTGTGATTTGTAGTATTCCCTCAACTCTTTGTGGGTCTATCCTAATTCCCTTTTTGGATGTGATGTGGCCAAGAAGCTTATCTTATTGCAACCCAAATACAGTCTTTTTAGGATTCAATGATAGACCAAACCTTCTACAGTTTTCAAACACTCTCCTCAGATGTTTCAGGTGTTCTTCATCGGTCTTTGAATAGATTGTTATGTCATCCAGGTAGATGACAATGAAGTGCCCTATTTCATATGAAAATGCTATGTCCATTTCTCGTTGGAAGGTTTCACCAGCGTTCATCAGTCCAAAGGGAATTTTAACATACATAAAGGTGCCCCATGGAGTGGTAAAGGCTGTCTTGAGCTGGTCTTCTGGGATTACTAAAACTTGGTTGCAACCTGAAAAACCATCTAACAGGGAGATCCTTTTTGAGCCTACTACCTTTTGAAGAATGTGTTCCATTTTTGGCAAAGGGTAATTGTCTTTGAGTGAGGCTCTGTTAATATTCCTGAAATCTATGCACAGCCTGATCTCACCTGTTTTCTTTCTCACAGCGACAAGGTTTGAGACCCAATCAGAGAACCTCACAGGAACTATTATGCCTGCTTCGTACATCTTTTTGATCTCCTTTTCAACTGCAAGCAATTGTTTTGGGTTTATTCTGCGAAGTTTCTATCTGAAGGGCTTCTAGTTTTCTTTCAGAGGTATTTTGTGTTGTATAATGTTTGTGTCATAGGCCTTTAAGTCTTCATAGCTTCAAGCAAACACATCAATGAATTCCTTGAACATGTCAATTTATTTCTTTTTCATGTTTACAGGCAAGGACTTAGCCAATTTGATCCTTTTGGGCTTATCTTCAGTGCCTATATTTCATTCCTCAACATCAGAGTCTGAGTGCTCTATGGTGGGCTTTTTCGCTACATCATCGAAGTCGAAAAGGTCTTCTAAGGGTGCCAGACCTCGAGGTATGTTCTTATCTTTGGCCTGCAGCACCTCTACTTCTTCACTATCTGCGTTTTCACATTCTACGTTTGGATGTCCAATCTGTTCGTTTAAAGTGTTTATTTCTATGTTACAAGGTGGTTCTTCTTCATCTAAGGGTTCCTCACTTAGGCAGTTATCGTCAGATTTAGAGTCTGAATCGGAAAATTCAAACTCGTTCCTGCCTATCAGGAAATACTCAATCTGTTTATCTCCCTTAAAGACCTGCCAATATTTTTCATTTTCTGGCACTGCAGGTATGAATTTGGTTTGGATGATGATTTTTTGGTCGCTAGAGGCTTGTGATACGAACTAGCCACGCAGGCTAATCCATTTTCAATTGCGTTCTGGCTCCTAGGGACAAACACTAGTTCATATTCCACAAAGGTCTTCAATAAATCCATAGCATCATTCTTGTATGCTCTCAACCTAGGGTGTTTCGATGTGTATTCACCATTCACTTGTTTTATAATCAACTCAGAGTCTCCGTGTACAGCTATCCTACGAGCTCCTAATTTTCTCAACAGATTCAAGCCTAGGATAAGAGCCTCATACTCTGCAATATTGTTTGTACATTTGAAATGCAGGTTACAGGCATGACTCTCTGCATAGTCACTCTCGGTATTATGTACCCACACCCCTGCTCCAGCAGTTCTCTTAGTGCATGACCCATCGAAATTCATTTCCCATAGAGGTTTGCTCTGAGGCTTAACATTGTTTCGTTCTTGGTGTGGTGCATGGGCTTGCGGAGGGTGACTAATCAGTCGACTGCATTCTATTTCTTGTTCACTCTGAGTTTCTGTTTTAGTGCACTGTCCAAAGTCTTCTACATCGTTCTCTTCTGAGTCTAGAGTAGCGATTATGTTAAAGTCCATGGGCTCTGTTTCCTTGTTTTTATCTCTGTTTTTGAATTCTGACCCTTCTAAGGATTCATCATTACAAAGGATGAAGGAGTCAAGATCTGTGTGTACAGAGTATAAAGGTGAATTTTCAGGCTTTTCGGGGCTGCTCACTAGGAATTTCATTTGTGCCTCTCTATACAGTCTTCTAAGTTGGCTAAAGACTGGGATTGTGGCATATTCCCCATCCATCTGCATTTTACCTTGCAGCTTGGCTCCCCATGATCTCGATAATAACATGCCATACTTGGGTGGCACATCTGCCACCACAACATCCATGACCATACACTTGACTGGAATCTGAGTGAGGCTCACACATAGGTCCTTGATTAGGCCCAGGAATTTTACTCTGCTAGAGTCAAAAGAATATAAATCTTTATAAGGGCGAGTTATCTCTAGGCCTAACTTTTCCATAACTACCTTAGGCATTAGGTTGTGTGAGGCTCCAGAGTCATGCATTGTGTTGTGAAGGATCTTGTCATGAATATTGAGACTGATATAAAAAGGTGGCACTACCCCTTCTTGAAAATTCCCTTCTATCTTTGGACCAAACAGAAGGGCTGGTTGATCATCACTTAGATTTACAGTGTCATTGTTTTCCCCTAGATTTAATGCTTTCAAAATTTGGCCTTTATATACATCCTGAGTGGCTAGCTCAGAGAGTGGGATAGAGATTTTAATTTTTGCAATCTCACTCTCCAAATTGAAAGTGGACTGACTCTTTGGACTGTTCGACTCTTTTTTGTTAGTCACTGCCTTAGTGGCAGGCTCAGTGTGCTGATTCTCATCATGTATAGGGTTAGGAACTATTTTATTAGGAGCACTAACTGCAGTGTTAGCGCTACTAGTTGGCTGAATTTTTTTATCAGTGTTTTGGTTGTCTTTTTCTTTGTTCTTCCCAGAACTCTCAGTTGCTGATTTGTTACTTTCAGCAGTCACTTTAGAAGTTTTCTCGGGCCTTTTCTTGATGGTAACCTCAGAAGCCTTTGGTTTGGAAGTGTCTAGGTTCTTTTTGCTTCTAAGTTCATATTTTTCTCTAACCTGAATGATGGAATTTTCGAATCCAAGTTTGTAATACTCAGATTCTGATCTTTCCTCATCCTAGTATGAGGATGAGGGCTGATCTTCTTCTGTGGAACAGCTGTGAATTTAATTTTCTACTTCAAACATGTTTATTATGTTCCCCTCAGACTCTTTTATGATTCCCTCATCTTCATCAAGAAATTTCTCTTGAAATGGGGGAATAACTTGTTGATCTGAGTCTCTTTGTCTATTGGGAGTGGCGTTGTTTCTTCTAAAGTTCTGGTTCTGGTTATGATTATGATTTTGATTTCTATTTTGGTTACTGACTGTGACAACCATTTTTTCCATCATTTGTTGTAGCTTTTCCATGTTTTTAGATAGACGCTCATAATTTGGATCAGATGTGGAAGCTATAGTGTCATCTATATATGTCACCCTCTTCTCAACTCTCAATCTTGCCTTTTTCTCAATCAGGCTAGCCTCTACACTCCCTACTCCTTTTTTCATATCTTCCAGTGTGTTTTAATCCCTCTCCCTAAGCTGGTAGGCCATGTCAGCGTCAAAGCCTTCCGGATATTTCACTAAATCCTTACCTTGGGGCGGTTTCATATGTGGAGGAAGAGATTTGTAAACACTGTTAAACCTTGTAGAGTAGTCATGGACACTCTCTCCTACATTTCTCTTAAGATTCTTGTATTCTGCTAGGATTTGGAGAGGATTGGCCTTAACTTCCCATTTGTTTATGAAAGTTTGATATAAAGCAGGAAGGTCTTGGATACTATTAGGAGGTAGGCTTTTGAACCATTTCTTCACATCACCTCCTAAGCTCTGGGCACAGATTCTCATTTTTACTGTATCATCATCTATCTCCATGTAGTCAAAAGAATCTTCCATCCTATCTACATGGTGCTGGGCTGTGGTAGACTCTTTTGCAGTGAAGTGTGGGATCTTTGACTGATAATCATTGGGTAAGGGTACTAGGGGCTGGGGTAACATCAGAGGTGCATACCAGGCTGCCATGATGATGTTCTGCGGAGGTAAGGGGTTGGTTTGAGCAGCTGGTATATGGATGACAGGGATACTAGGACCAGATGAAGTTTGTTGTGCAGATCTAGGGTGGCAGAGCCCCAAGTTTTGAATGAAGTGAATATCAGGAGGTGTATATGTATGGGTCTATTTGTCCCTAATGTGTTGACCACTATGAGGTGGTGAACCGAAAAGCTCAAGGTCTGGCTGTTCTAGAACACTGAATGACCTAGTTCTCAGTAATCTGTTTGGTAGGTCTAGGTCGAAAGGTGGGACTAATAGAGTTGTAAGGTCTTCTGGTGCAGAGTTAGCTCTATGGATGTGGCTGGAAATAGTTGGTCCTTTAGGCGTAGGAGATCTCTTGAGGATTCTCTCAGGGTTTTCAACTATTTCAGGTGGTTTCGGGTTAGGGTAAGCTCTTGTGTGGATGGTTCTTGAAGCCAGAATGTTGTTTTCCAGCAAAGCAGCTTAACCCTACTTTTTATTTCTATTGTGTTTGATGTTGTTATGGAGGTTGGTCTCCCAGTGGAGTCTTATGTGAACCAAGATAATCAGCAGACCTATTGATTACCAGTGGAGTCTTTTAATCGTTTAGGAGCTATGGAGTCGCCAGGTGGAAGGTTTAGGATGTTTCAAAAGGGTATATTGTCCACCACAGTGTTTTTGTAAAGTCCTTTTTAGGGGAATCCTCAAACACAACAAACTCTAACCAGAGATGGACTAGGAGGGAATTTACCAGATATTTCACCACTGAAAGAGGATGAGATCCGGAGGCTGTCTGGCCCTTTCCAGACTCTGTCTAAGAGTGTGGGGGAGAACACACCAAGTGGTATAGAGGTTGATTTGTGAATAGGATTTTTTGGCTGCCAACCTAACTAGAGATTGTTGGTTTCTGAGGCTCTTGGGATTTAGTAAGATGGAAAACACTCAGAACGTCCCTAGTGGAGTCGCCATTATGTTAGGGACGACAATGGGAGACAGACCAATGTTATCAGCTATAGACTCTCAGAATTCCCCAGTGGAGTTGCCATTATGTTGGGGTTCCCATGTTTTGGCTAGATTAGCAAGACCAAAAGATGAGACAACATCAGAACCACTTTCAGACCTCAGGATCTAGCCCTCTTGGGTCCAGAGAGGGATCTCTCTATATAAGCAAAGGTTTTATGTCTTTGAAGCTCAAAGTTAATATGTTAAGCTAGTTATAGGTACAAGGTTTGTTCGTTTGATTGTATGTTTGGTTGTTGGGAATCAGGAAAGAAGAGTTCAGTATGAGACAAGGATGAGAAAAGAAGATTTTAGGCAAAGGAAGGATGATTCAGAGAACATCAAGGCCATTGGGCAATGGAGTCAAGAAAGGGTTTACTTTCTATTCAATATGTAGGCTTTCAGTTGGGCTAGTCATCTAAAGCATTGGATCTTAAAGATGATAGTGTGGCATGAAATGGTAAAAGAGAAGGTGAAAGCAAGGAAACCTCCAAGGTGACCTTCATAAATTAGATCTAGGGACAGGACATGGCATTGGACAACCTGTGATCCAAAACCTAAAGGCTAACTCTTCAGACCAGGAAACATTAAAGAGTTAGAACACAAAGTTGAAAGCCTAAGATCAGAGAGAGACTTTGAACTCTCAATGCTTCAGCCTCCAGCTCAATGGAACCTGGAAAGGTTCAATTAATTGAAAAGGATCCTAGTGAGACAGAGACATTGTTCTAAACTCCCAGTATCCCAATTCATTCAATTAAAACCTGCCAAGAACATCTAAGAACAGATTCATTAATTCATACATCAACTAGCAGCATATGGAGCCACTACACTGGTTAAATTAGTTTGAAATCAATCCTCAGATAACACATACAACATAAAACATTGAAGGCAAGGAGAGAAGAGACATAGGGTACCTAACAAGGGTAAATCCTATGCCATATTTCTGATGCAAGCCAGAAGAAATGAAATGTAATGAACTAAAAATGAAAACACAAACAGAGACAAAAAAACATCACCGCTGCTTTAAATCAGGATCCAAAGAAATGTGCTTGTCACATTAAAGAGAAACACCAGTCAAGTACAACATTACCAATAGCGTGATATTCAATCTGAAAACATCTTCCTTAGCCTATCTTACAACTTTAAAAAGAGAACATGTTTCAAGAGAAAAAGCCTGCAGTTGACAGATATCCGATCAACAACCTTTACAATGTTTCTTCATGAATTTTATAGCTAAAGAGGAGTAGAGGGGGTAGGTGAGAAACTAAATGTAGCATTAAAATTCAGAAGAGAAAGAGGTTCGAGGCCCCATTCTGTTTTAAATTCTGGGCATTTATCTCTAGTACTCTTGGGATGAAAGAGTGGTCTTCGTCAGGCTACAATTTACTCCAGGTATGTCTCTGATGTACTTGTTGTAGCTCCTCTGCAAAACTCTGGTGAACTGAACCAAACAGAGTAATGATTTCAGGTCTGTCATACTGTATAACTAATTCACTGGAAATGTAGGACTGTTGTCAGGGGGGAAAACTTCTCTTGGACACAATGTAGACTGAAACGATAATGAGTACTGTGTCCTTTCTCAGGAGGAGACATTATGCTGATATAAACACCCTGATGATATGGTTTTTAGTGTGTTGAACCTTCTGTGTGATCCATGATGTCTTAGATTTGGTGCCTTGTCCTTCAATTGCTTCAGAAATCTTTGATTACCAGTCTTGAATTCTCTGATCTTTTACTGATACTCTTTTACTGCTCCATTCCTGTCTCTGTCAGTGAATTTTGCGCTTTAATGACTCTGGAAGGTTTCATAGAGTTTAACCTTGTTTCTTTCATAAAGGTCCTATCATAATGCCTACCAATGCCTTTCTTCATAATTTTCGATCTCTGTACATGGTCTTCCCTATGTTCTCTGTCGCTGTAACAGAGACTATGAATCATGGCGGTTTTTCGCTGCCCGTAACCCTGCAAAACACGCAAACATGTTAAGAAAACTATGCATGGGAAGGGTGGATGTGGCGGGGAAAATGAGGATGGCTGTGAAGACTGGTGAAATGGTGGAACAGTGCAGGGTGATGGCAGAAAATTGCAGCATAATAGTGGAAGATGGTCATGGTGAAAGTTGGTAGAATGCGAAAATTTGACACTTGGGCCTTTGAATGAAATGTATAGGGGAGCTGATGAAAATGTGAGGACAACACGTGGAATGGTGACGTGGTGGGGCCCGGTCTATGGCGGGGCGTGGATTTAATTCTAGTCATCCGATATCGGGAGGAGATCGACGGTGGAAAATGCATTGGAGGGTGACAGATGGTGGGCCATGGGTCTATTTTCCTTGGGCTAACTCCCGCGCATCTTCGCGGTGAGATCACCGTTGGATGGGCAGCTCTAGATCAGACGGCATACGTGAATATCGCGCCGAGTCAAACACCAAACTTTAACACGCGATAGGGGGAATTTTCAAATAGTGTTCGGTGTCACGTGTCCTGCGATGAGTGGAATCGCTCCGAAAAGAAAGATACTGCCTGCCCTCCGAAAGGCGATGCGATGGAAACCGACGGGTTTAAACAGTGATTTGGCGTGGGGACCACTGGGGCGGGTGAACTTTTGACCGTTGATTTGCAGGTTGAACGGACGATGGATATGCGATCGAAGCGATGAACGGGTTGGGCCATGGGCGCGACACTAATCTGCGAAGATCGTCCGATCTGTACAGATCGACAGTTAATACTGTGCCCGATATCCATCTGTGATAAGCGCCCTCCAAGCTAGCGCTTGGTTCTAGCGCCCATGTCACATGGAGAAAAAGGTTAAGGGGGCTAGGGTCGAAAGGTGCTAAGCCTTAAATATTTTAAAATGTGGGATTTTGGCCCTTTTTATGCAATTTGAGGCTAGGAAAGGTTAATTATAGAGGAAAAAGGGGGAATTAGACCAAAAAAGGGGAGTGCGTAGGATTTAAAGGAATATTGGGTGGTTTAGAAGGACTAGGGGAGGGATTCCTGGGGTAAATAGGGGAATTTTGACAAAAGGGAAAAAAAAGGTAAAAATGGGGAATTCTGCAGGGGTACAAAGGGTAAAAGAAGGCCTTTGGATCACAATTTTTACAATCATTGAGGTTTAGAAACAGTAGCGAAATTTTACCAAAGGGCAGAGGGTATGGAGAGGCTTTCAAGGATGATGTGTTTTTAGGAAAAATGCAATCCTTGAAGGCTCAAAAACAATTTTAGCCCCCTGCTTTCTTGTCAAGGAATTTATAGGGGGCTAACAGGCCCAACAAAATATAATGCCCAACGCTCAAAAGGTTCTATAACTAGTTTTGGATGTAGGGGCATCTCATCAGATTGGCTAGGGCGGCCCATCCTTTGAAAACTATCGCAAGACTGGACAAATTTCTTAGCATCCTTAAAAATCGTGGGCCAGTAGTAGCCCATTTGTAAAATTTTATGTCCAGTTCTGCGATCTGCAAAATATCCACCACAAGGTCCATCATGGCAGGCTTTTAAGAAATCATAAATTTCATCTTCCCTAATACACCTGCAGATGTGCATATCGGCCCCTGTGTGAAAAAGTTATCCTCCAATCCAGGAGAACCAAGTGTTGCGCTGTACTATCGATTTCCGTTCTCTAAGTGTCAGATGTTTAGGTAGTTTTCCCACCGCTAAATAATTCGCCACATCTGCATACCATGGCGTTTTCACGGTTACAACAAATAGGTGTTCATCTGGAAACTGATCCTCTACTGCTATTTCATCATTTTTTCTTGGCACTCGAGAGAGGAAATTTGCGACAAGGTTTTCCTTCCCTAGTCGATCCCTTATAGTTATATCAAATTCCTGCAAAATCAGCAACCAACATGTCACTCTTCCATTCGTAATGGGTTTATTAGCTAAATATTTGATAGTAGAGTGATCAGTATACAAAATTACAGGGTATCCAGTTATATAGTGTCTGAATTTTTTAATAGCATAAATAACAGCTAAAAACTCCTTCTCTGTTACTGTGTAATTCAATTCAACAGGGGTTAAGTTTTTGCTATTGTAATATATAGCATAGGGTTTCTTATCTTCTTCTTGGCCAAGAATTGCTCCAATGGCTGTGTCTGATGCATCTGATGAAATCTGGAATGGTATAGCCCATTTCGAGCCTCGTAATACTGGTGTTGTTGATACTAGTCGTTTTAAATATGTAAAGGCGGTGTCACATTTGTCAGTCCATATGAAATCATTGTTTCCTGTTAAGGCATATAATGGTGCAGCAATCTGTGAGTTTTTTTTGATAAATATATGATAATATCCAGCAAATCCCAGGAAACTACGTACCTCTATTTGAGTGCAAGGAGTAGCTAGTAAGAGAATTACCTGTGTTTTTGTCGGATCTACCTGAATTCCAATTGCTGAAATTTAATGACCCAAGATCGGGCCTTCTGTCATCATCATATGGTGCTTTCCGTGACTTAAACATAAGCTAGTAGCAATACACTGCTCCAGAAATTTTTCCAATGTCTGTAATGCTTGCTCGAAGTCATCTCCATAGGGTGTGGAATCATCCATGTATACTTCCAATCCTTCATTTATCAAGTCCACAAAAATACTGAGTATGGCTCTTTGGAATGTGGAAGGTTCATTACACAATCCAAAAGGTAATACCTTGTAAGAAAATGTTCCCCACGGACAGGTAAAGGTAGTCTTATCCTAGTCTTCAGGGGCAATCTGAATTTGGTTGTAGCCACTGAAGCCATCCAGAAAAGAAAAAAATTTCTTCCCTGCCAGTGTATCTAGGACCTGATCAATAAATAGAAGGGGGAAATGGTCTTTTTGCGTTGCCTTGTTGAGTTCTCTATAGTCAACGCATATTCGCCATTTCCCATTATTTTTGGGAACCACAACCAATGGAGAAACCCATTTACTGTCAGATATATGATAGATAAAATTCACATCTAATAGTTTTTGAAGTTCTTCTTTAACGATATCTTTTAGGTGAGGATTTAATCTACGTTGGGGTTGTCGAATGGTTTTTGCATCCTTTTCAGTGTATATGTGATGCATGCATAGCTGAGGGTCAATCCCTTTCATATCTGAGTAATCCCAAGAGAAAGCCCTTTTATTTTTCCTAAGGACTTGAATAAGTTTCTGTTGCTGGTCATCACTAAGATTATTGTTAATGTTCAGGATCTTCCCTGGCTCAATTTCGATAGGTTTGCTATTATAAACAGTGTTTGTTGGTATTGTTTGGTTATTGCTATCTCTCAGGGGATCTTCTTCGATTTTGTTGTCAAGGACTTCTTTATTCATGTGACATTTCGAACTTGATAGTGTGGTAGGGTAATTGATAAAAGTATTAATGACATTGTCTTCAGTTTGGTTTTTGAATTCAAGGGCATCTACCACAGTCAATGGTGACTGAATATTTTCTGTTAATTATTCTACAGGTTGTTTCCTGGTTTTTATAATAGTCAAGCTTGGCTGAGCAGGAGGGTATAGAGCTAAATTTTTCACATCATTCCCCCTGGTTATAGTCATACTGCCTGTTCGGCAGCTGATATAAGCATTAGCAGCCACTAGCCAAGGCCTTCCTAATATTAAGGGATGTCCATCTAGTTGGTTCCTAGGGTTAATAATTAAGAAATCCACCAGGTATTCCCAAGTGTCTACAAAGACCATCACATCTTTTAATTTTCCTTCTGGTCTAATGAATGAGCGGTCAGCTAGTTCCAGTAAGGTAGTTGTTGGTTCTAAGGCTGTGATGCCAAGAATGTTGCAAGTTGTAGTTGTAAGAATGTTGATGGCTGCCCCTAAGTCAACTAAAGCATTGGGGACAGAATGGCCATTTATCTGGACTGTGACAATGGGGTTTTCGGGATTCTCATATTTTACAGGAGTCTCTTCGTCTAGTAGTAAATCAAACAAAGTCCCAATAACATGGATAGTAGGGGTTGTTTTTGTTTTCCTTGCAGACTTATTTATACACAATTATTTAATATTTTTGGCATATATTGGAATATCTTGGATAGCCTGGAGGAGGGGAATTTTTATACAAATGTTCTTAAGTTCACCCAGAAGATCAAAATTAGGATATTTAATCAGGCGTGGTATTAGCAATATTTCTGGGAATGGGGGGGAAGTGGTAATGATTTGTTCAGGATTTTTTTGTCTGACTGTATCTTCCCCTTGTTTTATTTGTTGATCATCTGCAGTCAGAGGCTTATTTTTCTGTAGTTCTTCAGGTTTCAAATCCTTATCCTTATCTAGAGTGATTATGCGTCCAGATCTCAACTTAAGTTCGTTACATTCTCTCAACTCATCTTCAAGGTCCAGACCCTCGATGATTTGTATTGAATAAATTGCTCTGTTGTTAGGATTCGGGTTGGGTTGAGCTAGAAGTTGCGGTTGTATATTAGATTGAGGATTCTGCTGCAATGTGTAAGGTGCTGGTAAAGTTGGTTGACGCAGAGGAGCTGTCCCCATAGGCTGGTTCATAGATCTTTGCCAATTTGATTTCCAGTTTTGGTTTTGTGAGGTGGAAGGGGGCCATTGGGAGGAATAAGGGTTTTTTTTCTAGAATGGTGGTGGGTAAGGGGAATTTTTCCAATTATTATTATTTGGATTTGACTAATTGGGCCATGGTGGCATAAAAAATTATTGAGGTGGCAAAAAAGGTGGTTGATTCTGCCATCACTACTACATTTGGCGCAAATTCCGACACTTGGTTCCGACGCTTTTGACCAAACGTCGGAAATTTCCCCAATTTTTTTCCATCCTGCCCGAAACCGTCGCTATACTGACGTTTATAGAAAGGTGTCACAATACCGACACTTAGAAAAGTGTCGCCATTGCGACGTTTGGAGGAAGACGTCGCACTGGCGACACTATGGCCCAACGTGTCACTATTGCGACGACTACAAGTGCGACACAATGTCTAAGTGTCGTAATTGCGACGTTTGGAGGCCTTCATTGCAATAGCGACGCCTTTTCCACCGTCGGTATAACGACACTTATATGCGCGCTAAAATACAAATACAAAAACGAAACTTATATGCACGCTACATAAAAATGATTTTATTGTTTCGTATCCGTCGCAATCGCTGATATCACGCGTGCATCCGCCCTCGGCTCTTGCAGAACAGCATTCGCCCTCAGCTCTTGCAGAACAGAATTTGCCCTCAGCATTTGCCCTCAGCGTTCGCCCTCAGCTCTTGCAGAACAGAATTTTCCCTCAGCATTCACCCTCAGCGTTCGCCCTCAGCTCTTGCAGAACAGCATTCACCCTCAGCTCTTGCAAAATGGTAAGTTCTTACTGCAGGCCCTTCCTCCTATAGTAGGGTTGAATCTATTTGGGTTTTTTTGGTCAATTCCATTGGATTGTGTTAGGCTGTAGTGTTCTCTCTAGATGTCAAGAATCAAGATTCAATACCCTCTATTATCTTCATCACCCAATACAAGATTTAAAATTTTCCCAAAGAAACGCTTATTAATTTGGCAGCCATTATTTCTCCCTGCTTTAAAAACCTTACATTTAAATGAAAACAAGCATTGCATTTCAACTACAAAAATCTATTAGTGTTCAAATGTACATGTGTGCTACATTAACGTCTGATATCACGCGCGCATTCGCCCTCCGCTCTTGCAGAACAGCATTCGCCCTCATGTTCTCTCTAGATGTCAAGAATCAAGATTCAATACCCTCTATTATCTTCATCACCCAATACAAGATTTAAATTTTTCCCAAAGAAACGCTTATTAATTTGGCAGCCATTATTTCTCCCTACTTTAAAAACCCTACATTTAAATGAAAACAAGCATCGCATTTCAACTACAAAAATATATTAGTGTTCAAATGTACATGTGTGCTACATTAACGTCTGATATCACGCGCGCATTCGCCCTCCGCTCTTGCAGAACAGCATTCGCCCTCAGCATTCGCCCTTCGCCTCTCAAGAACAAAGATTTCGCCCTCAGCTCTTGCAGAACAACATTGGCCCTCAGCGCTTGCAAAATGGTAAGTTCTTACTGCAGGCCCTTCCTCCTATAGAGGGTTGACCCTACAGCCTAACCAAATAGCTCCACTTGAGAAAACTTTTCATAATCTTGGGGCTGGATATACTGCAGAGCAAACAATTTTAGTTATCATTCGTGCTCCAATATATTAATATAATTTTTACATTGAACTGAAGAAAGGGAAACAAGAAAATGCTAGCCATCATACAATGCTTTGACATAAGAGTTTTGAGTGACATACTTGAAAAAGAACTCATCCACTGATATTTATAATCATTTTAGTTATTCAAGTTAAACACAATGTCAAGAATCAAGATTCAATACCCTCTATTATCTTCATCACCCAATACAAGATTTAAATTTTTCCCAAAGAAACACTTATTAATTTGGCAGCCATTGTTTCTCCCTGCTTTAAAAACCCTACATTTAAATGAAAACAAGCATTTCATTTCAACTACAAAAATCTATTAGTGTTCAAATGTACATGTGTGCATCACTTGTGTAGGGTATTCCTTTTCCACTTTCACATTATCCAAGAATGTGCAGTATAGTTCATATTTTTTGTGATTTAGATTATCTTGAAAAAGGAAAGGTAAATTATTTCCCATGGAAAAAGAAGGTTTTCCCTTTTTACTACTGGAAATGGTACAAAAAAGTTCCATTTATACCCGAAACTCCTATGAAACAGGAACCAAATAAAGGCCATGTCCTCAATGGACATCATTTGGCTTTGAAAATGGCCATTGCACTGTGTTGTTTCTTATATTACAGCACGATAGTTTCTTAGGTCATTTCTTGTTTCTTGAGATGAAAACAACCAAAGAAATCGTGAAGATCCTTTTAAGAAATAAATGACCATTTCTCAATCATATCTCAACTATTTTTTATTTTATTCAGTGGTTGCTTACTTTGAGAGAAATTTGACACTTTTATAAGGAATATAACATAAAAACACAAAATGGGAAGGAATTGATGATGTAGATAACCTTTAGTTGTTGTCAATTAAGAATTGATAATACACGATGCATGTTCTGTACTACAAACTAGATTCCTTCCTGGAGTTAGGACACAGAGTATTGAATCAAAGTTGTAGTTTCTAACTTCTTGTATTGATTCATCAATCTTGAAATTCAGACATTGCATGTCTTCATTGCTTCATGTTTGAATAATTTGCATCATATCATACAATAGGAAATTAGGAATTATGATTATTATTACTTTATGGATCTGTTAAGTTACTTTTAAGTTTGCATGGTTTAGTGTGAAATTATTCTAGTCCCTAAACACATATAATCAAGGAATTATAACGTGATTTCAAACATTAAATATCAAAAAAATCGTTTAAAGGATATTGAAAGGAAAAAGGTGATGGAATATAGAAAGTGCCTTACTTAAATGCTCTAAGGATTTTTCAATAGTTGCTCCAAAAGCTTCACTTCAAGGCCCTTCAAGATCGCCTCCAACAATGCTATACCATCAGCTTCAACAATGTTGCTCCAAAAATATCCTCAAGGTCTTCACAACAAGTTTACTAGAAGTTGCTCCAACAATATATTCAATAAGGTCTTCATTGTCAAATCGTCTCTTGTTTGGGTGCCTTAATGTGCAATGACATGTTTCCAGGACTGAATTCAATGCAAGGCATATTTGAAACTCTAACTTTGTCGTCCAGTGTCTTATTAGAAATTATTTCAGTTTTCATTTTGTGTTTTTAAGTTAGATATTGTTTTCAAGTTTTTACATTTATAATTTTATTGCAATGTGGCAGACTGATGAGAGCAGTGCAGGAACAACCCAGAGACGGGATGATCGCGAAAAGAGGCCAGCGGAAGAACATGTAAAGTGCCAGCATTGCTCTATCTTCAAGTATTTTAGTTATTTACATAATTGAAATAATATTAATTTTGCTCAAATATGCAGACACCTAGCCATGGTACGCCTGATGATTCCCTCTTTGAGGAAGAGCTTTCTTCATCCCTATCTCCAATGTTCTTGTTGCGAAAAAAGGCACGAGATGCAAGGTCGGAATTTAATACTTTGATAGACGCGCCTCAAACACCTGAAACAGAAGAGAGGATAAAACAAATTATGAGCCAGCTAGAAAGATATCAGGTAATAATAAAAAGTCAAAAGGATATTTTTTTTGTTCTGCATGAGATGAATTGTGATAGTTTGATTTTTAATTTTTACATTGACTAAACTAACAAAAAGTTATTTTGTATGTAGCGTTTTCTGGCATTTGCTGAATCCGGTGTTGGTGGTAGTGGGACACAAGGGCAAGAGATTGCCCAACAACCCTCTTGTACACCTTCTACTCCTTTAGGTGCCAGGCAAGAAACACACCCTGCCCAAGCAGACACCCAGCCAACCGCTGAACTTGTTGGCAATGATGAGGCTGATATGGCCAACTACATTATTGTGTTTCCTGGAGCTACACGTGTCAGCTCCACAGGGACCATTAATGGCACGTTGTTGGTGAACGATGAAGGTGTCCCTATAAAGTATGTACAACTCCCAGGTAAATTTTAATATTTTAACTATTTCATGTACTTTATCTAAAACATATTTATCACGATTTTTATTTTTAAATTAATGATAATATCTTTCTTTTTTTCTGTGTAGGAAACAATGAGTTCTACAGGTATCTGGAGAGCCATGCGTTGGTAATTTTTGGCCCAACCATATGCACAGGGTGGAATTCCTAGAGTTCCAACCTGAAAAAAGAACTTCTAGATTATCTAGAAACCCTTTTTGGGGTCGGCATATTTGACAGAACAGCGGTGGCTCGGGTTGCCAGCAAATATTTGAAATATACCAGGGACACCTATAGGATGCAATTGCAATTTAACCCTAGATATGAGCATCCTCTCACAGTTCCAGAGAGTGAGTGGAGAGCACTCATCCATGACGGAAAAGAGAAAAGGGCAAAGAAAGAAGGAAAAATACCAACTGGACCTGCAAGGTATTACAACTTTAATTCAATAGCTTTAATTTTCTCATGTCTAAAATAAAAGTGTGCCACGTCATATCTGACTTTAATCTTTTGATGCTAGGTTGCCTGACACCTCAAAGGCAACCAAAGCTAGGATTGAAAAAAAGGGCCATCACAAGCTAGGCCAAGGCGGCTACTTGAAATTAGCTGCAAGAATTGTAATTAAGTAGCTAAACATCTTATAATTAATTGTATCGCCTTCCAACGTTTTTGTAATCCTATCAGATATGATTAAAAATACACAATCATATATAATGTAGGGTGATGACTTCGAAACAATAACTACAGAGGAAGATAAAAATATCGCTTTCCGTTTTGGCTATCAAGCTGTAGTTGAACGTCGCAGAAGCTTGGGGCAGGTCCCAAGATCTACAATGCCCGATAAGGTAAAACATTAACCTTTCAATATTTTTGTTTTCGTCCATAAATTTAATGTCTAACAACTTTGTTTAAATTAGGGGAGCAACACTACCGACGAGGTAAATAACCCAGTTTTAGAGTGAGATATAGATGATCCTCTCGTGCAACCTGATCATTGTAGTGGGGACCAGGCCGACAATGCTGCTATCAGTGAGGGCCGTGACGGTAATTAATTTCCACTTATAATTTTTTTCTAATTATACCTTGATGGTTGTCCTTATAACGTTTTTTGTTTAAATGACAGAGAATGTTTCCCTTGAGGATCTTACCACCAGAGAGGAAGATAGGGCAACAGTCCCAACGACGACCACTGGTGCACCAGGTAAATAATCTCATTGCAATTTTTTTTATTAATATTACCAAAATAGTTCAATGATATTTTAAAAATGACAATTAAAATTTAATATTATCTGTTTTTGTAGGCGATGCCCCGTCACTGGATGAGACCAGACATCGTGACTACGCAACTAGGTCAGCGGCGACAACTGGTGCACCAGGTAAATAATCTCATTGCAATTTTTTTTATTAATATTACCGAACTAGTTCAATGATATTTAAAACTGACAATTAAAATTTAATATTATCTGTTTTTGTAGGCGATGCCCCGTCACTGGATGAGACCAGACATCGTGACTACGCAACTAGGTCAGCGGCGACAACTGGTGCACCAGGTAAATAATCTCATTGCAATTTTTTTTATTAATATTAACGAACTAGTTCAATGATATTTAAAAACTGACAATTAAAATTTAATATTATCTGTTTTTGTAGGCGATGCCCCGTCACTGGATGAGACCAGACATCGTGACTACGCAACTAGGTCAGCAGCGACAACTGGTGCACCAGGTAAATAATCTCATTGCAAATTTTTTTTATTAATATTACCGAACTAGTTCAATGATATTTAAAAACTGACAATTAAAATTTAATATTATCTGTTTTTGTAGGCGATGCCCCGTCACTGGATGAGACCAGACATCGTGACTACGCAACTAGGTCAGCAATGCAGGTCGAAAGGCACGAAACAGGAGCAGAGCACGATGATATTGATGATGTAATTAGGAGCTTTAGAAATAGGAAGAAGAAAAAGAAAATTTGATAATGTAAAATATTGCATTATTATAAGACAAACGTTACCATACTTGGAACGTTTTTTGCGTTATATAAAAAACTCATTTATCATACTATTTTTATGTCAAGCATTAATTGCAATGTTTCCTTGCGTACTTTTTGTTGAATTGTTTGTTTATTAGTTATTGAATATTTTTTTTATGCTCATGAAAGTAAAAAATGAAATATAGATTGGGTATTGGGGAATTGAGAGTGATGTGAGGGGGGGGGGGAGGAGCCATAAGAGCTTTCACCTTCACGTGGTTGGCCCCGTTTAGTAGAGAATAATTTATTGGAGCGATTTAATCTTGGAGCAAACCTCCCTCGATCCAGCGTAGCAACAAAAAAGTCACTGTTGACTTAGTTGCTACTCTTTCAGATCGTGGGAGGCTTGTTCCAAGTTCATGCGACTCCAATAAATTATTCTTGAAACGAAGAGGAGCTTATTCAGGTATGTTTTGACATTTTCAACATATGTTCTAACATTATCATAAGAATTCATCTTAGAGTAAAAAATACTACATCAATTACTTGTATTTATTGTATAGATAATGATGGATTTTAATTGACTTGGCAGTGCAGGTACAAATCCTCTTGCATCATGAGCAATACAACTTGTCAACCAGGGTCATGTCCAGGATATTTTTGCTTGTGCGCTTGACCAGGTTCGCAATGTCACATTTTGTAAGTTCCTTTACAGCTCATAATTCAATATTAAGCTTGTTCATGATTATTATCTAGGTTTTTTGTATGTTTTTTTTCATCTATTTGATTGTAAGCAACTCTGCATGTTTCCTGTTGTTCACTATGATTTCTCCCATTACCACTCCCAGGATGAATCCGACTTTATTTTTACATAGGTTACTTTATTGTTACTATGATTTCTCCTTTTACGATTTCATAGGTTACATCATGTAAAGTTGTCAATCTCAGGTTGGTGATGAGCTTTAGTTCTCCAGATTTGGGGCTTTTCTGATATTTTCTCCCTCATGTCATTCTTGCATCACCTCGTTGTTTGAGCATGCCAATTGTCTACCACTTGTACCAATTGGCACATGTCAATCCCTGAGTGGTGCCACATTTCACCTATTTTCCGTGAGAGTTTAGGGTTTCTCTAACATAGCTTCAGAAATCCGATTCAGTGCCTGCTTGAATATTGTCACATAATACTCATGGTTTGGATTGATGAGCATGTTCTGAATGGTTGGTTGATTCATAAGAACCATCCATATAGTCATCTTGAGATATTTCAGAAGTTTTCTCGGGTTTCCTTTTTCACCGTTTCTAGTGGGTGGGATGGTGTGGGGTGATCCATCAATACTGGTGCTCTTGTAGTAGGGAATTTGCTTTTGGGGATATAAAGGAGCATTTGATGTAGATATCCCATTGGATGCATTCATAGATGGGCACGAGAGGTCTAGAATTTAAATTAAAAATATGCAACCTCTAGCATGGCAACCTGAAGGCTGCGAGAGACACTGGTTAAAGATTGTTTTGTGCTGGCCTTAATATAGTCGTGATTTCTTTCTATTATCTTAATGCAAATATATAGTCCGGTTTCATTAAAATGAGGATTGTGGTTGTATTTCTCTTTGGTTGTTTCTCTCTTAATGCTCCAGAAGTTGCCAAAAGTTGCGATAGTTGTTTAGTTTTCCTGTTACAACTTAAAAGTGGTTTTTAGAAATGGGAGTCATGTTTTTTAAGGTTCATACTAATATGAAGATCTTGTAATTCTATATTCAGCATAAGAGAAGATGGCCTCTTCTTTGGGCGGTATGACAACAATTTCCACATCTACCTCATTGGGTAACAATGGAAAGGGGAAGAAGTTGGGTGCAATGTTTGATAATTATGGCAGACAATTGTCTTCTCTTTCAGTTTTTTCACCCATTTCCTTTAATCACTCAAGCAGAAGAGGGACTCTGAGATTACGTGACAGAGAGAAGGTATTTAATACAAGAGCTATGGAAAAGGAGTTTTACTTCAACAAGGATGGCTCAGTGACAAAAAAATTGCAGGTCAGAGAAAAAATTATGTTTAAAGGAAGGTCCCCTGCACGTGAAACTTCACAGCGGTGGATCTTTCCTTGTCCACTTATATTTGATTTTAATGTGTTATTTTAATTTTTCATGGAGGGTTGTTATTTTAGATGTGTGCTCTGGTTTTCTTTTTAACGTTGTATTAGTTCCCCTTCTTAAATGTCTTAGATTTGGTAGGCATAATTTGAAAACTCAAAGGTGAAAGGAAACATATTTGTTACCCAGTGGTCTAAGAGGAAAGGGTTATGTCTGAGTCAAATTTTATTGTTATTGATAGTGTAATGAAATGTATCTCAATGCTATGGTTTTGGCCTTTTTATTGGTTGAATTAGAGGACCCAGTTGAAAATATTGAGGCTAAGTAGGCTGGTTTTCCTTTTTGCTGATGGTTTGGTGTATCTAATTGAATTAGTTGCCTAAGGTATTTTTGGTTGCAAACTCCTTTTCATTTTTCATACAGCATTGGCCTTGTGGAATACATTTGATTGTGTGGTCTTGTTAGATCTACAACATTTGTAGTTGTTTAGTCTTATGGCCGAGGTGCACTTTTATTATGGAAATAGTTGATGCAATATTGTCATTTAATCCTTACTGCAGGGTAGCATGTTGAGAAGTTTCTTGTGAAACATTTGGTATTGAAAATGACACTTGATCCTATATAGCATCATGCACTTGACTTCAAAATTCATATTCAAAGTGTGCCAGACAATTCTTGCAAAATTTCAAATATTTATGTTGTTTTAAACCATTATCTTTTTCATGTATTGGATGCCGAAAATGTGAAAAAGACTTTGGTATGAAACCAACTGGTGAATAATTTCTAGCAAAACAACCACTTCCAAGACATGATTTAGAAGTAGAACATATGTACTTATGTAGCATAGAAAGATATCCTTGATGCATTGTCAATGTTTGGCTAGGGTTATTTTTGGAGAAAATAACTCCTTATTCCTAGAATAGTGATCTTCAATACAAGTAAATGCCAGAGAAGAGAGATCATCGTGTGACGCAACAAAACTAAAATTGGACCCCTAAGGAGAGCTGGTGTGTCTACAATCGCTCTGTCAGCATTTTCCCCTGGTTTACCCCGTTCTTTTCCTCCAGCCTGGGTCTTCATTGACTTCTTCTTTCTTTGGGTTTATTTATCAAATTCGTAGAATTTGATAAATAAATACCATCCACAATGGTTGGACTTTAATTTATATTCCCGACTTTATATTATCTCCAAGCCTTATAACCAATGTTTAACTTTCGAACACTTTGTATTTATACTCCACATTTCTTTTTAAATAAATAACTTGTAATGAACTTTCGGCTCTATATTTCACCACCCAGCCTTACAACAATCACGCTCCAGACTTATGCTAATTATTCACCAATCGTTTAATTAAAAAATTTCATTATACTCCGGCCCCACCTATATATATCAATAACCAATCAAACACTCGTAACTTACCTGGCTATCCTCCGCACACCTTAGTTAACCTCCGGGCAAGTTCAAAGTGCGACCACCGTCCGATGGCCCTTCTCCAAATCAACGACTCTTGGCAATTTCGCTCGGCTTCCAACGTTGGGATTTAACGTGCGATGGCGCGGGTTAAACGGTGGTTTTCTGGGGGTCACTTCGCCACGTGTCGCTTTCACTATGGAATCACTCGCGAATAGGAAATACCGCCTACTCCGCAAAAGCGGTGCGATATGGGCAACCCTCTTTTGTGATTCCGCTCGTGGTTTTGGTACAGGGCTTGACCACGGGTGCAAGTCTGGTTCCGCTCTCCTTTTGTTTGTTAACTCATGTCCAATCCTCGGGTCAAGTTCTGAAAGCACAACAATCTTGTCTCTTTATTAAGCGGAATTTTTATATTTGAACAGTGTTCACGACCCCGGTTCTCTTGAGTCGAGCCCGCCAGACTTCAAATGGCGATAAACCATAATTCAAACCAAATTCGCGTTCCAAAATAGGCTGCTGACGTCGGCCAATTTTGTGACGCGAAAACCAAATGAATTCCGCCCTAATCTTTTTCGGGTCCGAAGTTGGCTGGCGTACGGAGAAAGAGTTGTGACGCGAATTTCTTATAAAATTCGCCCTAATCTTTTTCGGGTCATTTTCATTGTTCCCCGCCACCCTTTTGACTTTGTAAATAAAACAAATTGCGTCTGCGTCATTTTCATTGTTCCGTGCGCTAGCCAGTCTTCCATGCAACAAAATTCAAAAACCAACTGTTAACGCTTGCTGACCGTTACCTTGCTGAAGAGAATTGAAGCCAAGTATTTCAGGGTTCTTCTGTCATAACCAGCGCCTGTTTAAACACGTTTCATTTCCCGTAAACAGGTATTTATTCCAATTCCCCGCTAAACTCTGTAAAAAATCCTGGTTTTAGTTTTAATTCTGCACTAAGGTCTGAAAAGAAGTTCAGTTTGGTATTTTTCGTTCCCAGAACTGCAATTATATTCCCAAAACCGGTAATTGTGCCCCTTTTCCACAAAACCCCGAAATTCCATTTCTGAATCCACAAGAACCAGAAATGGAAGTTCCTGTAGCTCTGAATGTCGTGCCCATCAATGCCCCTCACAACGAATTGGATTATTTGCCTTTAGCCGATATGGATTTTCAAATTAAGGACTTGCGTCTCAGTGAGAATCCTCTTCGAATATTTTGCCGCTACAGAGACAATTATTTGAATGGTTCTGACATCTTTGGACTTTGGGAATCAAATCTTCCTATGTACCTTCTCCCCTCAGTCCATATTTTTCCTGAGTTAATCCATTATTGCTACGCAAAGTATGATCCCAACCAACGAGCAGTTTTATCCCCAAGTCAAAATGTCCTTTTCCCAATAACTGCTCTTTCCATAAATGAAATGCTACAATTCCAACCCGGTCAAGCTCTCACTCCCCTGTCCATGGTTGAATTACTTGAGAAATCTACTAAGTTATCCCATGAAGAGTTAAACCGCCTATGCCAAACCTTCATGTTACCAGAGCATCAGCCTAAAAACCCTCCCCCTTATGGTTATGCTTTCTTTACTGATGAGGGTAGAGTTATTTTAGACATGATATCTTCCATAATGGACTTCAATACTAGTGATTATGTTGATCACTTAACCCTAGTATTGTTATCCATTTTTACCCCTGGACAGCCTCCTGCTGTCAAGTACGATTTTGCATCTTATATTGCTGACAAAATCCATGATCAGTTCATGAGATTTGAGAATGAGAGAGTATTTAAGTATTCTTCTGTCATATATCATCTCATGATTTAATTTCAGTCAGAAAATTTTCCTTTTTATGTTAAGAAACTTGATGCCAAAGGGAATCCTAGGTCAGTCATCTTTTGGTCTACCATTACTCACAAATCCTCTGATTCTCCTTATTCCTATAATGAGTTTGTCGACCTTTTTGTTCATCCTGCAACTACCTTGTTGACATGAGTCTCTCCTCCTAGAATTAACAATGAAATCAAGAAAATCCTTCAGCTCTCAAAGCATTACAAGATAGGTGACTAGTACCTATATCAAAACTACACAGAGATCAGGATATATGGATGTGAATTATGCCCATTCAAACTGCCCAAGTATGTCCCAATGAGACTCTTTGCATTAGAATATTTCAAGCAGATGAATAATTCAGATATAATTCATTTTTGCAATGCAAAGAAAAAGGCTCAACTCAGGATCAAGAGCCAATTAGGTCCCTTCATTTGTAACTCTAGGGAAGCTGGACAGGAAGCTGAAAGGATTTTAGAAGACCATCTCAGACTACAAAAGAGTTTCTACTGGGTGCCTTATGATCCAAACAACTTTATCTGTGATAGAAGAATGAAAAATAAACAGTCACCATACATCCATAAAAGAATCCCAAAAATAGAACAATATGCTAATATGGATGAATGGACAGAAGGGACATTGGTTAAAAATGATAGTGAGCAGGTCAATGTTGAAAATGTAATGAAAGATCTTGAAAAGATACTTGACCTAGATTCTTTTGGACAGGTGCATGGATCTTCTTCAGCCAGGACTTTACAACAAAATTTGCAGGAGATTAGTACAGTAGCAGTAGAATCTAAAGGAAAAGAAAAGGAGCCTGATATACAAATAATTGAAAAATTCATAATGACAGCGCAACCAGAGACTTCTAAAGAAAAAGGTCAAGGAAAAATTCCTCCTACTCAGATCAGTGAGCCAGAAATTTCTATTTTACAAACTCCTCTGAATATAGAAAAGGGAAAAAAGAGAGAGGCTGAAACAACTACTATTGGTGGCTCTTCTGAACAACAAGATGTTAAAAGGCAGAAATTAACTCCCCTTCCAGAAGATGAATCATTTCAGGAAATCCCTGACAACCAGGGAAGAGAAGACAGTCAGCAAACAGATAGAGGTAGTGGGACATCCACTAATTTTCAAAAACAGGGAATACAAAGGCAACAAAGTGCAGAAATATCTTCTTTCAAACCTCCAGTAAAAACTGCCTGGGACATCAAAAGAACATTCACCAATATAAAGGCCAGGAACGATCCACTTAGACTTAAAGTGTACAACCAATATTTGAAGATGGCTCCGAAAAATCAAGAAAGATTGATGTCAGCTTATGACATCCAACAGGGTAAGATGTTAATGAGCCATTTGAAGCCCAAGGTGCGACAGCCTCAGACAGCTACAGATTATGTTAGGACTAATTTTGA